>CP114857.1:13600000-14073764 GCA_029959215.1 Tricholoma bakamatsutake | reverse complement strand
TTGGTACCAAGAATGGCAAGAACTCCTGATCATGGTTTCATCATTATGTGTGAGACACATCAACTTCAATCCTGGTCACAATCCTGTTCCCATGCCAGCATTAGAAGCCAAATTTGATGTGCTTACAGCACAATGTCCAATTAGTGTCAGTATTGGCAGCATCACAGCCCAACCAGCAGAAATAAAACCAGTGACAGTAGAAGATACAGATGATGAGATGAGAGCTGGCTTGGCTTATGAAGCAAAGGTAAATACATATATACAATTACTGCCAGCTCATGCCGAAAGGATGAGTAAGCAGTTGTGGTGTGCACGTATGCACATGTAAGAGAAGGTGCACTGATAGGGTAGTTGAGTTCTTCTGTTAGGGCGACACCCACTGTTCTGCTAGCTGGACGTGCAGGCTCTCCTATAAGAAGGTGCAGGGCACATGCAGTGTGATGGGGGGTTTTGATGTTTTGATGTGAGAGGTTAAAAATAGAACAGTTGCTGAATGAGCCTTTCACACCACTAATGTGGATGAATACCTAAGAGAATTCAACTGAGGTCTCCTAGTATTTATTTTAGGATTATATACTATGTTACACATATTGTAGTATGTTATTATGGATGCGCGCACACATGCACATACATATTGATGCGTGTAAATAAAGAATTTCCACGCTGACAAATAATGTGTATATAGGCATTTTGTAGCATATTTTGGTGAAATAAAATAAAATAAAATAAAATAAAAATAGTATTAGGTAATAGGCATGTTAGGAGACTGTTTCCTAACATTACCCCCCTTTTATGCCTCGACTTCCAGGCGAGAAAATATTGTAACCCTAACCCTAACCCTAACCCTAACCCTAACCCTAACCCTAACCCTAACCCTAACCCTAACCCTAACCCTAACCCTAACCCTAACCCTAACCCTAACCCTAACCCTAACCCTAACCCTAACCCTAACCCTAACCCTAAAAAATTACATCCCTTCATGGTACCTCGAGCCATTCAGAATCAAAGACACTCATCGAAAATTAACTTCTTGACAGTTATCCACATCAACCCTCTCTCCTATGGCTAATCTCTTCAACAACCACCCAGTCGTATCCCACAGTCTGCGCGAATTCACTGACCGTGCTTATGGCTATCACGAAAATGATGAAACGGATGACAACTTCCTACGCTTTGTCCTCACGGGTGAATACATCGATGATGAAGGTCATTTAAAGCAGGCCTTTGTCGATCCTATTCAGAATGTCATTGAAGGTAACCATTCGCTTTTGATCTCCAGGGACTATGATTCCCTTCTGGGCATTGCCGACAAGGTCATGGTACATTGCCCTATCTCTGTATTCGTTGTTCCACATGATACTTTTGCTCTGAAGACAAGTATCCATCTCCAATACCCTGTTACTTATCAAGGTGTGAGTTTCTAAAGTCCTACTCCAATTGAATATTTTATTGAAGTATTTTTGCTACAGGAGACGAAACAAGTCGACTACCACAAGATTCCAAATTTTGAATTCGGCACATTTGGGATGCGGCACCACTTACACCTCTTTTTCCCTGGACTGTGGTCGCCGGAACGTTCCCAACAATCAAACCCTTACCATTTGACGGAACGCGAGCGAGCTTTCTGGTATGAAAATGGCTTTCGTCCCGCCATCGCTGCTTTATTAGGTGAAAGCATCGCCTCAGAGTGGCCAGCGAAGTATTTAACCGAGCAGTTTAGAGCAAGGAAGACAAGAGGAGGCTTTTCCTGGGGCACAAAGCTCATCCCAAGCAATGCCGTTGACCCTCTGGCCAACCGCATACGCACAGAACTGGATGGGAACCCCTTCGTTGCAGAAGCTGACATTGCTTGGGCGCGCAACTTCTTTGTTTTGCATACCCTCCGCGGCACAAAACACAGCACTTACCATCAAGTAGACATAGATTCTGCGAAATTTTATCTTCAGGATTTTGTTGAGGCGGCACAGCTCACTGGCGAAGTCCCGGACATTGGAGACTGGTACATCGATGTCGGCATTCAGATTAGTAGTGAAGAGGGGGAATGCCTTCAGTGGACTACGGCGGCCCATCATGAGGTTGTGCAGCAGGCGTTGCACATTTCAGATCGGAATGCTGAGAGGATTTCCGATATAAATTCGTCCAAATATTCCCGTGATCCTGTCAGTCATCTTACTGCCATTAGTGGCTTTCGCGCCATTCCTGGCATCCGTGCTCGAGGAGAGTATGAGGCTGTTTATATCCAGGCCTACACAACCGACAAGTCAATTGTCTCCAATCCTGAAGGCAGGCACCACGCAAAATTTATCACCATCAAAGAGGCCATGGGTGTCAATCAGCCAACGAAAACCATCGAAGGCATCTATAGTATTTACGAAGAGGCGCGTACAGCTAACTCTTCAAATGCACGTCTCGAGGTCCGGGTACCATATAAATTTGCCACCAAAGTCCTTATGCAGTTCGACCCTGATGTGTTGAAGAACTGTCTATGTTCTTTTACACGTCAGGAATGGTGGTATGTCATTCATTAAACATGGTATCCTATGTATCAATTTCTGAATTCCTGTAGGTCTTTCCGCATGACAAGGTTACTGGCAATCAGTAAAACTCTCTCCGACCAAGCCAGTGGTGCAGCCCATGCTCGACTCCTTCCTGAAGCGCTGACTTTGACCGCAGCATGCGTGTGGTTGCTGAATGGCTTGCATGCTCGCCCTGAGGATGGACCAGCAGCAAGACAACTCATGGATGCAGCCCTTCCTTTATCGGAGCCCCAGGACTTGAACCGCGATGTCCTTGCATATAATACATCCCGGCAGGCGGATTGGCAGCAGGAGGAAGAGGAGGAGGAGGAGGAAGAGGGAGAACATGATAACAGTCGTCATCGCCAGGTACCATATGTACCCTACGGATGCATCTTCTTTCGTCGAATAATGGTTGGGGATGTCGTCCCTCGCCTGCGCATTGGTGGAACCGTCCTTACGGAACCGGCATTCAAGTTTTGGTTCGAGGGCATGACGTTGGACGAGGTCCAGGCAATGTACCTGAAGTCGGGCATTATACCCCGAGAGGCGATGGGTAGTAAGCGTCCTACAAATAAAGCAAAGATGCCGACATACATAAATTTTACTGGTGCACCGGAACCAACACTATTCGACCTACAATCTCAGGGTCATATACTTCCCCCTCCTACGCAGGATGATGGCTCGGATATAGACGATCATTCCTCCCCACCTCCTATGGACGAACAATCGACAATCGACACCTTCCTTTCCCAGCTCTGGCGTCAATTCGTCATCGATCTTACTGGCAAGGCGCCTAACCCGCGGGGAATCACAAATCCCTCTTACCTCAAGCTCACTAATGTCCAACGCCGTGAAGGAAAAGAAGATATATACAAAAATGTGACACTTTCGGATATTTTCACGGACGTTGCATACAGGAACTCATCCTCTGCTGATTGGCAAAGAGCCTTCAAATGGCTCTTTCCTGAGCCTGGCTACAAGACCACGAATGCTGTCCAGAATTACCCAAGCTCACCCTATTTCAGGCAGTGGATGACCTTTATTGACGACCCTAATAATTTTACAGTTATTTCGGTGTCACGCTTAGAAATCTGGAAACGGGTGAGGGAGTGGAGCTGGATCCCAGATGCACAACAAGACAGAATGTGGCCCACATCTGCAGCCTCAGGATTTACCCGCTGGCCAAGTTCTTTGGGACGTGGTGGTAAGGATCGAGCTGCACCTCGCATTCTCCTGAAGAGCCATGCAGCTCCTATCTTCACAACAGTTGGTGTGGAGTATATTGACTCAGAGGAGGACGATGAGTAGGGGAGTCATCACTAGATTTTGATGTAAAGTTTTCAACTATTCATTCCACATCGTTTGTCACCTACTACTTGAATGAAAATCTAATTTCATAACTCCAGGCAGCACATCTACGTGGACGCGAACAGGGATGTATGCTCGATGTTGTCCTTCGTATGGAGGAATGGGTCGGCGGAGGGTGGTGAGTGTCGGGGATGTCCAAATTCCAAATTCTCAATCATAAAAAACATTAGTCACGACAATCTGGGGTCCCCCAGGAATGCTCCGGGCTTCGTCGCGGACGAGGAAGACAGATGCCATGGCAGGACCGATAGAGGTTGATTTTGAGCCTGGAACGGGATGATTCTACGACCTATTGACGTCCGTCTTTACGATTTCAACGGAGCTAGCCCCGGATGAAACCACTGGCAAGACGTGAAGCAGAGAGTTCTTGAAAAGATTCAAGGGAGCTGACTCCGCAAGAACCTAACCTGATCCACAAACAGAGGGGGCAGGATAGGACTTTACGGTAAACCCATTAGTTACTGTGATATAACGGGGGAGGAATCAAACTCACCACAGTTAGTAAAAGGCTGTTGCGGTCGTGTACTACTAAGTAATGCGTTTGGATAAAACTATGCCAACCAAGTTGATTTGGACTTCACGGCAAACCGTTTAGTTAATGTGAGATAACGGAGGAAGAACACTCACCACACTTAAAAGGCCATGAGGTCACTAATTAACGCGTTTGAGTAACTGTGCCAAACAAGTTGATTTGGTCACGTGTCTCTTCGTTCACACTTCGTCTCAGATCGGCAACCTGTAACCTGTAACTTCGGCCTTTGGCACGGTCATGTGATTTTCAGTTTGACTTCTGATCAATCTGTCATCCGCTCACTCTTGGACCACGACACAACACGATTCTAAGGAGTTAGCTCCTGGAATTGCTCTACGACGTGATCCTTTGGAGTTAGCTCCATTGATCTACCCAAGACTCGTACGCAAGATACTCTAAACCCCCGGCCATTCTCACTGCCAGTGAACAACCTTCCCCTCAACCACGGATTCGGTGTCACATTCATCATGCCCAAGGTACTTTTCTTTTTTTTCCGGTCAACCTAATAGTCCCACTCGACGCCTTGATCTATGTTGCGGAGCTTCAGAGATTCTTCTGGCCCGCGACTCAACCGATAGATCCTAGTCCGCCATTGCAAAGCTTCAGAGTTTCTTCTGGCTTGCAACATATAGGTGGACTAGCTAGGGCACATTGGAATTGCCAAAATCAAACTATTGATGATAACATTGCAAGGTTATGAACACAAGTGGACGTCTGCATACCAGACGCGGCGCTCCCCCAACACCACGGCTGGACTATTCATTTAGAGCTGCTATGGAACGTGTAGGCAGGCCCGTGGATGATGTCATTGCAAGGCAAGTCTTATCTATGATATCTGCTAATCCGTAATAGCCTAATATTTTGTAGACACACCAAACCGTTGCCTCGGGATCTCTTTCAGCGCGTGGAGGAAGAGTTGTTTGGTGGCGATTTGACAGAGGAGGAAATGGAGGAAATACCACGGTGTGTATGACGGACTACCCTCTGCCCCACTTCCTCACTTTGCCCCAGACACCCCGGGAAAGTGCTGTTTAGCCACCACCCATGTCTTACACCACCCCCCGCATCATTAACGATGCTGTCGACACCTTTCGACACCCCCCTTCACTTCACACGCCCATGTTTCCACCTCGTTGCCACCTACTTGCCGCCATTGCCCCTGCTCACTCCTCACGTGGGACGAGCTCACCACGACACCACGTATGTCAACGCGATGCGTGTTCCCCACCACTGCCCCATCTACACAAGCCCACCGTCAACCACCCACGTCATCACCCCCATTTCTAGCACCATTGATGTGACCAGCCCCGTCTACGTCCACGTCTCTATGGCCCCATCCACCACCACTGCAGCATGCCCAATCTACATGTAAGTTTACTTTTTTTCTTTCTGATTTCATTTAGCAGCTACTAACTACCAAAAACAGGAGCACCACAAGCCTTAATGAGATGACCCAAACGACACGGTCATCACCCCCCTGCCCCCGTTGTCCAACCTGAGCATGCCACCGCCGCCACGTCACCCCCTGCGCTGCCTCTACACCTGAGGACGCCCCCTGCTCACTGCCCACTCACCCCAGTTCCCATTCCATGCCCCCCGGGCCCCCATTATGCAAGACGAGCCCACGATGATGCCTCACACGTCTACGTGGCCTGTCACGTCACCGTCGACGTATTCGTCGACGATGGCCTCACCCCTTGCTCTGCCCCACTCTGGACCATATACCTGGCTGGCCTTAAACCTGTCCTTTTGACATCCACCATGTGGTACACCCTGCCTCTGTTCGTCGTCATCGAACAGCGCCCACAGCACGCCACTTTCTGGCTCTCTTTCTTACCGTTAATGACGCGAACAAACAAAATGAACCAGATGACACACTTGTCGTTTGGGCCCACGGTAATTTTTTCCTCTTCCATTCTTGTTTTACTTAACTAACTAATTTCTTTACTTTACTTTTTAGGTTCTAAACTACTGGTAATGACGTATAACGACACGGCAAATCCATGCCCAGCTACAACCGTGCAAACCCCTCCTCCCCATCCAAACGGGATGTGAGGCGCTCAGTCGGCGGAGGGTTGTATCCTCGAAACTTTGAGGGTGCAGCCAAGGCATTGGATGGGGAGAGGGACGATAAGATGATGGGTAGGGACGATGAACATGATTAGCAAGTGTCATGGCTTGGATATCAGGTATGTAGAGTATTTCAACTGCAGGGGGTAGTGCTGGGGGCGCTACCTGCCGTTTACAAATATTTCTTTCATTGAAAGCAGGTATTCTGGCCGTCTCATCGTGCTCGGCACAAACGCATCAAGTTCTACACTCTGTCTACATGCTCTATTACAGCAGTCAAGGGAACGGCTACCACGATGTCATTGTCAATGTACAAACTCAATTTATGTACAGGTTTGCACTTATCTACACAGCTTGCGGATAACTAAGTAGTGCACAGTGTGCTGTCGTCATAGACGAACAGAGTCAATACACCTTGTGAATAATTGATCAGTACACCAATTAGCTGTGTGATGTCGGCGTAGACGACGCGAACCATCAACCACCAACACTCTACCAACATATATCCTGCATGGAAGTAGTTCCGTGCAGGATCCCATCTACGAGCCTCAGGTCTAATGCCTGGATTCTCATTGTCTCGGATTTTCTACGAGACTACGACGAATGTCAACCACACACGGATTCACTCAGTCATCGCTCCTCTACGACGAATGGCAACCACAACCAGATTCACAGTCATCACTCTTCTACAACGAATGGCCACCACAGCGTAGATTCACATCTTGCCTGTTTGTCTATGAGGACAACAAGTCTGATCCAAGTCTGATCCCCAGGTTCTCATGGTCTTGACTCTTCTATGACAAATGGCCACCACATGGTGGATTGGACATCGTGCCTGTTCATCTATGAGGATGACAAGTCTGATCCCTGGATTCCCATGGTCTTGACTCTTCTACAACAAATGGCCACCACAGCGTGGATTCAACATCTTAAGTCTAATGGCCGATTGCTCATGGTCTCAACTCTTCTACGACAAATGACGAACTGGTCTTTGCTCTTCTACAACGAATGGCAACTACATGCGGATTCTCACAGTCTTGGTTCGTCTACATTGTTGCATGCCTGACTCCTGTCTTGCCTGTTCGTCTATGAGGATGACAAGTCTGATGCCTGGACTGTCATGGTCTTGGATCTTCTATGACGAATGGCAACTCACACAGTCATGACTGTTCTACAATGAACTGGTCTTGGCTCTTCTATGACGAATGGCAACCACAATCGGATTCTCACAGTCATGATTCTTCTACGACGAACTGGTCTTGGCTCCTCTACAATGAATGGCAACTACACATGGATTCTCATGGTCTTGGTTCATCTATGCCATTGCATGCGCAACTCTTGTCTTGCCTGTTCGTCTACGAGGACGACGAACTGGTTTCAGCTCTTCTAGTTGATTCTCATGGTCTTGGTTCGTCTACGCCGTTGCACCCCCAACTCTTGTCTTGCCTGTTCGTCTACGAGGACGACGAACCTGGTCTTGGCTCTTCTAGTTGATTCTCATGGTCTTCATTCGTCTACGCCGTTGCACCCCCAACTCTTGTCTTGCCTGTTCATCTACGAGGACGACGAACTGGTTTCAGCTCTTCTAGTTGATTCTCATGGTCTTCATTCGTCTACGCCGTTGCACCCCCAACTCTTGTCTTGCCTGTTCGTCTACGAGGACGACGAACCTGGTCTTGGCTCTTCTAGTTGATTCTCATGGTCTTCATTCGTCTACGCCGTTGCACCCCCAACTCTTGTCTTGCCTGTTTGTCTACGAGGACGACGAACTGGTTTCAGCTCTTCTAGTTGATTCTCATGGTCTTCATTCGTCTACGCCGTTGCATATCCAACTCTTGTCTTGCCTGTTCATCTACGAGGACGATGTACTGGTTTCAGCTCTTCTAGTTGATTCTCAGGGTCTTTATTCGTCTACGCCGTTGCACCCCCAACTCTTGTCTTGCCTGTTTGTCTACGAGGACGACCAACTGGTTTTAGCTCTTCTAGTTGATTCTCATGGTCTTCATTCGTCTACGCCGTTGCACCCCCAACTGTTGTCTTGCCTGTTCGTCTATGAGGATGACGAACTGGTTTCAGCTCTTCTAGTTGATTCTCATGGTCTTCATTCGTCTACGCCGTTGCACCCCCAACTCTTGTCTTGCCTGTTCGTCTAGGAGGACGACGAACTGGTTTCAGCTCTTCTAGTTGATTCTCATGGTCTTCATTCGTCTACGCGGTTGCACCCCCAACTCTTGTCTTGCCTGTTCATCTACGAGGACGACGAACTGGTTTCAGCTCTTCTAGTTGATTCTCATGGTCTTCATTCGTCTACGCCGTTGCACCCCCAACTCTTGTCTTGCCTGTTCATCTACGAGGACGACGAACCTGGTCTTGGCTCTTCTAGTTGATTCTCATGGTCTTCATTCGTCTACGCCGTTGCACCCCCAACTCTTGTCTTGCCTGTTCGTCTAGGAGGACGACGAACTGGTTTCAGCTCTTCTACTTGATTCTCATGGTCTTCATTCGTCTACGCTGTTGCACCCCCAACTCTTGTCTTGCCTGTTCGTCTAGGAGGACGACGAACTGGTTTCAGCTCTTCTAGTTGATTCTCATGGTCTTCATTCGTCTACGCGGTTGCACCCCCAACTGTTGTCTTGCCTGTTCGTCTATGAGGACGACGAACTGGTTTCAGCTCTTCTAGTTGATTCTCATGGTCTTCATTCGTCTACGCGGTTGCACCCCCAACTCTTGTCTTGCCTGTTCGTCTACGAGGACGATGTACTGGTTTCAGCTCTTCTAGTTGATTCTCATGGTCTTCATTCGTCTACGCCGTTGCACCCCCAACTCTTGTCTTGCCTGTTCGTCTACGAGGACGACGAACCTGGTCTTGGCTCTTCTAGTTGATTCTCATGGTCTTCATTCGTCTACGCCGTTGCACCCCCAACTCTTGTCTTGCCTGTTTGTCTAGGAGGACGACGAACCTGGTCTTGGCTCTTCTAGTTTACTTCATCTATGACAAATGGCAGCCACAGCCCACCAGCAACCACACCATGGATTTCTCCTGCATAAAAGTAATTCCGTGCAGGATTCATGTCTTGCCTGTTCATCTACGAGGAAGACAAATCTGCTCTTTAATGACCTTGACTGGCAACCATCTGGACTCACACAGTCTTGGGAACACACAAGTAATTTGTAGTGAGTACAAGTAGATACCATACATTTTTTCATGGATGTTCCGCACTCATGAATAAAATTTTGTACTCAATGTGGTATGTGCTGTACAAGCCATCACAGAAGTTATGGATGCCCAAGTAGTTTTGTTGTCTGTGCATCCTGCTACTCTGCCTATTCCCTTCCTCCACTCTCCTACTCCCCTGCTCCCCTGCTCCCTGGTCCCCTAGTCCCCTAGTCCCCTAGTCCCCTAGTCCCCTAGTCCCCTAGTCCCCTAGTCCTCTAGTCCCCTAGTCCCCTAGTCCCCTAGTCCCCTAGTCCCCTAGTCCCCTAGTTTTCCACCCTACCCTACAATCTCAAAACATTCTCCTGATAACCCTAAAAAAAATGGATGCGAAGGCCGTCTTTGAGTTCCTCGAGAAAAACGATTATCTCGTTCTTCCCACGGATAAAAACCTCGGTCAATGTCTTGTCACCCGGCAATGGTTCATGGACGAAACCGCTAAACTGCTATCTGACACCAACTCTTATCATGAGATTGAAGCAGAAAAAGCGAAGGAGATCTTAGACTCCCAACGACTTAGAATGCTGAATATAGCTAACGAAGCTATTACGTTCTTCAACCACGAACAACTCAGCAAATTCTTGCGGCACTTGATTCCCGACGGGGATAGTCCAGAGTACGTGCTTCCCAAATTCTATGGAATCCCAAAAATCCATAAGAATCCTATGAGAATGCGCCCAATCGTACCCTGTCACCTGGCTATGCAAAACCCCGCGGCTAAGTACGTGTCTAAGACTCTCAAACCAGTCATCGAGAAGCTGCCATTTACTATTAAGGGTAGTAAAGATATGGCGATGAAACTGGCAAATCTGGTCATTGACCCGAGACGCAAATTCTTTTTAGTAGGATTTGATTTAGTAGCCTTCTATACTAATATCGACGTCCAATTCTGCATGCAAGCATGCAAACAATACTATAAAGACGTGTGCAAGCCTTCTATAGCTGAGTTGGCGTTTTTTATGCACTGTATGCGCGCCTCGTTTTTAAACCTCATATTTGAGTTCGACGGTAAAGTTTACGAGCAAATTAAAGGCATTGCCATGGGGGTGGCTTCATCCCCCGACGGCGCCAATATATTTGCCTCCGTTCATGAGGAGAGTTTCCTTTTAGGAGACCAACTTTACGGTCGTCGTATTCCCTTCTATGGAAGATATATCGACGATGGTTTTATGGTTCTTTACGCAGAGACAGGCGATGAAGCACTTGCTTACGCCCAGTCGTTAGTCAAATTTCCAGGCCTCGAGCTTACATGGGAAGTTTCTGGAAAAAGTTTAAACTTTTTAGATCTAATGATTTACATTGATCCGATTTGGAACCGGATCGAATGGAAACCATTCCGCAAGGCCAGAAACAACCTAGAACGAATCCCATTCGCATCTCATCACCCCATCGACGTAAAGCGTGGGACTTTCTTTGGGGAGATGTCACGTATGGCTATTCTCTGCAGTTCATCTGCCAACTATATCGATGCTTTGAGTGATCTTGCAAAGATATATATAGCACGAGGATATCCACACCGATTGGTAAAAAAGTGGTTAAAGGAAAATTCCGCTAAGAGATGGCATGCTCGCAAAGTCGAGAAAAAGCCTGTGGTAGCAGGTATGGGGGACCGTAAACTCTTAGTCCTTAAATCCACTTTCAATCCAGTTTGGGAGGAGTTCAACTTTCATGAGATGGCAAATATCATCATGAATCAATGGTCCATTCAGATTTCTGCTCGGAAATCAAGATGGACACGACTTTGGGACTCAGGTCCAGTAGACGAACCCATTGAGCAAGTTGCTGCAGGTGAAAGCCAAGCGACTGGGCCAATGAGTAGTTCAGGATCTATTGCAAACCTGTCTCAGTCCGCCAACTTAGTAGGGCCAGGCGATCCCTCTCCGGAGGTTGACAGTCATGGTGACCGAACAGATGGTGTCCAGGACGGGCGAGCGACGGGTTCAAGTGACGAAATTTGGTTACACGAACTGAAGCGTTTGCCCCGCTCTGCGAGCATGGAAGTAGTCAAAAAACTTGACATCTCAAAGCTCGGATTCACTGATGCCAAGTGGCTAGTATCTCGCAGACGAACTCGTTCGTTTGCAGATTTACTAAATCAACTCAAACGGAATGCCCTTAATGAACATACCGTTTTGCCATCTATCTGGAGCTTGGGGGCCGAAAGGTTTCCCCTCGCCGAAGATTCCGCGGATCAGGACCAGTCTTGGTTCGCGGACTTGGAAGAAGAGTGATTGCATAGTAAACGTAATATTTACTCTTTAGGGAGTGGTTCAAACCCAAACCCTAACTCTAACCCTAACTACCCTAACCCTAACGTGGACGCCCCCCGGCGTTCCTTGGGTTAAGTTAGGCCTGTGGGAAACGTTGCCCCCACAGTAGAGGCTTAGTAATAAGGAGAGTATTTAGACGTGATCTAATCAATCGCATACTCCTATAGTAGATCACGTGACTTACCCACGACTATAACACTGATACAGTGGCACCGTGAGGTCATGTTACCCATTAGTAGCGGCATTGCCTTAAGTGGCTAGCCGTTGGTTAGCGCCCAGGCGACTATGGCGCGCGTTGAACGGCCTTACGCTTAAGTGCGTTCGGTTAACCGCGTCCGTGGAAAAACCATGATGGCGACGGGTCGGACCGTGCAAATTAGCCCATGGGAACCAGCTTGCCAACTATAGCGAAAGGGACTGATAGGCCCCACTCGTCGCCCCGCACCGCGAGGTGATCGGGCCGGAAGCGATTCGGCGAAAAAGTCATATGCACTGTTATCAGTCAGCTATCAGTCGGCCTCGGCTAGATTAATCATCTATCCGAGGTATCGGATAGTCTTCGGATCTATCCGGATAATCACATGTTTCTACTATAAAAGGAAATTGTATGCTTCTATGTACGGATAAAGGTCGGACTTTATTCGGCGTTCGAAGTTTCTGTGGGCACATTAGGGAGATTCGTCGCACGAACACTACTGCGGACCCGGCCCTACGGGCTCGGGGACCTAGGTGGTTAGTAAGGCTGCGCCTCATGGCGTAAGAGTCTCAGGCCTAATCCACAGGCTTGGAGCGTGCTGTCGCACGCGCTCGAACGTATCGAACCCCTTGGCCTCTGGGGTATAAAAGGCCAGGCAGAAAACTGAGGAGAGCATAGCTCGAAATCCGCCCCGGACTCACTTGAGTACGGCGCATTTTTTCTGTCTTTCTCTCCACACGTAAATAGTCCTCGCCTGCCTCGCTTCGCTCGGCAGGCTCGTCCACCCTAACAAATGTATCTGCTGGTGCGCGCTATCTATTCAAGATAGCGCCAAGTTTAAATAAAATTCGTTTGGCTTATGATGACTTTTGTGACCGTCTTAGATGGAGACTTTACTGGTTACATAAGGAGCTAAGCGGTGAAATCCAAGAACGTCCCTATGAACCAGACTATGAAGTCCCACACGAACGTAATCGATGTGACTTCAAAATAGACTATGTCGAAGACGGTTTAACGAAAGGATGGGAGTATATTTACAGCTCCGCACCTTCGGTTGAGCATCGGAACAGGTCCACGCCGGAAATGGTGGATGCGAAGGCCGTCTTCGAATTCCTCGAGAAAAACGATTATCTCGTTCTTCCCACGGATAAAAACCTCGGTCAATGTCTTGTCACCCGGCAATGGTTCATGGACGAAACCGCTAAACTGTTATCTGACACCAACTCTTATCATGAGATTGAAACAGAAAAAGCGAAGGAGATCTTAGACTCCCAACGACTTAGAATGCTGAATATAGCTAACGAAGCTATTACGTTCTTCAACCACGAACAACTCAGCAAATTCTTGCGGCACTTGATTCCCGACGGGGATAGCCCAGAGTACGTGCTTCCCAAATTCTATGGAATCCCAAAAATCCATAAGAATCCTATGAGAATGCGTCCAATCGTACCCTGTCACCTGGCTATGCAAAACCCCGCGGCTAAGTACGTGTCTAAGACTCTCAAACCAGTCATCGAGAAGCTGCCATTTACTATTAAGGGTAGTAAAGACATGGCGATGAAACTGGCAAATCTGGTCATTGACCCGAGACGCAAATTCTTTTTAGTAGGATTTGATTTAGTAGCCTTCTATACTAATATCGATGTCCAATTCTGCATGCAAGCATGCAAACAATACTATAAAGACGTGTGCAAGCCTTCTATAGCTGAGTTGGCGTTCTTTATGCACTGTATGCGCGCCTCGTTTTTAAACCTCATATTCGAGTTCGACGGTAAAGTGTACGAGCAAATTAAAGGTATTGCCATGGGGGTAGCTTCATCCCCCGACGGCGCCAATATATTTGCATCCGTTCATGAGGAGAGTTTCCTATTAGGAGACCAACTTTACGGTCGTCGTATTCCCTTCTATGGGAGATATATCGACGATGGCTTTATGGTTATTTACGCAGAGACAGGCGATGAAGCATTAGCTTACGCCCAGTCGTTAGTCAAATTTCCAGGCCTCGAGCTTACATGGGAAGTTTCTGGAAAAAGTTTAAACTTTTTAGATCTAATGATTTACATTGATCCGATTTGGAACCGGATCGAATGGAAACCATTCCGCAAGGCCAGAAACAACCTAGAACGAATCCCATTCGCATCTCATCACCCCATCGACGTAAAGCGTGGGACTTTCTTTGGGGAGATGTCACGTATGGCTATTCTCTGCAGTTCATCTGCCAACTATATCGATGCTTTGAGTGATCTTGCAAAGATATATATAGCACGAGGATATCCACACCGTTTGGTAAAAAAGTGGTTAAAGGAAAATTCCGCTAAGAGATGGCATGCTCGCAAAGTCGAGAAAAAGCCTGTGGTAGCAGGTATGGGGGACCGTAAACTCTTAGTCCTTAAATCCACTTTCAATCCAGTTTGGGAGGAGTTCAACTTTCATGAGATGGCGAATATCATCATGAATCAATGGTCCATTCAGATTTCTGCTCGGAAATCAAGATGGACACGACTTTGGGACTCAGGTCCAGTAGACGAACCCATTGAGCGAGTTGCTGCAGGTGAAAGCCAAGCGACTGGGCCAATGAGTAGTTCAGGATCTATTGCAAACCTGTCTCAGTCCGCCAACTTAGTAGGGCCAGGCGATCCCTCTCCGGAGGTTGACAGTCATGGTGACCGAACAGATGGTGTCCAGGACGGGCGCGCGACGGGTTCAAGTGACGAAATTTGGTTACACGAACTGAAGCGTTTGCCCCGCTCTGCGAGCATGGAAGTAGTCAAAAAACTTGACATCTCAAAGCTCGGATTCACTGATGCCAAGTGGCTAGTATCTCGCAGACGAACTCGTTCGTTTGCCGACTTACTAAATCAACTCAAACGGAATGCCCTTAATGAACATACCGTTTTGCCATCTATCTGGAGCTTGGGGGCCGAAAGGTTTCCCCTCGCCGAAGATTCCGCAGACCAGGACCAGTCTTGGTTCGCGGACTTGGAAGAAGAGTGATTGCATAGCAAACGTAATATTTATACTCTTTAGGGAGCGGTTCAAACCCAAACCCTAACTCTAACCCTAACTACCCTAACCCTAACGTGGACACCCGCCGGCGTTCCTTGGGTTAAGTTAGGCCTGTGGGAAACGTTGCCCCCACAGTAGAGGCTTAGTAATAAGGAGAGTATTTAGACGTGATCTAATCAATCGCATACTCCTATAGTAGATCACGTGACTTACCCACGACTATAACACTGATACAGTGGCACCGTGGAGTCATGTTACCCATTAGTAGCGGCATTACCTTAATTGGTTAGCCGTTGGTTAGCGCCCAGGCGACTATGGCGCGCGTTGAACGGCCTTACGCTTAAGTGCGTTCGGTTAACCGCGTCCGTGGAAAAACCATGATGGCGACGGGTCGGACCGTGCAAATTAGCCCATGGGAACCAGCTTGCCAACTATAGCGAAAGGGACTGATAGACCCCACTCGTCGCCCCGCACCGCGAGGTGATCGGGCCGGAAGCGATTCGGCGAAAAAGTCATATGCACTGTTATCAGTCAGCTATCAGTCGGCCTCGGCTAGATTAATCATCTAACCGAGGTACCGGATAATCTTCGGATCTATCCGGATAAGGTGCCGTTCCGGCACCTTATCGGGTAATCACATGTTTCTACTATAAAAGGAAATTGTATGCTTCTATGTACGGATAAAGGTCGGACTTTATTCGGCGTTCGAAGTTTCTGTGGGCGCATTAGGGAGATTCGTCGCACGAACGCTACTGCGGACCCGGCCCTACGGGCTCGGGGACCTAGGTGGTTAGTAAGGCTGCGCCTCATGGCGTAAGAGTCTCAGGCCTAATCCACAGGCTTGGAGCGTGCTGTCGCACGCGCTCGAACGTATCGAACCCCTTGGCCTCTGGGGTATAAAAGGCCAGGCAGAAAACTGAGGAGAGCATAGCTCGAAATCCGCCCCGGACTCACTTGAGTACGGCGCATTTTTTCTGTCTTTCTCTCCACAAGTAAATAGTCCTCGCCTGCCTCGCTTCGCTCGGCAGGCTCGTCCACCCTAACCTGTTACATTTTTACATACATTTCTTTTTCCCGCATTTTTTCGCGCTCGTCGTCGTCCTTAACGCTAGAAACGTAGTACGACATCCTGTAGCATGCCTTTTTTCACCTCGATCACCGGTGGGCGTAACCCGTCCCCAGCGCCAGTAGCGGGTCCATCCCGACTAGGCGGATCGTCGGTGCGCTTTACGCGTGCCCCCACAAATCCGGTGTCAACCGGTGCCTTGTTCCACGCTGCAAAGCAAGGAACGGAGGACGCCCGAGCGGCCGTGGTGGCGAGCGCCACGTCGCTTTCGGATATCATAAGCGTCATCCCGAATGCGTACTCCGTGACGCTAAGTAGGCCCCTGCGAGAACTATATGAACTCGCTGAGAAGTGTGTCGGCGTCTCTACGTCGCTCGACAACCTGCGCCGCCATGAGGCCGCGGGTACGTGGCCCCCCTTCATTCTGGGGCTCCACTTCCCTAAGGTTGAAGTGACGCGGGAGTTCCAAGCAACGAACCCCGCCTCCCTCGTCGCCATGCGCACGGCGTGGGAGAACTTCCGCACAGAGTCTCTAAAGGAGGCTATAGGCGTGAAGGTGGAGGAACAGAAGTACCTCCGGTCACTAATCGAGCCTGAGCATTACCTGCCGCCTCTAGGCAAGGTCGTGGCGGACCGATTTGATGAAGTCAAGTCGACCGTCAAGTTCCCCGTCTGGAAACAGAGCGGGGGGCAGACCACGCTCGAACGATTCCTCCCGTCGAACCAGGCGCAAGCCGAGTTCGACCGACTGATCACGGATCTACCTCAGATCTGTGGTCGTATAGTCCTTCTCGCCGACAACCGCTATCAGGCGGAAAAGCTGAGAAGGGAGGAAAAGGCTCGGTTGAAAGCCGACGCGGACGTCGAAATGGGTGAAATCCCGACGTCCACCACCGCCATCTCCGATTACGTGGAGAAAAAGGTGGCGTCGGCGCTTAAGAAATTGACCGTGACGGTGAGTTCAGATCATTACGATACGATCTCACATTACACTAATCCTAATGCGGTAGGGAAAAGGCTCCGTGCAGAAGCCTCCCAAGAAAGCCGGAAAAGGAGGCGGTCAGAAGGCCAAAGCGTCGGTAACGGGACAGACGAAGAAGCCGGGGAAGCCGAAAGGCAACCCCAAGAACAAGAAGTCGAAAGGTGGACGAAAATAATAGATTCGTCCACCTTCAGGTATGAGAATCCAGCATCTTATCCTGACGAATTATTACTAATTCCTCGTCCTCTTGCAGTGCGTTTATTACTCCGCCACGTCTCTCCGGAATATATGGAGATGTCGAGGTTTAGAGCGGGAGTACACTTGGGTCCGGGGGTTAATGCCCCCTATTTTATTTTAACAAATGTATCTGCTGGTGCGCGCTATCTATTCAAGATAGCGCCAAGTTTAAATAAAATTCGTTTGGCTTATGATGACTTTTGTGACCGTCTTAGATGGAGACTTTACTGGTTACATAAGGAGCTAAGCGGTGAAATCCAAGAACGTCCCTATGAACCAGACTATGAAGTCCCACACGAACGTAATCGATGTGACTTCAAAATAGACTATGTCGAAGACGGTTTAACGAAAAGATGGGAGTATATTTACAGCTCCGCACCTTCGGTTGAGCATCGGAACAGGTCCACGCCGGAAATGGTGGATGCGAAGGCCGTCTTCGAATTCCTCGAGAAAAACGATTATCTCGTTCTTCCCACGGATAAAAACCTCGGTCAATGTCTTGTCACCCGGCAATGGTTCATGGACGAAACCGCTAAACTGTTATCTGACACCAACTCTTATCATGAGATTGAAACAGAAAAAGCGAAGGAGATCTTAGACTCCCAACGACTTAGAATGCTGAATATAGCTAACGAAGCTACTACGTTCTTCAACCACGAACAACTCAGCAAATTCTTGCGGCACTTGATTCCCGACGGGGATAGCCCAGAGTACGTGCTTCCCAAATTCTATGGAATCCCAAAAATCCATAAGAATCCTATGAGAATGCGTCCAATCGTACCCTGTCACCTGGCTATGCAAAACCCCGCGGCTAAGTACGTGTCTAAGACTCTCAAACCAGTCATCGAGAAGCTGCCATTTACTATTAAGGGTAGTAAAGACATGGCGATGAAACTGGCAAATCTGGTCATTGACCCGAGACGCAAATTCTTTTTAGTAGGATTTGATTTAGTAGCCTTCTATACTAATATCGATGTCCAATTCTGCATGCAAGCATGCAAACAATACTATAAAGACGTGTGCAAGCCTTCTATAGCTGAGTTGGCGTTCTTTATGCACTGTATGCGCGCCTCGTTTTTAAACCTCATATTCGAGTTCGACGGTAAAGTGTACGAGCAAATTAAAGGTATTGCCATGGGGGTAGCTTCATCCCCCGACGGCGCCAATATATTTGCATCCGTTCATGAGGAGAGTTTCCTATTAGGAGACCAACTTTACGGTCGTCGTATTCCCTTCTATGGGAGATATATCGACGATGGCTTTATGGTTATTTACGCAGAGACAGGCGATGAAGCATTAGCTTACGCCCAGTCGTTAGTCAAATTTCCAGGCCTCGAGCTTACATGGGAAGTTTCTGGAAAAAGTTTAAACTTTTTAGATCTAATGATTTACATTGACCCGATTTGGAACCGGATCGAATGGAAACCATTCCGCAAGGCCAGAAACAACCTAGAACGAATCCCATTCGCATCTCATCACCCCATCGACGTAAAGCGTGGGACTTTCTTTGGGGAGATGTCACGTATGGCTATTCTCTGCAGTTCATCTGCCAACTATATCGATGCTTTGAGTGATCTTGCAAAGATATATATAGCACGAGGATATCCACACCGTTTGGTAAAAAAGTGGTTAAAGGAAAATTCCGCTAAGAGATGGCATGCTCGCAAAGTCGAGAAAAAGCCTGTGGTAGCAGGTATGGGGGACCGTAAACTCTTAGTCCTTAAATCCACTTTCAATCCAGTTTGGGAGGAGTTCAACTTTCATGAGATGGCGAATATCATCATGAATCAATGGTCCATTCAGATTTCTGCTCGGAAATCAAGATGGACACGACTTTGGGACTCAGGTCCAGTAGACGAACCCATTGAGCGAGTTGCTGCAGGTGAAAGCCAAGCGACTGGGCCAATGAGTAGTTCAGGATCTATTGCAAACCTGTCTCAGTCCGCCAACTTAGTAGGGCCAGGCGATCCCTCTCCGGAGGTTGACAGTCATGGTGACCGAACAGATGGTGTCCAGGACGGGCGCGCGACGGGTTCAAGTGACGAAATTTGGTTACACGAACTGAAGCGTTTGCCCCGCTCTGCGAGCATGGAAGTAGTCAAAAAACTTGACATCTCAAAGCTCGGATTCACTGATGCCAAGTGGCTAGTATCTCGCAGACGAACTCGTTCGTTTGCCGACTTACTAAATCAACTCAAACGGAATGCCCTTAATGAACATACCGTTTTGCCATCTATCTGGAGCTTGGGGGCCGAAAGGTTTCCCCTCGCCGAAGATTCCGCAGACCAGGACCAGTCTTGGTTCGCGGACTTGGAAGAAGAGTGATTGCATAGCAAACGTAATATTTATACTCTTTAGGGAGCGGTTCAAACCCAAACCCTAACTCTAACCCTAACTACCCTAACCCTAACGTGGACACCCGCCGGCGTTCCTTGGGTTAAGTTAGGCCTGTGGGAAACGTTGCCCCCACAGTAGAGGCTTAGTAATAAGGAGAGTATTTAGACGTGATCTAATCAATCGCATACTCCTATAGTAGATCACGTGACTTACCCACGACTATAACACTGATACAGTGGCACCGTGGAGTCATGTTACCCATTAGTAGCGGCATTACCTTAATTGGTTAGCCGTTGGTTAGCGCCCAGGCGACTATGGCGCGCGTTGAACGGCCTTACGCTTAAGTGCGTTCGGTTAACCGCGTCCGTGGAAAAACCATGATGGCGACGGGTCGGACCGTGCAAATTAGCCCATGGGAACCAGCTTGCCAACTATAGCGAAAGGGACTGATAGACCCCACTCGTCGCCCCGCACCGCGAGGTGATCGGGCCGGAAGCGATTCGGCGAAAAAGTCATATGCACTGTTATCAGTCAGCTATCAGTCGGCCTCGGCTAGATTAATCATCTAACCGAGGTACCGGATAATCTTCGGATCTATCCGGATAAGGTGCCGTTCCGGCACCTTATCGGGTAATCACATGTTTCTACTATAAAAGGAAATTGTATGCTTCTATGTACGGATAAAGGTCGGACTTTATTCGGCGTTCGAAGTTTCTGTGGGCGCATTAGGGAGATTCGTCGCACGAACGCTACTGCGGACCCGGCCCTACGGGCTCGGGGACCTAGGTGGTTAGTAAGGCTGCGCCTCATGGCGTAAGAGTCTCAGGCCTAATCCACAGGCTTGGAGCGTGCTGTCGCACGCGCTCGAACGTATCGAACCCCTTGGCCTCTGGGGTATAAAAGGCCAGGCAGAAAACTGAGGAGAGCATAGCTCGAAATCCGCCCCGGACTCACTTGAGTACGGCGCATTTTTTCTGTCTTTCTCTCCACAAGTAAATAGTCCTCGCCTGCCTCGCTTCGCTCGGCAGGCTCGTCCACCCTAACCCTAACCCTAACCCTAAAGATAGCGCCATCATTAAATAAAATTCGCTTGTCCTATGATGACTTTTGTGACCGCCTTAGATGGAGGCTTTTCTGGTTACATAAAGAGATGAGCGGGGAAGTCCAAGAACGTCAATATGACCCTGACTATGAAGTCCCACACGAGAGAAATCGGTGTGACTTCAAAATAGACTATGTCGAGGACGGCTTAACGAAAGGATGGGAGTATATCTATAGCTCCGCACCTTCGGTTGAGCATCGGAACAGGTCCACGCCGGAAATGGTGGATGCGAAGGCCGTCCTCGAATTCCTCGAGAAAAACGATTATCTCGTTCTTCCCACGGATAAAAACCTCGGTCAATGTCTTGTCACCCGGCAATGGTTCATAGACGAAACCGCCAAGTTGTTATCTGACGCGACTTCTTATCATGAAGTTAACAACGAAAAGGCGAAGGAGATCTTAGACTCCCAACGACTTAGAATGCTGAATATCGCTAATGAAGCGATTACGTTCTTCAACCACGAACAACTCAGCAAATATTTGCGGCACTTAATCCCTGACGGGGATAGCCCAAAGTACGTGCTCCCCAAATTCTATGGCATCCCAAAGATCCATAAGAATCCCATGAGGATGCGTCCAATCGTACCTTGTCACCTGGCTATGCAAAACCCCGCAGCTAAGTACGTGTCTAAGACTCTCAAACCAGTCATCGAAAAGCTGCCATTTACTGTTAAGGGCAGTAAAGATATGGCGATGAAACTGGCAAACTTGGTCATTGACCCGAGACGCAAGTTCTTTTTAGTAGGATTCGATCTGGTAGCCTTCTATACCAATATCGATGTCCAATTCTGCATGCAAGCATGCAAACAATACTATAAAGATGTGTGCAAGCCGTCTATAGCTGAGTTGGCATTTTTCATGCACTGTATGCGCGCCTCGTTTTTAAACCTCATATTTGAGTTCGACGGTAAAGTTTACGAGCAAATTAAAGGTATTGCTATGGGGGTCGCAGCATCCCCCGATGGCGCCAATATATTTGCCTCCGTTCATGAGGAGAGTTTCCTTTTAGGAGACCAACTTTACGGTCGTCGTATTCCCTTTTATGGGAGATATATCGACGATGGCTTTATGGTTATTTACGCAGAGACAGGCGATGAAGCACTCGCTTACGCCCAGTCGTTAGTAAAATTTCCAGGCCTCGAACTTACATGGGAAGTTTCTGGAAGAAGTCTTACCTTCTTAGATTTAATGATTTACATCGATCCGATTTGGAACCGGATTGAATGGAAACCATTCCGCAAAGCCAGAAACAACCTAGAACGAATCCCATTCGCATCTCATCACCCCATTGACGTAAAGCGTGGGACTTTCCTTGGGGAGATGTCACGTATGGCCGTCCTCTGCAGTTCATCTGCCAACTATATCGATGCTTTGAGTGATCTTGCAAAGATATATATAGCACGGGGATATCCACACCGATTGGTGAAAAAGTGGTTAAAGGAGAATTCTGCTAAGAGATGGCATGCTCGCTTCAGCGAGAAGAAGCCTGTGGTAGCAGGTACGGGGGACCGTAAGCTCTTAGTCCTTAAAACCACTTTTAATCCAGTATGGGAGGAGTTCAACTTTCATGAGATGGCAAATATCATCATGAATCAATGGTCCATTCAGATTTCTGCTCGGAAATCAAGATGGACACGACTTTGGGACTCAGGTCCAGTAGACGAACCCATTGAGCGAGTTGCTGCAGGCGAAAGCCAAGCGACTGGGCCAATGAGTAGTTCCGGGTCTATTGCAAACCTGTCTCAGTCCGCCAACTTAGTAGGGCCAGGCGATCCCTCTCCGGAGGTTGACAGTCATGGTGACCGAACAGATGGTGTCCAGGGTAGGCACGCAACAGTGACGAGTGACGAAATTTGGTTACACGAACTGAAGCGATTGCCCCGCTCTGCGAGCATGGAAGTAGTCAAAAAACTTGACATCTCAAAGCTCGGATTCACTAATGCCAAGTGGCTAGTATCTCGTAGACGAACTCGTTCGTTTGCAGACTTACTAAACCAACTCAAACGGAATGCCCTTAATGAACATACCGTTTTGCCATCTATCTGGAGCTTGGGGGCCGAAAGGTTTCCCCTCGCCGAAGATTCCGCGGATCAGGACCAGTCTTGGTTCGCGGACTTGGAAGAAGAGTGATTGCATAGTAAACGTAATATTTATACTCTTTAGGGAGTGGTTCAAACCCAAACCCTAACTCTAACCCTAACTACCCTAACCCTAACGTGGACGCCCGCCGGCGTTCCCTGGGTTAAGTTAGGCCTGTGGGAAACGTTGCCCCCACAGTAGAGGCTTAGTAATAAGGAGAGTGTTTAGACGTGATTTAATCAATCGCATACTCCTATAGTAGATCACGTGACTTACCCACGACTATAACACTGATACAGTGGCACCGTGAGGTCATGTTACCCATTAGTAGCGGCATTGCCTTAAGTGGCTAGCCGTTGGTTAGCGCCCAGGCGACTATGGCGCGCGTTGAACGGCCTTACGCTTAAGTGCGTTCGGTTAACCGCGTCCGTGGAAAAACCATGATGGCGACGGGTCGGACCGTGCAAATTAGCCCATGGGAACCAGCTTGCCAACTATAGCGAAAGGGACTGATAGGCCCCACTCGTCGCCCCGCACCGCGAGGTGATCGGGCCGGAAGCGATTCGGCGAAAAAGTCATATGCACTGTTATCAGTCAGCTATCAGTCGGCCTCGGCTAGATTAATCATCTATCCGAGGTATCGGACAGTCTTCGGATCTATCCGGATAAGGTGCCGTTCCGGCACCTTATCGGATAATCACATGTTTCTACTATAAAAGGAAATTGTATGCTTCTATGTACGGATAAAGGTCGGACTTTATTCGGCGTTCGAAGTTTCTGTGGGCACATTAGGGAGATTCGTCGCACGAACACTACTGCGGACCCGGCCCTACGGGCTCGGGGACCTAGGTGGTTAGTAAGGCTGCGCCTCATGGCGTAAGAGTCTCAGGCCTAATCCACAGGCTTGGAGCGTGCTGTCGCACGCGCTCGAACGTATCGAACCCCTTGGCCTCTGGGGTATAAAAGGCCAGGCAGAAAACTGAGGAGAGCATAGCTCGAAATCCGCCCCGGACTCACTTGAGTACGGCGCATTTTTTCTGTCTTTCTCTCCACACGTAAATAGTCCTCGCCTGCCTCGCTTCGCTCGGCAGGCTCGTCCACCCTAACCCTAACCCTAAAAAAATCAGTAGGATAACTAATTATACTTTAGCTAACCCGAACCCTAACTCCGAACCCTAACTAGGAACCCTAACACGGACCCTAACTAAGGTTTGTACTAACCACCGGCGTCGGGATGCCGGACTATGGTGAGAAGGGTCCTAACCCTAACGTGGGGTTAACCCCAACGTGGGGTTTATTTGGGATACAGCAACATAAGCCTGGCTTATAAGTATTTTTCTTATCTGCTTATCTTTCTAAATTTAGACCTCTTACTAAGAGTGTTCTATATTTGGAAGATTGGTCATAGACCTTGGTAAGCGTCTTATCAATCTGATTACTGATCACTGTTTATAAGCGACGATGCGATATGATACCATAATGGCATCATCGTTTGTCATGCTGTTAGTAATATGACAGCGCGAGAATATTGGACCTGAAGAGCTTATAAAAGCGAAACAGGATGCACTAGGATTTCCCCAGTGCCTGTCGTCCTCTTCTTGCATACACTCTTCTGTAGGTTGTAGAATACACCTCCCTAACCCTAACCCTAACCCTAAACTCTAACCCTAAGCGGCCGTGGTGGCGAGCGCCACGTCGCTTTCGGACATCATAAGCGTCATCCCGAATGCGTACTCCGTGACGCTAAGTAGGCCCCTGCGAGAACTATACGAACTCGCTGAGAAGTGTGTCGGCGTCTCTACGTCGCTCGACAACCTGCGCCGCCATGAGGCCGCGGGTACGTGGCCCCCCTTCATTTTGGGGCTCCACTTCCCTAAGGTTGAAGTGACGCGGGAGTTCCAAGCAACGAACCCCGCCTCCCTCGTCGCCATGCGCACGGCGTGGGAGAACTTCCGCACAGAGTCTCTAAAGGAGGCTATAGGCGTGAAGGTGGAGGAACAGAAGTACCTCCGGTCACTAATCGAGCCTGAGCATTACCTGCCGCCTCTAGGCAAGGTCGTGGCGGACCGATTTGATGAAGTCAAGTCGACCGTCAAGTTCCCCGTCTGGAAACAGAGCGGGGGGCAGACCACGCTCGAACGATTCCTCCCGTCGAACCAGGCGCAAGCCGAGTTCGACCGACTGATCACGGATCTACCTCAGATCTGTGGTCGTATAGTCCTCCTCGCCGACAACCGCTATCAGGCGGAAAAGCTGAGAAGGGAGGAAAAGGCTCGGTTGAAAGCCGACGCGGACGTCGAAATGGGTGATATCCCGACGTCCACCACCGCCATCTCCGATTACGTGGAGAAAAAGGTGGCGTCGGCACTTAAGAAATTGACCGTGACGGTGAGTTCAGATCACTATGATACGATCTCACATTACACTAATCCCAATTCGGTAGGGAAAAGGCTCCGTGCAGAAGCCTCCCAAGAAAGCCGGAAAAGGAGGCGGTCAGAAGGCCAAAGCGTCGGTAACGGGACAGACGAAGAAGCCGGGGAAGCCGAAAGGCAACCCCAAGAACAAGAAGTCGAAAGGTGGACGAAAATAATAGATTCGTCCACCTTCAGGTATGAGCATCCAGCATCTTATCCTGACGAATTATTACTAATTCCTCGTCCTCTTGCAGTGCGTTTATTACTCCGCCACGTCTCTCCGGAATATATGGAGATGTCGAGGTTTAGAGCAGGAGTACACTTGGGTCCGGGGGTTAATGCCCCCTATTTTATTTTAACAAATGTATCTGCTGGTGCGCGCTATCTTTTCAAGATAGCGCCAAGTTTAAATAAAATTCGCTTGGCTTATGATGACTTTTGTGACCGTCTTAGATGGAGACTTTACTGGTTACATAAGGAGCTAAGTGGTGAAATCCAAGAACGTCCCTATGAACCAGACTATGAAGTCCCACACGAACGTAATCAATGTGACTTCAAAATAGACTATGTCGAAGACGGCTTAACGAAAGGATGGGAGTACATTTATAGCTCCGCACCTTCGGTTGAGCATCGGAACAGGTCCACGCCGGAAATGGTGGATGCGAAGGCCGTCTTCGAATTCCTCGAGAAAAACGATTATCTCGTTCTTCCCACGGATAAAAACCTCGGTCAATGTCTTGTCACCCGGCAATGGTTCATGGACGAAACCGCTAAACTGCTATCTGACACCAACTCTTATCATGAGATTGAAGCAGAAAAAGCGAAGGAGATCTTAGACTCCCAACGACTTAGAATGCTGAATATAGCCAATGAGGCTATTACGTTCTTCAACCACGAACAACTCAGCAAATTCTTGCGGCACTTGATTCCCGACGGGGATAGCCCAGAGTACGTGCTTCCCAAATTCTATGGAATCCCAAAAATCCATAAGAATCCCATGAGAATGCGCCCAATCGTACCCTGTCACCTGGCTATGCAAAACCCCGCGGCTAAGTACGTGTCTAAGACTCTCAAACCAGTCATCGAGAAGCTGCCATTTACTATTAAGGGTAGTAAAGATATGGCGATGAAACTGGCAAATCTGGTCATTGACCCGAGACGCAAATTCTTTTTAGTAGGATTTGATTTAGTAGCCTTCTATACTAATATCGATGTCCAATTTTGCATGCAAGCATGCAAACAATACTATAAAGACGTGTGCAAGCCTTCTATAGCTGAGTTGGCATTCTTTATGCACTGTATGCGCGCCTCGTTTTTAAACCTCATATTTGAGTTCGACGGTAGAGTTTACGAGCAAATTAAAGGCATTGCCATGGGGGTGGCTTCATCCCCCGACGGCGCCAATATATTTGCATCCGTTCATGAGGAGAGTTTCCTTTTAGGAGACCAACTCTACGGTCGTCGTATTCCCTTCTATGGGAGATATATCGACGATGGTTTCATGGTTATTTACGCAGAGACGGGCGATGAAGCACTTGCTTACGCCCAGTCGTTAGTCAAATTTCCAGGCCTTGAACTTACATGGGAAGTTTCTGGAAAAAGTTTAAACTTTTTAGATCTAATGATTTACATTGATCCGATTTGGAACCGGATCGAATGGAAACCATTCCGCAAGGCCAGAAACAACCTAGAACGAATCCCATTCGCATCTCATCACCCCATCGACGTAAAGCGTGGGACTTTCTTTGGGGAGATGTCACGTATGGCTATTCTCTGCAGTTCATCTGCCAACTATATCGATGCTTTGAGTGATCTTGCAAAGATATATATAGCACGAGGATATCCACACCGTTTGGTAAAAAAGTGGTTAAAGGAAAATTCCGCTAAGAGATGGCATGCTCGCAAAGTCGAGAAAAAGCCTGTGGTAGCAGGTACGGGGGACCGTAAACTCTTAGTCCTTAAATCCACTTTCAATCCAGTTTGGGAGGAGTTCAACTTTCATGAGATGGCAAATATCATCATGAATCAATGGTCCATTCAGATTTCTGCTCGGAAATCAAGATGGACACGACTTTGGGACTCAGGTCCAGTAGACGAACCCATTGAGCGAGTTGCTGCAGGTGAAAGCCAAGCGACTGGGCCAATTAGTAGTTCAGGGTCTATTGCAAACCTGTCTCAGTCCGCCAACTTAGTAGGGCCAGGCGATCCCTCTCCGGAGGTTGACAGTCATGGTGACCGAACAGATGGTGTCCAGGGTAGGCGCGCAACAGTGACGAGTGACGAAATTTGGTTACACGAACTGAAGCGATTGCCCCGCTCTGCGAGCATGGAAGTAGTCAAAAAACTTGACATCTCAAAGCTCGGATTCACTGATGCCAAGTGGCTAGTATCTCGTAGACGAACTCGTTCGTTTGCAGACTTACTAAACCAACTCAAACGGAATGCCCTTAATGAACATACCGTTTTGCCATCTATCTGGAGCTTGGGGGCCGAAAGGTTTCCCCTCGCCGAAGATTCCGCGGATCAGGACCAGTCTTGGTTCGCGGACTTGGAAGAAGAGTGATTGCATAGTAAACGTAACATTTATACTCTTTAGGGAGTGGTTCAAACCCAAACCCTAACTCT
The DNA here is from genome assembly GCA_029959215.1 of Tricholoma bakamatsutake. Lineage (NCBI taxonomy): Eukaryota > Fungi > Basidiomycota > Agaricomycetes > Agaricales > Tricholomataceae > Tricholoma > Tricholoma bakamatsutake. The sequence goes on along the minus strand of CP114857.1, from coordinate 14,045,747 downwards.
AACCCTAACTACCCTAACCCTAACGTGGACGCCCGCCGGCGTTCCCTGGGTTAAGTTAGGCCTGTGGGAAACGTTGCCCCCACAGTAGAGGCTTAGTAATAAGGAGAGTATTTAGACGTGATCTAATCAATCGCATACTCCTATAGTAGATCACGTGACTTACCCACGACTATAACACTGATACAGTGGCACCGTGGAGTCATGTTACCCATTAGTAGCGGCATTGCCTTAATTGGCTAGCCGTTGGTTAGCGCCCAGGCGACTATGGCGCGCGTTGAACGGCCTTGCGCTTAAGTGCGCTCGGTTAACCGCATCCGTGGAAAAACCATGATGGTGACGGGTCGGACCGTGCAAATTAGCCCATGGGAACCAGCTTGCCAACTATAGCGAAAGGGACTGATAGGCCCCACTCGTCGCCCCGCACCGCGAGGTGATCGGGCCGGAAGCGATTCGGCGAAAAAGTCATATGCATTGTTATCAGTCAGCTATCAGTCGGCCTCGGCTAGATTAATCATCTAACCGAGGTATCGGATAATCTTCGGATCTATCCGGATAAGGTGCCGTTCCGGCACCTTATCGGATAATCACATGTTTCTACTATAAAAGGAAATTGTATGCTTCTATGTACGGATAAAGGTCGGACTTTATTCGGCGTTCGAAGTTTCTGTGGGCGCATTAGGGAGATTCGTCGCACGAACGCTACTGCGGACCCGGCCCTACGGGCTCGGGGACCTAGGTGGTTAGTAAGGCTGCGCCTCATGGCGTAAGAGTCTCAGGCCTAATCCACAGGCTTGGAGCGTGCTGTCGCACGCGCTCGAACGTATCGAACCCCTTGGCCTCTGGGGTATAAAAGGCCAGGCAGAAAACTGAGGAGAGCATAGCTCGAAATCCGCCCCGGACTCACTTGAGTACGGCGCATTTTTTCTGTCTTTCTCTCCACACGTAAATAGTCCTCGCCTGCCTCGCTTCGCTCGGCAGGCTCGTCCACCCTAACCCTAACCCCGACGTGGGGTTTATTTGGGATACAGCAACATAAGCCTGGCTTATAAGTATTTTTCTTATCTGCTTATCTTTCTAAATTTAGACCTCTTACTAAGAGTGTTCTATATTTGGAAGATTGGTCATAGACCTTGGTAAGCGTCTTATCAATCTGATTACTGATCACTGTTTATAAGCGACGATGCGATATGATACCATAATGGCATCATCGTTTGTCATGCTGTTAGTAATATGACAGCGCGAGAATATTGGACCTGAAGAGCTTATAAAAGCGAAACAGGATGCACTAGGATTTCCCCAGTGCCTGTCGTCCTCTTCTTGCATACACTCTTCTGTAGGTTGTAGAATACACCTCCCTAACCCCAACCCCAACACTGCAACCATTTGATGCTCGTGATACACCTCTTGGTCAAGCTTTTGCAAAAGGCAATGCATCTATATTACAGTTGCCTAAACCTTCTCCTGGAAAGCGGAGGGTAAAAGGAAAGGAGAAGGCCAAGGCATAGATACAAATGGTTTTGATTTTATGCCTAAGGTCATGCAGATAGGTCATGTGATGGAGGTCAAATGATGGAAGGTTATGTAACATTCACCCAAATAGGCATGAGACACAAGAACTATCAACAATATTATTGCTATTAAATGCTAGTCTGAAAATCGCCTGCATGTTGCTTTCCTTTCCATAACCCCCACTATGGTTTTGAGGTACCCTGATAAGTGGTTGCCCGAGTCCCAGTTGTCTCTCCAGGAATTCTCCTATCGTGCAATGGATCTTCTTCGAGACCAGGAGAATATTCCAGAATTTGTTCGATTTGTGCTTGCAGGGCGTGAAATGGACCATAACAATATTCAACGCAGAATATTCCTTAATGCATGCCAAGGGCTACAGCTCATAGACCCTCATTCATATATTCAATCCCGTGATTATGACACTGCCCTTGCTGTCTCAAAAGACCTCCCATTCTCAGTTCCCTTGGCCATCTTTCCAGTTGCCTCATTCAGAGACACTTTGACAAAGGATATTCATCTTCTTGGAAAAGCCTATGACAATATGGTAAGGCTTAGGAAGCAAACTATTTTTCCTATACACTGAATGGGGTTGAAGGGCACAGAAATCAGGATACCTTTGCACAAAATTCCAAATGTTGCCTTTGGAAAAGTTCTGCAACGTCACATTACGAGGATAGTGTTTCCTCGGCTCTACAAAGCAGGGGAGTCTCCCCGAATTCCTCAAGACTTGCTCGAAATGCTCTATGATAATGCAATTCACCCAGCTGTGCGTAGCGTGGTTCCAGAGCGACTATCCCACTGGCCACCAACATATCACGTTGCGATGGCAAATGCTCGTGACATTAGAGGACAGTTCCACTTTGGAAGTGTGGATCTTCCTGCATTTGTTTTAAAGGATTTTCAGGATGCGCTTTTTCAGAATCTAGAGCAGCACAATGATTTGAGGGATGCTTACTTCATTCATGAGGTTCGTGGCTACAAAGGAGCTACGGTCCATAATCCGGAGATCATGGCGGAATGTTGGAACGTTCTTCATGATAAATTGGACTTCCTCAATTTTGATGAGCTTGATTCTGATGAGTGGTACATCAATGTAGGCCTCGAAGTTCACCTCCGTGATCATGTAGTGCAATGGCTAGAAGATGGCCATCTACGGCTGCTGAGACATGCGCTTCCTCAACAGAATCAGTCACATCCCAATTCCCTCGCCACACTTGCAGATGACCACAATAATTTTAAAACAGATCGTGTTGCACAACTGAATGAATTTGCAGGATTCCGTTGTACTACACGTTCCAAGGGGCTGGCAGATCATGTTGCATACATCAATGTGTATACAACTGACAAAGAGCCACTGTATCAACTTCACACAGGTAGCTTTCGACGTCATCATGCAGCAGAACTCATGCCTGGGGAACGCAATATCCAAACCTTAATCAAAGACATCACAGAGATAAGTGGTGTCTTTGGACAGTGTGTAGGTAATGATATCCGATCTGCTACCGAAGGTTGCGCTCGTTTTGAGGTCAGGGTCAAACTTCGAGAAAGTCCAACTGTCCTCAGAGGTCTTCCACCTGATTTGATTTCAAATACATTGGTTGCTATCCCAGCTCCACGCTGGTGGTTAGTAAATAAACCATATTCCTTATTCCCTTGACATTCATTATTTTTCATACAGGCAGTTCAAATTCTTGCGATTGTCAGCACTCCATTATATCTTTTACAACTTCTGCAAGGCTACAACTGAGGCACGTGCATTGCGCTCAACTCTCATCCTTGGTGCAGTTAGTGTGTGGACACTGAATGCTCTGATTTATCGACCGGAGGAGGGCCGTCAAGTTGATGATCTACGAGACAGCTGCTGTCAACACGTGATCGAAGGGTTAGACTTGGATGAAGAATCTGATGATGAAGAACTTCCAACATCTCCCATACGATATGATCGTGGGCTATATTTTATAGCTGACATTATTACAGATGATCCTCATGGTGCTTATCGTGTACCAATGCCCGTTGTCCGACGATTGGATCCAGTATACCTTGCCTGGATATTTGGTCGCAACAGTATATCACTTCTGGAGCATAATGCTGGCATAGCTCGAGTCTTGGCACCAAAGGGAACAGCAGTCAACCACTCTCGAATTCCAAATAAGCGCCAAAAGACTACAGCAGTAGACTTTATCCACAATGGTCATGATGAACAGGATGATATTGATTTGAATCTTGTCAATCATGGCGTGCAAATTCGAACAGTGGTCAAAGAGACGGGTCCCGATGTACAGAGACCAGAATTGTTGGATGATAGAGACAACGAACCACGAATAGGCAATAATCCAGATGATGCCATCTCGAAAATTTGGAAGCAGGTCCCATACGATATCTTTGCTGTTTCACCCAACGTATCTCGGGCCAAGGATCCATCTCACATCATCATGACCAAAGAAGCCCGCAATAATGTTACTTGGGCAACTTTCATGACGACCAACTTTCGAAAAAATACAAATCCGTTTTGTTACAGAAGAGTTCTGGAGCACCACATTGTTTGATCGGTATTTCCCTCCCAAAGGCACCCCTCCAAGAGAGAGGGGCAAACTACAAAACTTTCCATATACCACTTACTACAATGAATGGTTCAAGCTCATGTCACAACTATCAATGCATGACGCTCAAATCGTGCGTTCACAGCTTCGGGGCCAGTTTAACAAACTGAAGTGGCTGCCACATGGTGGTAGTGACAGAATGTAGGCAACAAGCAAAATGTCGGGCAATAACTGGACCATGTACCCACTCAGATCCAACCTTCAACCTTGTCCACAGATAGCGGTTAATTTAACCACATGGGAGAGAGAACCGATACAGATGGGGGTTCATCCATTGCCACAAGAAGAGGAAGAAGAGGAAGAGTAATTTGTAGATGCAGTGTACTAGGAGTACTCAGCAAGATGAATGAATTAACAATTATGAACAGCCTCACACATGTATATAGAAATCTACACACGACCGTCTGGGATGCCCATAGGCATGGAACCTATGATACTGCATATGCCTCTGGGTCAAGCCTTCCATGGTATTGCATCGGGCATCCTGGACACCCGCTATGTGATGGGTTTGCTGTGATAGCAAACTAAGGGAACTCATGGTTGGCATGGACGTCTCAGACGTCACAATGTGTGCACTGTCATGCCTAGTTTGCTAATGACTCAGCCAATAAATTTTGATAGAGCCTCAAATAAAATATCTAAAATACTGAGAATATTTTACAAGGTAGATACCCTTGAGAGCTGGGGGGTCCTCTGCCAATGCTAAGCCATCCGTGTAGCTAGACTCAAGAAGATATACAATTATTGCCTCAACTTCTATTCTATCACTGACTACATACCCTGCCATTGGTGACAATGCACCTTTGTCTCACAAAAAACCTCATGTTTCTTTGTCATTGTGCACTTCACCTGTCAGGCCCACAAAACATTGTGAGTTTGGGATATGATTGGACTCTTTGCATAGTCAAGTACATATAGTATTTTGAAACATTTTTTTGACTCCATATTTAGGTCTATCGAGGCTTACTTTTATAGCTACTTATGTAGTATAGATATCAATATAGCAATATAGTAACAGCAAATAAATAAAAAATCTGTATCACATGACCAGTAGATGTTTGGAGAGGTTCATTCAATGTTCCCCTGCCTGCAACCACAGACCACGGGAATTTTGAACCCCAGATAAGAAGGCATCAATCCAAGTGCATAGTTAGTACAAGCACTGAGTGTAAATCATAATAAATGGACTTTTATATTATGTGGCCAGTGAGCTACTCAGAAAGGTCTATATCTAAAAGATAGTATGATGAATTTAGAATTTCGAAAAGGCAATACTCACTTTAGGCAGATGATGACAAAAAATTGACCAATGGGATCCATTGACCAAAATGGCAGCTATTTGCAGAATGATAGGCTAATCACAAAACCCTTTGTTTATACATGTGCTTGGTTTTATTGATGATGCTACTTGCCAATGTGCCAATTGTAAATGCAATCATCCCCTCTCTATGACCTGTCTGGCATTGATCAGCCCAGATTCTATCACTGATGGGACCAAATAAAAGATATAAACAAATGCTTTTGCAATTGCCTATTGTTCTGCAAATAGATGTCATTCTTCATATTCACCTGTTTTTTGGAACAATTGCATCAATAATGGTCGAAATATTTGGCAAATTGCCTTCAGAGGCAACTCAATGATTCTACAACTTTTTTAATAATCAAGTGATAATTGGTGATGCCATGGCTCAGCTCAGCTCCGCTATGGCTCAGGTCAGGCATTTAAGCTGGTTAAAACAGTACTGAGTTGCCCTGAGCGGCTCTGAGCGAGCTAAGCCACTCGAGATTGCCCAAAGCTGTGGGCTGGCTGCCATATTGGAATCTATGCATTACTTATGCTTTTTATATGCTAATTAGGTTGTGCAAACTATTATTGTACAAGAAATATGTTGCACTATTGAGTTTTACATAAATCGGTAGTTTTGATGACCATGTTCTTCTGCTTCTACCTATTACTCAAAATGCTCGCAAGATGACCCCAAGGAATAGTGTGCAGCAATATGCCTTAAAAATAGTATTAGGTAGATCTACAGGGTGTGTTCTACTGTTTTTAAATGGTTTCAGGTCACCTACCTCTTCTTTAATATTATAGAACTGAGGGCATAGCTCAGGCAGCTCTGAGTGGCTCTAAGCTGTCAGCTGATTTAGCAGTGCAGCTTGCCCAAAATAGTGGTGTGGCTTAATGGCTCACAGCTCTGAGCTGTGCCTTTGGCAATACTAGTGATAATTGCAGTATCATGATTGCTACTATCAATTGTACTCAGCTCTATACATGGCATTCAAGAAAAACAGAAATGGTGGAATAAAGCTGAATTTTAATCATGCTTGCCATAGTCACAAAGGATCAAAGGTAATACATAGGTCATAAGTCAGGCCCTGATACAAATGATACAAATTGGACATTGGTACATATCTAGGACTTACAACGAAGCTATGCACCAACCCCACAACCCATCCTATGATGACAGGACTTAGCTGTGGATCCCAATCCTAGGACCAATCCTGGGCAAATAGGTCCAACCCTACTGGCAATCCTACAGATCCTCATAACCCATTGTAGAATGATGGCCTGATGCGCCATTTCCGAGTCATAAATCAGAACTGAAAGAAAATGGAAAATGGGGAAAGATGCACTTTCGAAAAAGGTGCCCTTTCACCCATTTTCGACTCTCCAGCGCTGGGAACACTGATGCTCGATGAACAAATGTTGTAGACACCCTCCACATGGGTCACAATGCCGTCTGGAAGGTATTTAAAACCTGTGTTCAGTGGTGTTTATCAGGAGGGAGAGGTGGCGTGATTTCAGCCAGCTTGTGTATGCTGGGCTGTGGGGATGATGGTGGATGAAAAACAAAGTTGGCATACGTTGAATGATGGCCTATCATGCCGTTTGATGAATCAGAACTTGAACCAAAAGAAAAAATGGGGGAAACGCACCACTTTCCGACAAAGTGCCGTTTCACCTATTCTTGCCCCCTAGACGGACAAATGTCAGAGACTTCTTCCACACGGGTTTTGAAGGCTCCCCAAAGGAACGTTCGGTAGGATGGGTGGTGTGCGATGTGGCAGTGTTCGGTTCGCGTGCATGACGTTGTGGAGGTGGAGATGAATGAAAATCTTTGCTTGTACTTGAATAGTGACAGCCTAGGCTGCCGTCATCCAATCAGAATCGAAATCGAAAGAAAATCACACCTTGGTCAAGAAAAGTGCCGTTTCGCCGGCCTCTCCTGCATCTGGAATGTCGATGTTTGACGAACGAATGTTGCTGACGCATTCTGCCTGGGTTGTAGGGTTGTGTGGAAGATGTTCCTGATCGGTGTCTGGTGGGCATTCATCGGGAGGAAGAAGCGGTGTTAGTGGAGAGGGCTTGTGTGCGTCGAGAGGGCTTGTGTGCATCAGGTTGTGGAGACTCTGTTGAATGGAAAAGTTTGTTGGAATGAGTGGAATGACAAGCTAGGGTGCTGTTTCGTGAATAAGAACAAAAGGAAAAACCGATGGCGACTCACCGTTGTTGGGTAGAGTGCCGTCTCGGGCATCTTCGGCTTCTCCTGGATCGGGAACATCAACAGTTCAACGAACGAACGTTACAGGCGGCTCCTTCACAGGCTGTAGGGCCGTTTGAAAGTTGCTCCGAGCCTGCTATTGTAGGGTTTTCGTCAAGAGAGTGGCGTGGCATGTCTTGTGCCGGGGCGCGAACGTAGAGTTCTGGAGGGAGTGGTGAAAGGCATCTGTGCTCACTGATAGGAAGGGCCTTGACAACGACATGGAGTGTCTCATTATCTAGATCGCTAAAGATCCTGAGCAGTAGCTTTTTCTTCTCATGTAGCCTCAGGTTCTTGACTTGTGCTTCAACGTTCGCGTCTTCATCGATAGGTGTGGAGACATTCCATATGTCAAGGCTGTTGGCGTCAATGCCACTTTCTTTTCTTCCTTGATGGCCTTCTTGAGTGCCCCAACCTCCTTGCCGCGATCAATTTCGACGACAGTAAAATTACTAACCAGCTAGCCATCCCCATGAGCCACTATGCTCGTGGGGATGCATGTTTTTGTTCTTTTTTAATTACATACAATACATACTCTACGAAGTAGTTAATAGGTAGTACTGGTCCCCATAACCGGTCCTAACCAGTGTTGAACTGGTTAGGACTGGGTCCAGTTTAGTACTGTTTGAGGTTCTGGCTTGAGAGACCAAATAACCGGACCTTAAAGCACTAGTTTTAAGCTTCAAGTCTCAACAATATTAATTGAGTCATTGCAGTGCCAAAATATATCAATTTCTACATACTCAACATCTGGCATCCCTCTGTAATGCTTCAGACATAGCATCCATCATTTCGATGTCGTGTTCACAAGTAATCAGCATGCCATCCCGCGCTCCTTCAGGCCGCCATAGATCATCTCCATAATGAGTGTTCATTGGGTATCGAACCTTTCCACTCTCCCCTGCCCAGTCAAAATCAAGAAGAATGACGTGTCCATTGGAAGAAACCATGACATTTGTGTCCCGGATGTCACCATGCACATAACCAGATTGATGCAGCTGGTCGATGACGGCTCGAATCTTGTCCAGGGGTATGGGCGATTCAGATTCATGGAGCATGTTATATCCTTCGATCAAAGTCATCACAACCATATACCATCCGCCAGGCATACTCTCGAAGCCCAGGAGCTTCGGCGCAGCATTAATCGAAGCGCAATATTCATGCACCTCCTTTGAATACTGACGAACAAATTTGACACAGAGGTCAGAGCTGCCATCACACAGTTTCGCACGAAAAATGAGCTTGTTGTTGTCCAAGTGAGAGTGATAAACAAAGCTTTGTTTCTTCGAATCCACAAATGATGTGAAAGATGTGGGATATGGGAACAGTTGCATGGGCTGGGGTTGTGACTGGTTTGGAGGAGAAGGTGGGTCACGGGTGTGATATTCGTCTTCGTAAAAACCCTTGATACGATTAATGGCTCTCGTAGATGCTCCCAGTTGTCGCGCAGCCATCATCTTCAACCTTGTATCCGAAAAGTGGAAATGAAATGGTAGAACTGAGAGGATCTGTAGATTAGGGCGATTGTTCCAAGCTGCACCGGCAAAACATAGGTAGGGACCTGGCATATAATTCGAGCTTAGTAAACAAGGACAGCTGAGGAGAACGAACCAAAAACGAGCATAATCAGACACGGCAGCGAGGATCGCGAGTATTTAGGAGCCAGTTTCCGGGTAAACTCTAGATAATATAGCGCGGCTTGAAGGTACGGTTCAGCACCTGACCATCCCACATCGTTCTTGAATTCCGCGAGAAGCGTGACGAATTGTCCCGAGGTTATATCTCCATCCGTTTCGAAACTGCGAATCTTGGTTTGTCGGAGGTATATCCCGTACGATTCGAAGACATCGCGGATAGCGTTTGCGCGGGATTTTTCATCTGCGTAGATGTGGGACATGGCTGTTTGCAACTTGAGCACGACATCGTGGTCCTTTTTGTTTGGCTCGTAGTTATCGCAATCGTCAATGAATTCGCCGAATACGGGGTGGAGAAGCGTGACTGGTATTACATCACTGGCTGAGGAAGGGCGATTGCACGCTATTGCCTGTGTATCACGATGTTGACGGCTGGAAAAGTCCGCTGTTTGCCCACCGGCGGAAGGGGACTTCTGAGGTGAGTTATTCAAGAATGTGGACCGTAGACCTTCTACCGTAGCCGTGCCGGCAGGAGCGTTGTACGAAAATGGAGGGACTCTGTTCAATCGTTGAACTAGCGTCGGATGAATACCCATCATCATTAACACTGGGGCAAAGCACGTACCAGGAGGCGCATAAACGACAATATGGAGGGTGTTGACGGCAGGAGTTCCGTTTGGAAATACATCGGTCAAAATTTCCGTCGGACGTAAAGTCCTTTCGTGAGGACGCTCTGCAAGTTTCTCTGAAAGATCATCATCGATTTCAATGGAAACGTTCCACAGATCGAGTCTGTGGGCATCGATAGAATCGAATGAAAACTTGTTCTTCTCTTTGATGATCTCCCTTAGCATAGAGACCTTCTCGTTTTTATCAATATTTACAGAAAATATGCGGGAGGGATCGTCGCCGAGCCGCAGGCAGTTGAGTTGGAGTAATAGAGGCCCATCAGATGCTTACCAAAATCCTGTGTTAAGTAACATATAAAACAAACGGAACTACCAATGCTCACCCGCCTTGACGATCACATGTAGTGTTTCCTCTCCCAGACTCCCAAACACAGAACTGAGCTTCTTCGCGCCTCTCAATGCATCCTCATTCGCCACTATCCAGTTCAGTTTCGTTTGGAAATCCCGTTTGTCTCCGTCCGTTGGAAAGTTGTGAGCGTTCCATAGATCAAGTCTGTCGGCATCGATAGAATCAAATGCAGACTTCTTTTCATCTTTGATGGCCTTCCTTAGCACCGAGACCTTCTCGTTTTTATCAATGTGTACGGAAAATACGCGAGAGGGATCGTCGCCGAAGACGCAACAGTTAAGGCTGATGATCGTTGACATGATCGAGTGGCACTACAGTGCGAGAAATCAAACAATTGAAAGCCACGTGATGAGAAATGGGCACAGTAAAAATGACACGGGATCAATCTGTCATCCGCTCACTCTTGGACCACGACACAACGCGATTCTAAGGAGTTAGCTCCTGGAATTGCTCTACGACGTGATCATTTGGAGTTAGCTCCATTGATCTACCCAAGACTCGTACGCAAGATACTCTAAACCCCTGGCCATTCTCACTGCCAGTGAACAACCTTCCCCACAACCATGGATTCGGTGTCACATTCATCATGCCCAAGGTACTTTTCTTTTTTTTCTGGTCAACCTAATACTCCCACTCGACGCCTTGATCTATGTTGCGGAGCTTCAGAGATTCTTCTGGCCCGCGACTCAACCGATAGATCCTAGTCTGCCGTTGCAAAGCTTCAGAGTTTCTTCTGGCTTGCAACATATAGGTGGACTAGCTAGGGCACATTGGAATTGCCAAAATCAAACTATTGATGATAAAATTGCAAGGTTATGAACACAAGTGGACATCTGCATACCAGACGTGGCACTTCCCCAACACCACGGCTGGACTATTCATTTAGAGCTGCTATGGAACATGTAGGCAGGCCCATGGATGATGTCATTGCAAGGCAAGTCTTATCTATGATATCTGCTAATCCGTAACAGCCTAATATTTTGTAGACACACCAAACCGTTGCCTCGGGATTTCTTTCAGCGCGTGGAGGAAGAGTTGTTTGGTGGCGATTTGACAGAGGAGGAAATGGAGGAAATACCATGGTGTGTATGACAGACTACCCTCTGCCCCACTTCCTCACTTTGCCCCAGACAACCTGGGAAAGCACTGTTTAGCCACCACCCATGCCTTACACCACCCCCCGCATCATTAACGATGCTGTCGACACCTTTCGACACCCCCCTTTCACTTCACACGCCCATGTTTCCACCTCGTTGCCGCCTACTTGCTGCCATTGCCCCTGCTCACTCCTCATGCAGGACAAGCTCACCACGATGCCACGTATGTCAATGCGATGCGTGTTCCCCACCACTGCCCCATCTACACAAGCCCACCGTCAACCACCCACGTCATCACCCCCATTCCTAGCACCATTGATGTGACCAGCCCCATCTACGTCTACGTCTCTATGGCTCCATCCACCACCACTGCAGCATGCCCAATCTACATGTAAGTTTACTTTTTTTCTTTCTGATTTCATTTAGCAGCTACTAACTACCAAAAACAGGAGCACTACAAGGCTTAATGAGATGACCCAAATGTCATGGTCATCACCCCCCTGCCCCCGTTGTCCAACCTGAGCATGCCGCCGCCGCCACGTCACCCCCTGCGCTGCCTCTACACCTGAGGATGCCCCCTGCTCACTGCCCACTCACCCCAGTTCCCATTCCATGCCCCCCTGGCCCCCATTATGCAAGATGAGCCCATGATGATGCCTCACGCGTCTATGCAGCCTGTCACATCACCATCGACGTATTCGTCAACAATGACCTCACCCCTTGCTCTGCCCCACTCTGGACCATGTACCTGGCTGGCCATAAACTTGTCCTTTCGACGTCCACCGTGTGGTACACCCTGCCTCTGTTCGTCGTCGTCGAACAGCGCCCACAGCATGCCACTTGCTGGCTCTCTTTCTTACCGTTGATGACACAAACAAACAAAATGAACCAGACGACACACTTATTACAGCAGTCAAGGGAACGGCTACCACGATGTCATTGTCAATGTACAAACTCAATTTATGTACAGGTTTGCACTTATCTACACAGCTTGCAGATAACTAAGTAGTGCACAGTGTGCTGTCATCATAGACGAACAGAGTCAATACACCTTGTGAATAATTCATCAGTACACCAATTAGCTGTGTGATGTCGGCGTAGACGACGTGAACCATCAACCACCAACACTCTACCAACATATATCCTGCATGGAAGTAGTTCCGTGCAGGATCCCATCTACGAGCCTCAGGTCTAATGCCTGGATTCTCATTGTTTCGGATCTTCTACAAGACTACGACGAATGTCAACCACACACAGATTCACTCAGTCATTGCTCCTCTATGACAAATGGCCACCACAACCAGATTCACAGTCATCACTCTTCTACAACGAATGGCCACCACAGCGTAGATTCACATCTTGCCTGTTCGTCTATGAGGACAACAAGTCTGATCCAAGTCTGATCCCTAGGTTCTCATGGTCTTGACTATTCTATGACAAATGGCCACCACATGGCAGATTCGACATCATGCCTGTTCATCTATGAGGATGACAAGTCTGATGCCTGGACTGTCATGGTCTTGGATCTTCTATGACGAATGGCAACTCACGCAGTCATGACTGTTCTACAATGAACTGGTCTTGGCTCTTCTATGACGAATGGCAACCACAATCAGATTCTCACAGTCATGATTCTTCTACAACGAACTGGTCTTGGCTCCTCTACAATGAATGGCAACTACACATGGATTCTCATGGTCTTGGTTCATCTATGCCATTGCATGCGCAACTCTTGTCTTGCCTGTTCGTCTATGAGGACGATGAACTGGTTTCAGCTCTTCTAGTTGATTCTCATGGTCTTGGTTCGTCTATGCCATTGCATACCCAACTGTTGTCTTGCCTGTTCGTCTACGAGGACGATGAACTGGTTTCAGCTCTTCTAGTTGATTCTCATGGTCTTCATTCCTCTAAGCCATTGCACCCCGAACTCTTGTCTTGCCTGTTCGTCTATGAGGACGACGAACTGGTTTCAACTCTTCTACTTGATTCTCATGGTCTTGGTTGGTCTACGCCGTTGCATATCCAACTGTTGTCTTGCCTGTTCGTCTACGAGGACGATGAACTGGTTTCAGCTCTTCTAGTTGATTCTCATGGTCTTCATTCCTCTACGCCGTTGCACCCCCAACTCTTGTCTTGCCTGTTTGTCTACGAGGACGACAAACTGGTTTCAGCTCTTCTACTTGATTCTCATGGTCTTGGTTGGTCTACGCCGTTGCATATCCAACTGTTGTCTTGCCTGTTTGTCTAGGAGGACGACGAACTGGTTTCAGCTCTTCTAGTTGATTCTCATGGTCTTCATTCCTCTACGCCGTTGCACCCCCAACTCTTGTCTTGCCTGTTTGTCTAGGAGGACGACGAACCTGGTCTTGGCTCTTCTAGTTGATTTCATCTATGACAAATGGCAGCCACAGCCCACAAGCAACCACACCATGGATTTCTCCTGCATGGAAGTAATTCCGTGCAGGATTCATGTCTTGCATGTTCGTCTACGAGGAAGACAAGTCTGCTCTTTAATGACCTCGACTGGCAACCATCTGGACTCACACAGTCTTGGGAACACACAAGTAATTTGTAGTGAGTACAAGTAGATACCATACATTTTTTCATGGATGTTCCGCACTCATGAATAAAATTTTGTACTCAATGTGGTATGTGCTGTACAAGCCATCACAGAAGTTATAGATGCCCAAGTAGTTTTGTTGTCTGTGCATTCTGCTACTCTGCCTATTCCCTTCCTCCACTCTCCTACTCCTACTCCCCTGCTCCCCTGCTCCCCTGCTCCCCTGCTCCCCTGCTCCCTGCTCCCTGCTCCCCTGCTCCCCTAGTCCCCTAGTCCCCTAGTCCCCTATCCCCTGGTCCCCTAGTCCCCTGTCCCCTGGTCCCCTGGTCCCCTAGTCCCCTAGTTTCCACCCTACCCTACAATCTCAAAACATTCTCCTGATAACCCTAAAAACCTTATTGTTCCAGGTCTGGAGCTTGGCATTAGCTTCTGCTACTAGTGCAGCGTTTGTCACCGTCAAAGGAGGTGCCAGGGGTGGTTTTAGTTCCATCCCACTAGTTATTTGCCAGAGGCCCTGTCCCCTGGTCCCCTGGTCCCCTAGTCCCCTAGTTTTCCACCCTACCCTACAATCTCAAAACATTCTCCTGATAACCCTAAAAACCTTATTGTTCCAGGTCTGGAGCTTGGCATTAGCTTCTGCTACTAGTGCAGCGTTTGTCACCGTCAAAGGAGGTGCCAGGGGTGGTTTTAGTTCCATCCCACTAGTTATTTGCCAGAGGCCCTGTCCCCTGGTCCCCTAGTCCCCTAGTTTTCCACCCTACCCTACAATCTCAAAACATTCTCCTGATAACCCTAAAAACCTTATTGTTCCAGGTCTGGAGCTTGGCATTAGCTTCTGCTACTAGTGCAGCGTTTGTCACCGTCAAAGGAGGTGCCAGGGGTGGTTTTAGTTCCATCCCACTAGTTATTTGCCAGAGGCCCTGAGACCTGAGCCACGCCTTCATTGAGTCAGCCCATTGAATGTAGTTAGAGCTGTCGAAAGTTTGTACCAGTTTTTCAAGAGTTGAAGACATGATGTTATAGTGGCAGCTAGTAAAAGCACTCAATCAGTCCTCTATTCAAGAAAACACATTCCATAATCTCAGGCAAAAACACTCCTTCAGAGTGGTTAACCCTAGTCAACCTGGGTTTTTAAATGCAGCTCGCAGGGAGCGCAATGCAGCTCACAAAGAGCGCAAGGTTACAATTTGGAGACAATGAAGTCAACGTCATTCACAGCCAGTTAAGGCGTGTTCACGATGTGCCCAGCAGGGCCCATAACCTGTTGGAGCAGACTACATACGCTGTGTTGGAGCAGACTACATATGCTGCACAGAGGAAGAGATGACACATTCCTTATAACCTACCTGGGGTTTAGTTAGTCTTAGAGCTAGGGTTTAGCAGAGGTAAGAACACTGTATATCTTCTACAGTACAGGTTCTCCTTATATACATAATAGTAAGGATGTCACATGACTCAGGAATGTGTTTACCACATGTATGCGCAGTAAGCGCAGTAACATGTGTGTGCTGCATGGTTTGCCTCACGTATGCAGCATGTGTCGGAGATTTAATTTCAACACTTCTTGTAGGACAGCCTGCACGGTCCAGCTAGCAGAACAGTGGGTGTCACCCTAACATAATGTCAATAACAACTCAATAACAACTTGATACATGTTAATACCAAGTCAATACAAGTTTGTAACAAAGTCAATACCAAGTCAATACAAGTTTGTAATAAAGTCAGTAACAAGTTAATATGAGTTTGTAATTGAAGTCAATACATCAATAATGTGTTAGTTTGATAACAAGTTAGAGTTGAGTAACTGTACTAGGATTAAGCATTGTGTTATGTATATGCGAGCGGGCCCATGCCGGTGTGAGGCTGAGTGACCAAAGCGAGCGAATGCCATGACAAAGGCATGGGTCATAAGCTCGTAATACAATAACGAACGCGTTCCCGATCACTTTGCAATATCATTTTTCACGTGTAGTTGAGGTCCCGTGACATGTCTGAGGTTGAGCTAGGGGCGCTATCAACATCTAGTTTCTAAAGCTTACCGTGAGTGGTAAAGTGTTACAGAATGAAACTTCAAAACAATGAGCCTCCAACGAGATAAAAAATTTGACCTTTAAAATTTGTTTAAGGACCTCTTCGAGGGGGGACTACCATGTCATGCATTCAACACGTGATGCCCCTTTGCTAAATTGTTCAAAAACTTTGTTAAATGTTATGCTCGTTCATTTATGCACATTCTGGTTCACACAGTCCAAATTGTTTAAAGGGCATATTCGGTTCAAAAGATGTCATTACAGTGATTTCGGTTCACTTATGCAAATTTCACCGTTCAGAATTTCTATAATCTTGGGTAATAGTATGCACGGTGTCTGCCTACCCAACTGGGTGCGATGCAACGGAGTACGGCGGGATGTATTGGGACACCTACGTGATAAGTTCTGACGCATTCATGAATCTCGGGCCGATCATGAAAAAATCTAGAGCAGCTCTACACTGTCATTTTCCTCGCTGTTCGTGACTCCGCATAGTATGTCCGCCCACGAAGAAGACTCTAAACAAAGCCTGCAAAAGAGCAGAATCCAGCGCGCATGTGATAAATGCAGACGAAAGAAGAGTGCGTTGGTAAAATCCGTTCAACTTCGTGGCACTGCGTTCCTGACTTCGTATTTAGCCCGATGTGAGGATGGTGTCTTATTGTCGAAATGCAATTCATAAACCATCCTACCTCTAGGCAACGGCGGGAAACCATGCTCTAACTGTGTTTCGTTCAACCTTGAGTGCAGTTATGTAAGTGTGACCAGGGTGCGTGTACCATACATCTCGGCGAAAACTTATTGAGCATTGATAGAAGCATGGGCGTACACGGTGAATGATATAGAGCCTTTTAACGACATATCTCACGCCATGCCCAGATACGTGGAAGATTTGGAAAATTGTGTGCAGAGAATGGAGAAAATCTTGCATAAGGTACAATTTCGTTTTGGAACCTACATTCTCGGCCTGACTGTTATGTGCAACGACAGCTGTGTCCTGACGGAGACATGCTGAAGGAACTTGATAATCACGACGCTGAGTGTAGCGTGAAGGCAATTGCTCCGGGGACTTCGGCGCAGCGTGCTACTCAAGTCATTAGCAACTTAGCAGATCCAGCAGCACCGTTGTATGATACACATGACTGTGATTTCGTTCAGTCTGACCATATGAAGAATCTATCTCTATACTCGTTGGAAGACAGGTTTTTCGGAAAATCGAGTCAGGCAATGCTGGTACGGAACGCAATCGATCTCAAGCGCCAGCACATGGGACAGAAAGATGTTACTCGGGCAATCTTGGATGCGAGACGTCCAGAATTTTGGAGAACACAACCAGTTTGTGATCACAATACTTTATGTATTCACACTTATCATGATTATTAGTGGGAAGAAGTGTCGAGCCGAGTCAAGATTCCGTCGCATACTTTTCCAGAAGACGACCTCCTACACACTCTCGTAAACATATACTTCGATGAAGTCAGCGTGTTCTTACCCCTACTTCATCGACCCACTTTCAAAAAATCTGTCGCCGCTGGCCAGCATTTGGCAGACTCGGGTTTCGGACAGGTTGTTCTCTTAGTGTGCGCATTGGGGTCGAGGTACTCAGACGACCCACGTGTCCTCCTTGTTGACGATGTATCATCATATCACTCCGCTGGATGGAAATGGTTTGATCAGGTGCAGATAGTCAAGACGTCTTTCTTGATTCCGCCAACGTTATATGATTTACAATGCTACTGTGTAAGTGTCTCCGGTCTCTACATTCGAGATATGTGTATGCTGATAATTGAGCGCAGCTGGCAGCGCAATACATTCATGGATGTTCGGCTTCGCAACAGTGTTGGACCCTGATCGGGATCGGCGTTCGAATCGCGCAAGATGTGGGCGCGCATCGGAAGAAATACAAAACAGGTAACATGACTGTCGAAGATGAAATGTGGAAGCGTGCATTTTGGTATTTTCTGCTCCGTCGCCTCGCCATTTGTATATCACTGACACCCTCTCAGGGTCCTGTTCTGCTTAGATTGCTTGACCAGCTGTTCCCTTGGACGTCCCTGTGTTATCCAGGGTGAAGAGTATGTAATCATTATTGTCCATAAAAATATTATTTCGCTTATTTAAAGAACTTTCGTTCATAGTTTTGACATTGACCTCCCAGTTGAATGCGACGATGAATACTGGTATCATCTTGATCCCTCAAAGCGGTTCATGCAGCCGCCCCATATGCCATCCCTGACCTCTGCGTTCATTATCTATATCAAAATCCTCCAGATTCTAGGTTCTTCGCTTCGCAGCATTGTAGGTTTATTAACTTTCTTTCGTTATTATACATCTTCTGAGGCCATCATAAGTATTCCATCAACAAATCAAAAAAACTGTTCGGGTTCGACGGGACGCAGTGGGAACAACAGACGGTCGCGGAGCTGGATTCCGCTCTAAACAGATTGGCTGATTCCATACCTGACCGTTGTTCGTCCGCTTGTTTTCGTCCGGGTATTTGTTGACTCATGTGCACGTGTAGTACGGTGGGATCCCAACCGCGAGGAAAACAGATCGTTCAAACAATCCGCATGGCTGTACTGCATATACCACTACGTTCAAATCATGATACACAAACCGTTTATCCCATCCGTGGGCAAACCTTCTCCATTGTCCTCGCCATCGCTCGCAATCTGTACAAATGCTGCTAGGTCATGCAGTCATATCATTGATGTGCATAGCCGCAGGTGCATGATGCAACCCCAGTTCCTGGTGGGTCCAAGTTCTTTAATATCTAAGCCTGATGTACCTAGTTGAGTATTTATACGCTATTTTAAGATTCCGGTGTTCATGTCAGGAATTGTTCTGCTGCTAAATATCTGGAGCAGGAAAAGAAATGGTTTATCTGCGGATCCGGCGAAGGAGATGAGAGAAGTACATGAATGTATGCAGATCCTCAAGCTGTGTGAAGTTCGGTATGTCGAGATCGAATGTTCAACGTCTTTGATGTTTAAAAGTGTTTCTTAGATGGCATCCGGCTGGCCGTTTATGGTAATTTCAAGTGTGGTTTAGCACAGTAATATTAACTTACTGTGATCTATACAGGGACATAGTGTATGAGCTGGCTAATGTCGGCGATCTGCCACTTCCTAATGTTACTCCACCCTACACGAAGGAACGAAAAGGATATCCCGATAATCTGCCATTGACAAATACACAATATTCCAACGTCTCGAGACCTTTAGATGCTGAAGAGAGCACGCATCAGTCCAAGTCATGCACGACTGCCGAACACACCACGGTGGCCGGCCAATCCCAGAAAGGCAGTATTCATACGTTGCCCATATATGGCGAGGAGTCAGGGCATCTGTCAGTAAATGGCGAAAATACATTTTTGCCCCTGAATGACTCTAATTTGAGCGCTGCCTTCTCGTATTGGAATGATGCCACTGCACATAATGCTGCTATGCACAGCACGTCGGTATCCACTTCACCTTTGCACCCATGCTCCTTGAACAGAAATGGTGCAGGATCTTCGTATTCCATGGATGGGCTCATTTTTGATACTCTCCGTTCAAACTACCCTAAACCTGCATTTGTTGGAGATTCCCGTTTATCTTCAAGTTCCTCGGGGTTTTCGAAGCCCCCGTCGCCCCAGCCGGACTTACATTCGACATCAGGCGATCAAGACCAGATACACACAGCTTCAGGAGAAAGGATTCTACATTCAGAGAATGCACAGACGGTGAACGATATGATCGACGGCAATACGATCGCCATGTGGTTAAATGCTTCAAGTGGTTTTGAGTGCGTCTATTCTTTCTTGTAATCATACATGATCCTAATTTGTGCATAGCCTGAACGAATGGGAGGCTTACTTCAATAGCATACGGTGATCAATTCGGTCCAGCTACGAAAGACAGAGTTATGGGACATCCCTGATCTGGCCTATCGTGATATACATCACATATTGAGTCATCGTAGTCGTTATTCCCGATAGAAAACATACCGTAGCAAAACATAAGAAACAGTGCTGAGATCTTGCATACGCGACCTGTGTTGCGTGTGTTCAAATTCCTAAGGTAGAATTCATGCATAACCAACAAGAGAGCAGGTGTTTTGGTTGTGACACGAACGAGGATAGGCACCTATTCATCGAATGCGAACACTATGAAAGATGGAGGATGGAAACTGTTGAAAGAATGGTAGAGAAGACGAAGATCAAGTTGGTGGACAAAGGCTTGGGGGATACTACTTACGACAAATGATCTCCTCTCAATAGATAAAGTCCATGTTCAAAAAACCAGGGGGTGACAGGATCCGAAATCTAGACATCCACTCATTTTTTTTAACGGACCTTCGGCGAGCCTCCCCCGCTTCTCCTTCTATATTTGGTATGTTTTGATTACTAATATCAACAAAAGAAAGTACGACGCAAATGTAGCCACTTCCCACCTGCATACTGTACAATAGCATGTCGCAGAGTCATCTACATACAAGCGGTGATTATGACCGTCGATTCTGCTTGCCCACCTTGCAAATTGGACATATTCATTTTTTTGGGCTGAAATTGTAACCCATGCATTCTGGACATATTCATTGTTTTGGGCTGAAATTGTAACCCATGCATTCGCGGTGGAACTAGTAAACCTGTGATACCACAGTCCCACACATGCAACTATTCAGATTGATCACTCTTTTCTTTTGAATGTGCCTGGTCCTTGAAATTTCAGTTGCCTGTGGGGAGCCGAGGTTCCCTCAAAAGAAGTTTCTGTTGGCTTGCACTCTTGTGGTTCTGGTGTGGCATTCTCTAATCATACCACATCATTCATGTGATCAGTTGGGTTTACAATCATCTCTCAGTTAATGGCAGGGATATTGTTGTTGAGAGGAAGGCCTCATGACTCATTGTGCAACAGGAATGTATTCATTGCCCACCTTTTCTTCCATGCCATTTCTCTCAGATGGTAGGGTTTTGGTTGATATTTTGATTGTATGTAATTATGTTGCTTCTGTGACTATTGAACAACAAACAATTTATGTATGCCCATCAGTCACCAGAGCTTCGGTGTCATAATTTTCTTTAGCAGCCCACCACCAGCACCTAGTGTGTTGAAATTGGGCAGTGGCACGCGCTTTAGGCGACACCGACACCAACACTAAACGGCCGTTGTGTACAGCCACAGTCATTAGTAACACCGCCTATTCGTTTTAGATTTAATTACAGGGCGGTGTCCCACACTAGTATAAATATTCATTGTAAATAGTTTATTATCAAAAATTCAACAGGTTATGGTCCCTGGCCTTAACTGAATTTTCTCCCTCACGCTATAATCAAACTAACATAACACTACCCAGATCAAATTTAAACAATGGCCAACATTTCGAATGCTTCAATGCACACAAACGTTTACCAAATAGAACCCTTGACAGGTGCCAAGAATTACGCCATATGGAAGATCAAAATGATAGACATTTTGACAGGGCAAGATCTGTGGGAATATGTCGATGGATCAGCTACCCAGCCGTCGGAAGTGGCCTTGCTGACAGCATGGCATAAGCAGGATCAGATGGCGCTGTCAATGATCTGTTTACAGGTGGCAGACAAAATGTTGGTGTACGTTGCAAGTTCAACGAGTGCATTGGAAGTGTGGGGTACATTGAAGTCATTACTGGAGACTCAGGGGGCATTAGGAATAGTCCAGGCATGACGAAAGCTATTCCGGTCTCAATGCATGGAAGGAACACCCATTGATGAACACATTCAGACATTGTGTGGCTATCAGGAAGAGCTGCACAATCTGGAGCAGCAGATCGATGGAGAAGAATTTTCCATCATTTTGCTAACCTCACTCCTGAAAATTGGAATGATTACATTGAATCTGTAGACACCACTGCTCTGAAGGATGCTCCAGCACTTATTGCTCAAATTCTGGAATACGATCGAAGGCTTAGCCTACATAACTCAAATAATACAGCCCTGGTGGAAAAGCCTGGGAAAAGAATTAGTCCTAATATAACCTGCTATGGATGCAGAGAAAAGGGGCACATCAGCAAGCAGTGCAGGAACAAGTCCAAATTGGGAAAGGGGAGATCGGGAGGAAAGCAAAAGGGATCGACAGAAGCCCATGCAGCAGTGGATGAGGACTTTGCCTTTTGTGGAGATTGTGGGGATGACACTGCGCTAGCAGTCTCAACGGACTCTTGGTTGGCAGATTCAGCATGCACCTCACACATAGCATGAAATTGAAATATCTTCATTGACTACATTCCCACCCCTGGACACCAAATCTTGGGTTTCGGTAAATCTCCTGGGCTCGGATGAGGTTCGATACAGCTGGAATGCACCATGGACAGGAAAACCACAACACTTACCCTAAAGGATGTGGTACATGTGCCTGATGTGCCTTTCAACCTTATCTCGATCTCATGTGCACTTGAAGCTGAGATCAAAGTTCTATTTGTAACACTGGGGATACAGTTCCAGGCACCAAACAAGACAATCATTATGGAAGGTCAGATCAAGAACTGGTTATTTGACATGGATGTCAAAGGTGTTGTCAAACAAGACCAAGCATACCCTGCCAGGAACAGCAGAACATGGGATGAATGGCATAGGATCTTTGGGCATCTGAACATGGGGTCAGTAAATATGCTCAAGAAAAAGGAAATGGTCTTGGGAATGAAAGTGGATAGAACTGTGCAGCCAGCTGCTCAATGCCAAGTGTGCATTGTCACCAAACAGCATGTCCAGCCTTTTCCCAAGGAGGGCCAAACTGAGATCAAGGAGATTGGAGATCTGACAGTAAGCGATCTGTGGGGGCCAGCATGTACTAAAGCTCCAGGGGGAGGTTGGTATTTCATCACATTTACTGATGGCAAGGCATGTCGCATGATGACATATTTCTTAAAGCAGAAATCTGAAGCACTTATGAAATTTAAGCAGTACAAAAATTTCGTTGAAACTCAAACTGGTCGGAAGCTCAAGAAACTTCACATTGATGGTGCAGGAGAATTTCTTAGCAAGGAATTCAGGAAATTTTTACTTGACAATGGGATACGACTGAAAGTTACAGCCCTGCACTTGCCATCCCCAAATGGAATTGCTGAACATCTAAACTGAATCCTGGTAGAACATGCACATGCAATGTTACATCAGCACAGACTACCTCACTCCCTTTGGAGGGAGGTGATCACTTATGCAACCTATCTTAAAAACAGATCCCTGACACAATCAATCAAAGATCGTAAGGTATCCGATGAAGTCTTCTGGGGAGAGAAGCTGGACATATCGGGCCTGCAGGAGTTTGGCAGGCCTTGTTGGATTTTACAGCAGGATGTGAAAAACTCAAAGCTTGATCCAAAATCATGCCAATTTATTTTTGTGGGAATAGCTGATGGCACTAAGGGATACAGGTACTACAATTCCCAGACACGCCAAATCCTCACCTCTAGGAATGTGGTGTTCATGATAGAAGAGGACAATTCCAACATTGTAGAGGTCACTCATCCTGCGCCACTTGAGGGGGAGCATAAAACCAATGCCAAGCAGCCTACAGGTGACAGTGGGAATGGCACCACATCAGATACAGATCACTCACCAGAAAAGGAAATACACCAATCATTGCCATCTCACATACCGGTTCCTCAGGAATGATCAAGCTGCATCCTTGTGAAACCACTCATCAACTACTGGTTACTTAATGATCTGAATCCATGCAGACCAAAGGAATGGAAGCATCATGTGCCAACTATGGAAGAGTCTGGCTACATCATGATTGATTATGCAATGATTGGGGCAACATTCAAGGATGACCCACTCTCAGTGAAAGAAGCAAAAGGCAGATCAGATTGGCCAAAATGGAAGGAGGCGATGAACAACGAAATAACACAGTTAACCAAACAAGGTACTTACAAATTGGTTGACTTACCCCCTGATTACCAAGCAATTGCAAGCAAGTGGGTATATCACATCAAATGCGATCACACTGGGGAAATCTCGAAGCACAAGGCTAGGCTTGTAGCAAAAGGATGTTCCCAAATTCCGGGAATAGATTTCGTTAAAACCTTCATGCCAGTTATGCAGCTGGAAATGTTCTGGCTATTAATAGCACTCGCAATGAATTTAGGACTCATGATTCACGTGGTCAATGTGGTGGAAGCATATTGGAGGAGGTTATTTTCATGTTGCAACCACTGGAATATGATGACAGTAGCGAGCACGTGTGGCAACTCTTAAAACCTCTCTATGGCTTGAAACAGGTCAGATAGGCCTGGAACAATGAACTCAACCAAACAGTTCTCAAAATGAACTTTACGCAGCTTTTCTCAGATCAATGCATCTATATCAGGCACACTGATCATGATCTTTTGATCACATCAGTTCATATCGATGACATGACAATCCTAGGGATGGATGTTAATGCCATCATGGAAATGAAAGCCAAAATGAGGAAGTACTTTACAATCACAAATTTGGGAGAGGCAAAGCAGATCATGGGACTGGAATTAGAGAGGGACTTGGAAAGGGCCACTCTCAAAATTATGCAAGCCCAATATATCAAGAGGGTCCTGGAGAAGTTTGGGATGTCAGATTCACACCCTGTTAGCACACCACTGGACCCTAACATCAAATTGATCAAAACCCCTGATGACAAGCATCACAATATCCCAGAGTATTGGAGTGCAATCAGATCACTCATGTATGCAGCGATAGGAACGTGACCTGACATTTCATTTGCAGTCCAAATGCTTAGTCAATTCATGAGCAACCATGGACCCACCCATTGGACTGCTGTCAAGCACATTTTCTGGTATCTCAATGGCACTCGCAAACTTGGGATCATTGACTGACAAGTGGGAGAATTCGAACCCCTCGCTTATTCGGATGCCGATTGGGGATCAAACATAAATGATCAAAAATCTATCTGCAGATATATCTTCCAGATAACTGGTGGTCCAATTTCTTGGCAATCAAAGAAGCAGCCAATGATTGCATTATCATCTATGGAAGCCAAGTACATGGCAGAAAGTCTAGCAATGCACCAAGTGCCAAGCAATCTGGTTAAGGACCCTTACTGCTGAACTTGGCATTCCCTACTCTGGACCCACCATCCTCAAGGTGGATAACCAAGGTGCTGATAGGTCCACTGTGTGCGCTAAAGTCTGGAGAAGGATTCAACTCATATCAACACATTATGACACGCACTCCAAATCATTATGAATGCCACGAAATCAACTTCGAATACTTTTCGATTTATTTCATACTATTTTGGACGACTTCAAACTACTTCGAACCATTTTGCGACATTTTGCAATACTTCAAACAACCTCGGTTATTGTATAGCTGTCTTGAAACACTTTCAATGCATGCTGCAGATTCAGAACAAACTATTTGTTGCATATCAAGCACTACCAGACATGAAGAGAGACTACAAGAAACTTAGAATATGATAAGTGTGGTTTTGTGTTTCATTGATATATTAAAGCAATAGAACAAGAAGTATTACCATACTGGGACAATGTATGTTTCACTTATTATAATTTTTCATTTGTTTTATGTTTTACAATACCTTTATTGTCTGACATATTGCCCCTTGTTCTACAATTGTTATTATTTCCTTTTTAGTACTATTTCTTCAAATTGTATATAGACTTGTATTAGTTAGTTAGAATGAGGAATAGGAATGAATGGGGAACAGATACAAGTTACCCTCTCACTTATCATCAGATTTAAGAGTCATTCTCTTGAGTCATATCTTCATGTCATATCTCTAAGTTCTGCGAAATATCGTGAACTTCCTCAAAACTATCGTATTCGCTTCTCGTGTTATCGCACATTGCCTATCGCCATTCGAAAAACACTTCACATTCGTTATACTCACTCCTCGATAGACCTCGAACCTCTTCGAACCTACTTCAGACTATTTCACACATCTTTGAACCTATTTCGGACTCTTTCAAACACCTTAGTATGCTCTTACAGACTATTCACAACTCGATTCATCCTTTCGCATCACTAAACACAATGTTTTGGTCTCAGCGGTGATATTTAGTACCAACTCGCACCCTTCCTCTGACTCATGTTATACCATCTGAAGCCATTTAGTAGGCTTTGTTTGGGTTTCTGGGTTGAGTACCATCATTTTGGAGCCCACCGTGAGGGGTTTCTAGATTATTTCATTGTTGAACCTCCACTCCTTTCTGGCACTCATTTTACCTAAAGGGGGCTCAATGATCTCGACTTTGAATTGAACTCGTTTTGCCTCCAACCCTTCTGAACAACCAGGAGATCTCGATACAGTATCTCGACCATTGATAATACCATTTTGCACTCTTTCATCTTTCGCGCTTATGACAATGCTACTATCTTCAACCTTGAGAACATACGAACCACGACACCACATGAATTTTGACCTAGAGACCTCCGAAATCTACCTTGAACATTTTGACATCCTTTATGCCAGATCCCAGTCATTCTACATCTCCAAAGTTTGATTTGAGATGACCTAAAAAACTGCGAAATTACTTTGAAGATCTCGAACTTTTGTTTATAACTTGCGGTATCACAGATCACGACCTAAAGAAGTGACACACTTGCAGATACATTGACTTCGACTCTTATGATCTCTGGGAATTGCTTCCAGAGTATGAACACAGCATATCATTTGATGAATTTCACATCGCAGTATTCAAGTTCTATTCCGAAATAGAAGATGAACAAAAATACAGCATTTTGGACATGGATACACTTATTAATGAACAGCTTCATACTGGTATTTTTGATGAAAATGATTTAGCAGCTTATTACAGGTCATTCTACAAGGTCACGAGCTTCCTTTGCTTGAAACGTAGACTATCAGAACCTGAACAAAGTCGAGCTTTTCTTCAAGGCTTTGAAACAGACTTACAGACTAGAATTGTGGATTGTCTCGAAGTGAGCTTCCCTGATCATTATCCTGATGACCCATACATGCTGAATGACATCCACAATGCTGCAAAATTTGCTATAGCATCCTCGAACTTGTACTTTATTCCCCAGACATCGATTTCGACCTTGAATCTATTGCAATCCAGCACAAGAAGAGGATGTGTACATATTACAGGTATTTGAATGAGTGGACAGTGAAGAATGTGTACCCTTTGCCATTGATCTCAGAGATAATTGACAAGGTGGGAAAGGCCAAGGTCTTTACAAAATTGGATTTATGCTGGGGGTACAACAATGTACGAATAAAGAAAGGAGATGAGTGCAAAGCAGCATTTGCCATGCATCGAGGATCCTTCGAGCCACTAGTCATGTTTTTTGGGATGACCAATAGTCCCCCAACTATCCAAAACATGATGAACGATATTTTCAAAGATGTGATAGACCAAGGCATGGTGATAATATTCATTGACAGAATGAAGAAAATCATGAGGCGATAGTACAGGAGGTGTTGAAGAGGTTGGGAGAGAATAATTTATTTGTTAAACCAGAGAAGTGTGTATTTGGAGCAAGCGAGATTGAGTTCTTGGGATTAAAGATTGGTCCTGATGGAATCAAGAACTCACCAATTTTTATCGCCACTTTGTTCATAATTTTTCCAAACTTTCCACACCATTACACAACCTTATGGGAAAGGGAGTAGTGTGGAGATGGGGAGAACAACAGCAGACAGCATTTGAGGAGTTGAAGAGAAAGTTTGTAGAAGAACCAATATTGGTCCCAGTAGATTTCACACATCCCTTACGAGTAGAATCAGATGCATCAGACTTTGCTACTGGAGCAGTATTATCAATGCTATGTGAAGATGACAAATGGCATCCTTGTGCATATTTGTCTAAAGGGTTGAATGATGTGGAGAGGAATTATGATGTGCATGATAAAGAGATGTTGGGAATAATATGAGCATTGGAGGCATGGAGACATTATTTGGAGGGATGTATGCATCAGATCGAGATCTGGACAGATCATCAAAATCTGCAGTACTTCATGTCTGCTAAAAAGCTTAACCGTCAACAAGCACATTGGGCATTATTCCTATCGTGCTTTAATTTTCACTTGGTCCACAAAGCGGGAAGCTTGATGAGGAAAGCAGATGCATTATCCAGACATACAGATCATAAAAGGGGAGTGGAGGAGGACAATAAAAATACTACCCTACTCAAACCTGAATACTTTCATATTTGCGCTATGCATCAAGGACATTTATTGGTGGATAGCTCAGAGACGGAAATGTTGTCTAAAATTAGGCAGTGTTCAGAGATGGATGATGAAGTGGTGGAAGTTGTGAAAGCTTTGAGGGGAGAGAAGAAAGGTAATATTAAAGGAGATGAATGGGTTGAAGAACAAGGATTAGTATTGTTCAGAAGAAAGGTCTATGTACCGAAGGATCAAGATTTATGAAGGGAGATCATATGGTTACATCATAATACACCAGCTGCTGGACATCCAGAAAGGTGGAAGACGTTGGAGTTGGTAATGAGAAATTATTGGTGGCCCAGAATTTCAAAGTATGTGTTGGGATATGTGGATGGATGTGATATGTGCATGAGGGGAAAGAAATTTCCAGAAAAACCTGCTGGGAAATTAATGCCAAACCTTATACCTAAAGCACCATGGTGAGATATATCTGTGGACTTCATCACAGGATTACCTGAAACTCAAGGATACGATGCAATATTTGTAGTATGCGACCGCTTCACGAAGGAAGTCCATATCATTCCTACTACTGCAGAAACCTCATCGTTGGGCTTGGCATGCCTCTATTTAAATCAGGTATGGTGGTTACATGGATTACCTGATATGGTTATCTCCAATCGTGGATCACAGTTTGCTTCTGCATTTATGCAAGAGTTAAATTGGGGATTCAAACCAAATTATCCATGGCATATCACCTACAAACTGATGGGCAGACAGAGAGAATGAATCAGGAGTTGGAGCAGTACCTATGCATGTTTGTCAATCACCGACAAACCGACTGGCCTGAATGGTTGGCAATTGCAGAATTTTCTCACAATAATAAATTCCATTCAGCTACTTGCATGTCACCCTTCTTCACTAATTATGGTTATCATCCCAGAATGGGAGTAGAACCTTGAAGGGAAGTCAAGGTACAATCAGTGGAGGACTTTGTGTCAAAAATGCAAAAGGTGCAGGAGGAAGCAGAGACAGCATTGATGAAAGCACATGATGATATGATGCGACATGCGGATCGTACTCGGGCTGTTGCTCCAGAGTATAAAGTTGGTGACTTGGTATGGCTGAGTACCAAGGATCTGAATATTCCGTGACCTTCAAGAAAGCTTACAGAGAAGCAGTTATCCGATTTCTAAAATAATTTCACCCAATGCAGTAGTATTAAAATTACCTCAGTCATTCAAGATTGATCCTGAGATTAACATTTCCCATTTATGCCCTTACCGCCCACCCACTATTCCTGGTCAACAAACTACTCCACAGCCTCCAATAATGGTAGAAGGTGCTCCAGAATATATTGTGGAAGAGGTTTTGGACTCTCATCTTTGATGAAATAAATTAGAGTTCTTAATCAAGTGGAAGAATTACATTGACAAAAATAATTCATGGGAGCCAGAAGAGAATTGTAAGCGAGCGCACAAGGCAATTGCCCAATTCTTTAAATGTAATCCAAATGCTCCACATCACATTGCTAAGATGGTGTATGAGGAAATGAATTTCCGGCCTTACCAAAATTTCACAGAGGGGACAGATATGATATTTTCTCGCCTGGAAGTCGAGGCCTAAAAGGGGGGTAATGTTAGGAAACAGTTTTCTAACATGCCTATTACATAATACTATTTTTATTTTATTTTATTTTATTTTATTAAGTCTTGTAAGCTGTTGTTGACATCATTATTACCCTTTTCTTGATGCCAAAGAGCATGAAGGCCATCAGAAAAAGCTGCATTGGCCCCAGTTTCATCTGCTGTACTCTCTGTCATTCCCATTGCTGACTGACAATATTGAGCTGTTGCTGTTGCCATTGCCGAGTAATAATTGGCTGACTCTGCCTCAGCTTTATCCTTCATCTCTTCAAATGTCTCCAGATATTTCATTTCAAAGTTAAGAGCATTGCAGATTGGCTAATCTGTCTGGTGCTGGACCAAAAGGTATGTGCTAACCTCCCATAGCTCAGCGCAGTGGAAGTGCATGCCAGTCCAGCATTCAATGTGATGGAAGAAATTTTGCCTGTGTGTTATGTGCATACATGTCCAGCAAAGTGTGCTTCCTAGTGAACAATTGACACATCTCCAAATTGCCCATTTATTCAGTTGACAGTGGTTGCAAACTTGTTTGTCAATGGACCATGCCTGCTGAGCCAGGGATGCTTGCAGCAATTCATCCATTTGTTCCACAAACTGCAAGACATAGTCCCACTGTCTCTATTAGTTGTACAGTAGCTTACAAAACTGTTACAATGTTTTGCATATTTGTATAGATCAGTCTGTAAAATTGGAAATGAAATTTTAAAATTCTTAAAAATATTATGGTGCATACCTCAATATCACAAGAGGTTGCCTGAAAGGTCAGGTTATGTGACATTATTTTATAAGTTAAATAAACCATTTAATTCAGTCACTCATTGTAACAGTTTTGTTGCACTGATTTTGTTGATTATTATAAACAGTTACAAACAATATCATGTGACTAGGTATATATAAGAGCTCTTCACCAGTTGACATCTCATTCCAAACCCCCACCAATCATGTGCAAGCTCTCTTCTTCATGTTCTTGAACTTCTTGATGCTGGCCTTTCAGTACACTAATTGCTCATCAAACTGGTCTCAGCACTGTTGCATTTGCTCTGAGCACTGTTCTGTTATTAATGTGTGAGTTGAATCTTTGATTGTCATGCCAATGCTGATGCCAATTACAGTCATGAACATGTCACCTCTTTAATGGCTACCCCTGCACAATCATTTCTGAACACCTATCATGATCATATCACAGAGCTCAAGTGGAACTTCATGAGTTATGTTATGGCTAAAGCTCTTATAGTATCATTTGTTGAATATCTTGTTTAGGCAAAGATTGAAGTTGCTGATAAGCAACTTATGAGGATGACTTAGAGCATGAGTAAGAGCATTTGAAAAAGCTAGGTCAAGCTAATTGACCTAGCCATTATATTGTCCTATTTATACAAATGAGAACAATAATGGTTGCTAAACTAGTGAGCATAATAGTATGAGAAGAAACCAGTTTGAATACAATAACATGTGAATAAGTTGTTGAGATGCATGTACATGCATACAATGGAGTGGGAAAGAAGATAACAAGATTAGTAAAGAGTGTGTGGTAGAACAATAAGAAAGAAAGGGTGCACTGTAAAGTGCACATAGTAGAACAATAAGAATGAATGACCAATTGTAACATTACCCCCCCACTAACCTATTTCATCCATGAAAGATCAGAGCCTAATGGTTTGCATTGGGTCAAATAGTATGAAAACTCCTGAATCCCCCACCCTTGTTATGATGGTGTCGATGGTGATGATTGAATGATCAAGGTGTGTGGGCACTGGGGTCTCAATGTTGTTGAGTTCTATATCTGCAAAATGACTGGGCTATCTGTATGTGCGATAGGTGGAGGGTCATTCATGTGGTCTCAGATCACCATTCAAATAAATAACTTGATCCAATAGAGGAGCATGATGGTGAGGCTGCCACCAAATAATTAAAGCAACGTGGCTGGATGTCATTGTAGGAGTGGTTTATGTGGTGCAATATCGTGGTGGTAAAGATGGGTCTTGTGGTAGTACATGGGGGCATAGTACTGGCATATGTTTGGATTGCTGCTTGTGGCAGTATGGGAATGTGAACTTGGGGCAGTAAGAAGAGAAGTGCCCTATGCATGCACATGTGAAACATATGGAGTTTTGCATCCATCAGGGTGGTGGAGAGTTGGCAGGGGGGGGTGGTGTCAGCAGTGTTGGCATTCTGGGTGGTGGTGAGCTTGGCACTGTGTCATAGTTATTGTTTTGTTTGTTGTTGGATTTGATGAGGATGGTAGGGAAGGGTATTTTTGGTATTAGTGTTATTACTGTGGGGTGCGGCTCAGCCTCGTGGTTCAAGAAGTCAATGAAGTCAAGGATTTCTAGGGTTCAGGCTTTGTTAGCCAGTCTTCAGAAAATTCTTTCTTGGCTGACAATCATCCTGTAGGTGTCGGAGAGGTTTTCTGTGACATCTCATAACATCGGAAGGCAGCATAGTTTTTCAAGGAGGCATTGTTCATTGTTGTTTCCCAGTTTGTCTTCGACAAAGTTCAGAATGGTGGAAAATATTTATTTAGGGTTGGAGTCGGGTTCAGCGAGTGCAATGAGGTGTAGAGTGTTCATGTTTTGGTCAGGAGATATCTTTTTGGTGTTTGTAGTTGCCCAGTATTTTTCCAGTGTTTTTTAAGTGTTCTTCAGGCTCCCACATATTTTCAAAGGTGGGATAGCCTTTCCATTTTATGAGGAATTGTCTCCCTCAGCTCCTGTTTCTGTGTGCTATAATTGCTTCCACCTCATGTTCTAGTTCCCCTTCGATTAACTCAGAGGGTGGGAGGAAGTTGTTTGGGCCATGTGTATCATTCTCTTTGTACAGTGTAAGTAAAGCAACATGGAATACCAGATGGATCTTCCATTGCGAAGGTAATTTTAGTTTATAGGCATGCAATGAGATGGCCTGTGTGATTACAAAGGGCCCCTCACATCTCAGGGCTAGTTTATGCATGGGGTATCCTAGTTTAAGGTTTTTGGAGTCCAGCCAGACCTTCTCCCCCACTTCGAATGGAGTGAAGGATTTGCCCATTTGGGCGATCATCGTCTGGCGGGATAGCTCATGTGCTGCGAGTGCCTCACATCTGGCATTGTTTAGGTTGGCGAGCCTTTGCTCAGTGGCAGGTAGGTTGGTTTTTTTGTATGTAGCAGGGATCACTTTGGGAAAGGCTCCCATCATTAGGACAAAGGGGGTGGACTTCATGGCAGAGTGGTGTTTCTGGTTGTGCATGAATTCTGCAGTTGTGAGATGGTTTTTCCATTTTGAAGGATTGTTTGTGCAGAAAATTCTGAGGTAAATTTCAAGTTCTTGATTATGGTAGGCTGTGCTCATGGCCAGTTTGATTCCTAGCAGTCTTCTGAGTTCCTGGAATGTGTTTGCTGCAAATCGTGGGTCTTGGTCCAATATCATGTGATCATATCTGAACCTGTATTGGGTGGTAAGTCAGTGATGAAGTCCATAGTTACTAGCATGAAGGGTCATGTGGCTTCCAATTTTATTGGCAGAAGGGGAGGGGTCATTGGATATGTGTTCACCTT
Organism: Tricholoma bakamatsutake; assembly: GCA_029959215.1. Taxonomy (NCBI): domain Eukaryota; kingdom Fungi; phylum Basidiomycota; class Agaricomycetes; order Agaricales; family Tricholomataceae; genus Tricholoma; species Tricholoma bakamatsutake. The sequence continues at coordinate 14,012,458 of CP114857.1, read as the reverse complement.
CATTTGTTGGCAAGTTGCACAGCCATCTACATAGATTTTGATGAAGACCATCATTCTGGGCCACCAGTAGTCCCTTTGTACCAGTTCTAGTGTTTTGAAGCATCCTGGGTACTCAGTGAGCACATTATCTTTTGACTATTTTTCTTTTTAAGTCTTTATTTTTTGGGACATAGCATCTGTCCCTGAAGAATATAACCCTTGGAGATAGTGTTTTCAGGTTTCTAATGCTCATATTATCCCCAGCAATTCCTGATCATAGATCTCATAGTTTCACTTGGTTGCAGAGAGAGTGTGTGAAATATACCCACAAGGGTGCCAGTTGCCGTTGCCATCTGCCTGTTTCAGAACTGCCATGGTGGCATATTTTGATGCATCACTTTCTACCACAAAGGGTTTATTTGTATCTGGCATCAATAGCATGGGTGCTTCCATGAATTTGTATTTGAAAGTCTCGAATGCTCCTTAACATTCATGATTCCAGTTGAACTTTTGTCCCCTCTTGGTGAGATCGTTCAATGGCTTGGCGATTGCTGCAAAGTTTCTGATGAATCTGTGATAGAAGTTTCTAAAGCCTAGAAATGATAATACTCCCTTTACGCTGATGGGTGGTGGCCAATCATGTATCCCACTGAGTTTTGTTAGGTCCATGGTGAGCTCATCTAGTTGAAGGATTAACCTTAGGAATTCGACTTGTTGTATGTCGAATCTGGATTTCTCTGGTTTCAGATAGAGGTCATGCTCTGCTAGCCTTGTCAGGACTCATCTGGTTCTTTCCTTGTGTTCTTTTTGGTTTTTAAAAAAGATTAGGATGTCATTCATATAGATGACCACCCATCCTTCATTCAGCATATCTCAGAAAATGTCATTCATCATTGCTTGGAATGTGGCTGGAGAGTTGCAGAGTCTGAAGAACATAACTTTAGGCTTGAACAGCCCATTGTTAGTGTTAAACATGGCCTTCCACTGATCCCCCTCCTTGATTCTGACATTGTGATAGCCCCATTTGATGTCTAACTTTGTGAACCATCTAGCTCCTTTTAATTTGTTGAGTAGATCCCCAATCAGGGAAAGGGGATAAGTGTTCTTGATGGTCCCATCATTTAGATACTGGTAGTCTTGGCAGGGTCATAGTGCATTGGAGTCCTTTTTTGCAATGAAGAAGAAAGGGAACACCATTGGTGATTTGGATGGAACAATGTATCCTTTTCATAGGTTTTCCTCAATGAATTTGTCCAGCTTCTTCTGTTCCATGGGAGTGACAGGGTAGACCTTGCAATCATTTGAAATAAAATCTGGTTTTAGTTTTATTGCATGGTCCAATGGCCTTGACTCAGGGAATCTCTTCAATGCCACCTTGTCGAACACCTTTCAATACTCTCTATATTTTTCTGGGAGTAAATCATCCAGGGATTGTTTTCCTTCCCTGGTTTCGCTTTTGTGGGCAAATCTCTGTGAAATGAATGTTTTTACTTGAATGTGCATGGTGTTAGAGAAAGTGATTCTGCCAGTTGATCTAGATTGGGTGAGACAGGATATGTGCCTGAGCTTGTGATAACTCGGTGGGAGATAGTCATGTTTATTGGTGAGAGGGGCTTCACTGGTTTTGAACACCCCTATCATGGGCTCTTCTTTGATGTATGCAAATAGTATGTCCATGTCTTCCTGATTTTCCTCGGTATTGAGTGATACGTGGATGCCTGCAGCATCTAGTATCAGCATCTGTGGATCATTGTTGGGGTCTGAGTCTGTAGCCAAAAGTGGTTCATGTTTGCCTCTGGTGCAGAGGTCTCTTGCGAGATGAACTGCCCCAAGCCTACTCTTCACGTGCTCAGCAGCAGCGAGGTGGGTTTCCCTGAAGGTCTCCCCAGGGCTCCTTATAGGTAGTCTCCTGAGAGTCGGGCTCAACATTACTCTCAGTCCATGTAACCCCTTGTCATCTATCATGGAACCCTGGTCACCATTAGTAGCATCTTGTTCAATCATAACTCAGATCTTGCTGAGGAGGAGTTTTCCAGTGGTTTTAAAGGAGAGCATACCTTTCTCCCAGTCAATCCTCGGGTTTTTCTCCTGTATCCATGGGAATCCCAGGATCACTCTTTCTTTTCCCAGCCCTGTCACCAAAAGCCTAGTCTTCTCTTCTTTCCCTGCTATCCCCATGTTGATGTTGACATAGTGAATGATTGTTCCATTTTTGTTCAGTGGTTCATCAATGTTTTTTGCCAGTATCTTCTGTGGGAGTGGTCATTTCTTTATTTTATACTTTTTGACTACCCTGTGGTTGATGAATGTCACTCCCACCCCTGAATTGATGAGGGCAGGTAGTTTGACAGTTTTATTTTCTGATGTAAAGTGAATCAGGATGCACATAAATTGACTACTCACATCTGCTATGAGTACAGAAGAAATAATTATTTGGGTGGGGTCCATCGTCGATCCAGTCTGCCTCTTTAAAAACCCTGCTCAACCATAAGATTAAGGACCACATCTTTATCCTCTTCCTGCAGTTCATTTACCAATGCTTGGATCTTTGCATAATGGTCATTTAGTGTCTTCTTCACTTCTGGTTTCTTTGTTTCTTTGTTTCTTTGGAGGAGGTTCTTTCCCTTCTTTATGGTCAGAAGCTCGGTGCCCCACCTTGTGGCAAATGAAACACTTTCCCTTCTTTATATGCTCTAGTCTCTCTGCATAAGAGAATCAAGTGGCATCCACATTCATGATGTTCAGATCTTTCTTAGGCATCCCTCCCCCTCTACTTCTGCTATATATCCTCTCTTTTATCATCTTTGCCCTCTTTAAATGTCCTTCAGCCCAGGCTGAGTGGGTGTACCATCCTTCAATATTGTCTGGGGGGTTTTCCATTCCAAAGGCCTTATTTAAGATCTTGTTGTTGAGTCCTTCAACAAAGTACTTGATAAGAGCACTATCTTCTCTAATCTTTGATCAGTAAGTGAGGGCTTTAAACAGTGCAATGTACTCATCGACCCCCTTCCCTCCTTGTGAGAGATTTCTTAATTGTGTTCTCACATTTTCTGTGTCGTTAATAGGCGAGAAGGCATTTTCTAGCTTTTCTGTGAAGTCTCCAAAACTGTCCCAGGGTATGTCATGCCAGTACCTCTCTTCCAGGTAGGCCTGTTTCCATCCCCCTGCTGTTCCCCCATTCATGTAGGATAGCACAAAGAGGATCTTGTGCCAGTCGTTTTCAAATGCCTTCTGGTTTGCATCGATGTATGTACCACATTGGAGAAGGAAGAGCATTGTTTTGGTTTGATCACTATCGAAATTGGAGGGTGGCCAGATCCTGACTGCGTGGGTTGTCAGCTGGAAGAATAATATGCTGAAGAACAGAGGTCTGTGGAGGCAGTGAGGTTGGCAGTGCATCCATGTTGGAAAAGTGGATGGTGATAATCCTGTTGAGAGGGCTGAGAGTAGAAGGAGGTCTGGGGCTGCAGACATCTGCATTGGTTCTGATGTGAATTTGTTTGCACGTTGTGACATCAATCTGTGTTTCTGATGCTCATAAGAACCAGCCAGTAGTGAGAGCAGTTTCTGCCTAAACTAGTTCAGTTGGCAGGACAAGATCAGCTTGACCTTTTGTTATGGCTAAAGCTCTTATAGTATTGTTCATCAAATATCTTGTTCAGGCAAAGATTGAAGTCGCTGATAAGCAACTTATGAGGATGACTTAGAGCATGAGTAAGAGCATTTGAAAAAGCTAGGTCAAGCTAATTGACCTAGCTGTTGTATTGTCCTATTTTTACAAATGAGAACAATAACAGTTGCTAAACTAGTGAACATAATAGTATGAGAAGGAACCAGTTTGAATACAATAATGTGTGAATAAGTTGTCGAGATGCATGTGCACACATACAATAGAGTGGGAAAGAAGATAATGAGATTAGTAAAGGGTGCACGGTAGAACAATAAGAAAGAAAGGGTGTATGGTAGAGTGCACACAGTAGAACAATAAGAATGAATGACCAATCATAACAAGTTATGTCAAGACTTTATGTGTATCAGATCTTGCTTCAAGGTTGGCAATGCAACTTAACACCACCACACTACAAACCTGACTTGCAATGACTCAGAATGAGTCCCCTATTCTGCCCACACCATGGAAAGGATCACAATACAAGAAAAAAAATCCGGGGGAATGGTTTATGTTGTATGTTGGGCAGAATTACAGTATGATGACTTCTTATTCTACAAACTGTTACTTATCTCTATGCAGAACTGGCCAACAATGGTAATCATAGTTGCCATATCCCATTCAAAGCAATTGCTGATTGAACCTGTTTATTCATCAATCCTGAATATCTCCCAGGAAGATTTAAATTCAGAGACCCATGGAACATGCACAAGAGCATCATACAATACTTTTTTGACCATGTTCTGCAGCATCAAACAGCACAGGGCCCTGAAAAAGCATTCAGGTCCAAAGGAATCAAAGCGAGTGATGGAAGTGTGTCTTCTGCACACTATTTTAATGATTTGAATAACCCTTCACCTGCCCAATGCATTTCCAAATGGACTGGCCAAAGGAATGCTGATATTGTGCCCAATGCTATATTCATTACTGGGTCTGAAGTGCATGCCACTGCTGAACTGAGGCTGGTGCCAATACTGATGCCATTGCCAGTTCCTTTCACAACCTGCATGCTCAGTCAAGAGGCTGAAGACATGCAAAAGGCAAAACCAAGCAAAACCAACCTCACGAAAGATCAATGACAGGACAGGCCCTCAACTCTGATCCCCCCGATTCCTCACAAATCATGGATACAATTCAGTCAAACTACATATGTACAAGTAAATCAAATGGCAATGGACATGCTCTGTGAAACTAGTGCCACTCAACAACAGCCCATTAATGGTCCTGGTGATGGTGAACCAGAGTATCTTGTTCCTAAACACAGTTATGTGATATACATCACATCCATGTCACTTGTAAATGACAATGTGAATGGCACCCCATGCCCAATTAGGGTTTATCATGGGTCACACCATAGGTAAAGTTTCACACACCACACATGCACCTGTTAACACTGCACCTGTTTTAATACTGCAACCGCAGTGACAGGTTTTGCTATGGTCTGCTGTGAGACACCACAGGTGTGACACCACACATATACACTGTGGTTTTGACTTTTTTTGCTCTCCTAATTTATGTTCTACACTGTTAAATATAGTGTATTGTATTGTATAAACCTCAAACAACTTAACATTATATTGTATAGACCTCAACTAACTTAACTACACCCTGTATTATACATAGAATGCATGTGAGAGAGTTGATCCAAGTAGTCCCAAAAAGGCAATAAACTGAGAATAGCTTAACTGCAACATTACATGCCATTGATTGAACAATGGGGGGAGTCCATTCCATAGGTTGATGAGTGAAATATACACAAAATGATATATTTTGGAGTCATATTTCCAATCACATGCTTTGCCACTTTCTTGAGCATTCTCCCTCAACTTCTCAACAGGTCCACTTTGGACCTGGTGCTACCTATGGAATGGACTGCCCTCTGTCTATACCCACTGTCCAATCAATGGCACATAATGTTGCAGTTGAGCTATTCTCAGTTCATTGCCTTTTTGGGACTACTTGGTTCAACTCTCTCATGCATTCTATAGCCTCTACTGCTATTTGTGTGGTTTATAACTCAATGGAATCTGTCTTAATACAAGATATTACCATTATCCTTGCACTACATTGAGAGATAGAAATTCTGTAGGCCTTGGGTGAGTGACTCCATCCCAACTCAATATACTGACCATCTACCTCTCTTGTATAGACTTGTGGACTGTTCCAATGTGCCAATTCTACTTTTACTACATTGATATGCTTGTATATAAAGCCGCTGATGAGTCCTATAAGCAAGCATAGAGTAAGAAAGGAAATAGGTGAGTGAATGAAGACCCTACTTTGTTAGAATAAACTATTGGCTATATGGACCACCTGTAGGCTATAAATGAAGGAAAATAAACCAAGATAAACATGTAGAAGGGGTTTTATAGTAGGTATGGTGTGTGACCCATGGTGAGCAAAGTTCACATCTGTTGATGGGGAACCCATGCCTTGGTGAGCCAGTGTTATGTTATCTAAACTTGCCTCGATTTGCTGTGTATGACCTTGAACTTCATCAGATCGACATCAAGGGTGCCTATCTTAATGGTGAACTTACCTCTTGTGTGACAACTTCCTGGCTACCCAGCTCCCAACTTGTCTGGTCTTGTCTGGCTCCTCATCAAAATCCTGTATGGCTTGAAGCAGTCAGCTCGCCATTGGTACCAGAAACTCATTGAGATTCTTTGTACTCACCTTGGTTTCAAGAGGTGTAACATGGACCAAGCCATATTCTTTCATCACCAAGGTGAGGATTTGATGATTATTCTTGTCCATGTTGATGATTGCACTATCGCAGCCACAGATTTGGATTCCATCATTGAGTTCAAACAGAATGTTGCCAAGGATGTTGAAATATCTGATTTGGGTGAATTACATTGGCTACTCAGCATCAAAATTAAACATGACTGTGACCATCACACTATACACATTTTCCAATGTTCCTATATTGATTCTATAATTCATCGCTATAATTTTCAGGACTTGAAACCAGTTTCCACACCTATGGAAACCCATCTTTGTCTCTCCACCTCCCAGTTACCTTCGACAACTGCCAAAATTGCCCAAATGCACGATATCCCCTCTGACGAGGCTGTTGGCTCCCTTATGTATGCCTCTCTTGGCACTCTACCCAATATGTCATTGGCTGTTCAGACCATGTCGACAGGTGCTGGAAGTGAGGTGTTATTGGCAGTGGGCATTTCGATGAAGTCCCATTTCTCCCCCTCTAAATGTTCTGCTGATGATTCAGTCTTGTCATAGTAGACATTTCTTTCCATCGTCACAGTCCGCTTATCCAGCCAATAGACCCGAATCCCCTCGCTCCGCTGATAGGTCCACTGCGCATGCTAAGGTCTGGAGAAGCTTTCTACTTGTATCAACACATTATGACATGCACTTCGAATCACTATGAACGCCACAGAATCAACTTCAAATCATTTATTTCACACTATTTCAAATGACTTTGAACTACTTTGAACTATTTCGTGACATTTTGCAACACTTCGAATGACTTTGGCTGCCATATAGTTGTCTTAAAACACTTTCGATACATGATGCTTAACTGGAGTGAGCTATTTAGTCACATATCGAGCACTACTGGACATGAGGAGAGAGTACAAAAGACTTAGAATGTGATAAGTGCATTTTTGTGTTTTATTGATATACTTTTACTATATGGGAACACTATATGTTTCATCATTTATTATTTCTCATTTGTTTCATGATCTACAAGTCCTCATTGTTTGATATATTTGCCTCATGTTTTACACATGTTCTTATTTCCTTTTTAGTACTATCTCTTCATTTTGTATATAGACTTGTATTAGACTTGTATTAGTTAGTTAGAATGGAGAACATAACAATGGGGAACAGCACAAGTTACCCTCTCGCTATCGTCAGATTTAAGAGTCGCTCTCTTGAGTCTTAGTTCATGTTGTATCTCTAAGTTCTGCAAAATATTGTGAACTTCTTCGAAATTATCATATTTACTCTCCATTTTATTGCATATTGCCAATCACCTTTCAACAAACACTTCACATTCATTAAACTCAGTTTGCCATATACTTCGAACCTTTTCAAATTTATTCGAACTTATTTGGACTACTTCGCACAACTTCGAACCTTTGCAAACCTTTTTCGAATCCCTTCACACATATTCGAACCTCTTTCGAACTCTTTATAACACCTTTGTATGCCTATACAGACTATTTGCCACACCCCTTACCATTTCGTGTTACTAAACATTATGTTTTGGTCTCAGTGGTGATATTTAGTACCACCTCGCACCCTTCCTCTGACTCGTGTTATACCATCTGAAGCCATTTAGTAGGTTTTGTTTGGGTTTCCCGGTTGGATATCATCATTGTAAGCTGGAATGTGGTTGATGGAATGCATATTGACCATGTCCACAAGCTCTTCATGAGCAGCATCTGTTGTAACAGGCCAATTCTTAATGCAGGTGAAGTCAGTTGTAAGATGTAGTTGTAACTGCTTCAGTTATTGGTTCTTACAATGTTTGTCAGCTTTTTTCTCAATGATGACACCAGAACTGTCACCATCTAAGAAATCATTGTGAGATACTGTTGATGGTGTTTCAGTCATCAATACTGACCAGATTCATCACTCTTCTTCTTACCGCCATTGCCACTATCACCAGCATTGCTGTCCATTGTTGCATCAGTATCTGAGTCAGGTTTAGGCTGTAACAGTGAATTAGTAATATCTTAGAACAATAGTAAGAAAGGCTTACTTCGAAGAGGAGATGTTGGACTTTGATATGCAAGGCATTGTTGGGCCCAGTCATGACACCACGCTTCTCTGTAAAGCCTGGGGTGGCTGCATCACCAAGAAGCCAGAGGAGATTGTCCATTGTGGTGGCAAAGTCACCATTAAAGGGCTCAGCTTTGGGAACTCCACCACTACAAGAACACTTGACTTGAGCAAGGGACTTAATAACCTAGAGGGACCATGATAGCATCAATCAGAGGTAAGATAGACATTATCTTGGCTAATCTTCATGACAGTGGAAAGAATAGCAACTTCAGGGAGGAATGGGTCATCCTCAGAGGGAGAGGATGCTGGAGAGGGTGCTGGAGAGGGAGCACAGGATGACATGGTGAACTTCTCTGTTTCAGCAGGTTCAACATAGATCGCCTTCTGTGCTGTCTCCACTCGAGCCCAGGTGATGTTCCATGAACAGCACTTGTGCTTAAGTATGTTCCAGAATCAACAAGGTGCTCTCAAACTTTGTGTAGTTTGGTGGAATGGTTGATAACAGGTTTATCTGATGGAGTACATGGAGGGGTGAGAATGCAAGCCATAGTGAGTGACAATAAGATAGAGAGTGACAATAAGATAGAGAGAGCAACAATAAGTTGAGAAAGGGGAAGTTGAGGGATAAAATGAGGAAATAATAGAATGGTTGTGAAATAAAGAAGTCCCTCAAGAATTGGGGGTTTATATATCTTTTCTAGTTGATCGTGCACCAAATGTTGACAGTAATTTTGGTGATGGAAAATATTTCCCAAAGAGCAGACCAGGAACTGAATTGAGTTACAACATTGCAGGCACAATACCCCTCCTTCCTGGGCTCCAGTTATGAAAAACTCATTGCATGAGAATAATGAAGCTCAAAAAGAAATCTTAACAATGACAACTCATGAAATTCTTGGGTAGCTCAGAGGTGTTATACAATGTTCAAATAAGCTCCATGGCAACAAGGAGCTACTGGTAGAGCACATACTCACATCAGCCCCTCCTGAATATCTCCACTAACTTGCTCAGAGCAAGAAAGAGGTCAAGACAGCAGCTTCCCTTGCAGGAAAACAAAAATGTGCTGAGAACCAGCAGGCATGTTATCAGGCAATGTGGATGGAGACTATCATGGATGAAGAAGATCAAAGTGCACAGTTTGAGGAGGAACACAACATAGACCATTTCCTCGAGCTCCCAACCGAGGAAGAGGTCAGGGAGTGTTATCATCAGTTTCATGAAGCAACTTCAAATGTTGCCTTGGAGTTGTCTACATGTGGCATCTGTGCACAGGAAATGAGCATGAGACAAGGCCAACCCATCATCATCAACTTAAAGGACATACTAGATGCATGTTCCCTCATTCCTATATCCCCACATCCACAACATGACCTTTATGATGGGCTGCTTCTCAAACCAGGAGGTGTTGAGGTAGTAAATGGCCTGGTACATGTTCATGTCTGTCATACCTGCCTTTGCAACCTGCAGAGCAGCAAAGACAAACCACCATGACTCTTGTTAGCAAATAATCTGTGGATTTGTTGCATTCCATGGCAACTCAAAATCCTCACTTTTGCTAAACAGCTGCTCATTGCACATGTTTACCCACGTGTCTATACCTTCAAGTTATTTTCCAAGAAAATTGGAGGTCATCATGACCAAGTAAATCTCCCACATAGGTAAGCTACAATGTAGCGAATGATATGGGTTTGGTAGATGCTGTCAAACACTCTAATCTATATATGTGTACCTACTATAGTAACAAATGAACACACTATTACAATGGTTGCTAGACAGAAGAGTAATACATTTAATAGACATCAGTAGCCTATGAAATAGTTTCAGGCAGCAGCAATGGCAATGGGGATGGCAGTGGCAGTGGCCTTACCAGGATCAGGATCAAGATCATCATTACAGGTATGGACAATTGAAAATTAATCTCATTTATGTAGTAATTTATATGTAGTCTGCATGGATTCTGCATGCAAATTGGTGTATGATAAATTCAGTAAAAGCCATGTTTATGCAATAATTCATTTATTGCAGTGTGCAGAACAGCAAAATTGGGTTGGCATGCTGGTCAGCAACCCAATAGGGCTGCAGTGGCATTGGCATTAAGCAGCAGCAGCAGCATTGGCATTAGGCATTGGCAGTGGCATCAGCATTAGGCCAGTATGTGATCAATGTTGCACAGGCATGATTTGGTGGACAACTATATGTATATATATGTATATACTATAGCAACAAATGAATGCACTATTCAATTTTTGGTGTACCACACTAGACATATTAAGAATGTAGTGTACAGATTGGTGACCTATGAGACAGCATCAGACATATGCATTGGCATCAGCATATGTATCAGGGCCAGGGTCAGCAATTGGTATGAACGTTGGCCTTAAAAGGTATATATTATTGGTCTACCAATTAAAGGACCATATATTTATAGAAAGAAAGTTATCACTCATTGTCAGTAGTGCCCATCATATCATCAGAGCCAGGAAACCAAGTGTCATCAACATAAGTGAAGTCTGCATGACTATAGATCAGGAGTGTGATGCGAGATGGAGTGGAGTTCTCTATCTGTGAGGTACTGGGGGACCCAGTTTGGAAATGATCATCATTGGAATTGGCATTGGGGCTGGTTGGATCAGCCTCTGAATGGGTCTTTGACAATGAGAGGAAAACATCAGCTGCATCAGATGTGTTGGGGAAAGCAGTTGAAAGGGGAGGTGCAGGGGAAGATGAAGAGGGATAATTAGAAGCTTCAAGGTAAAAGGGAGTGGCATCAAAGCCAGTTGGAGAACTGGTGTGGGAAGATGCTGATAATGAATGATGAACCTGCCAAGCCATGGCTGCCTGAAATGCGGTAGGCTGATCAGCATCTTCTGATGCATCATCCTCCCCTTCCCATAACATAGCAGCATAAGAGGCAGTGGGCTGGGTGAGGGCAGTGTGTGCATCAGCATAAAGATCATCAGCTGGATCATCGGCATCGGGAGCTGGGATGGCATCAGGAGTGGGGGTAGCATCGAGCACAGCAGCAGAATGTGATGAATTATTGGATCTGGCATCTGAAAAATAAATACCAGCATTGATACCAGTTACAGCAGGTGGTGAACTGTAGGCACCAGAAATAGAGGTTGGGAGACTGGCTGTAATAGACCACTCCATATTCTTATTGTATGCACCATCAACCAGAGACTGAGCATACCCAGAATGATATTTGGTCTTCAGTGATGGGTTAGATGCCAAAACATCACTCTCTATGATGTCAACACCCCAGGTCCACTTGTGGGAGGAGGGGGGAAGACCCTTCAGGCACTTGAGTTCTGCCTGTGCATATGCAGATACCAGTTCCAATTGTCTTCTTGTTGCTGATTGCCTTGACTGTTGATAGGTCCACTGCATGTTATAAGGTCTGGAGAAGGATCTAACCATATCAAGACATTACAACACATGTTCTGAACTGCTACAAACCCTATGAAATTCTTTTCAAACTATTTTGAACTATTTTGCACTATTTCATATGACTTTGAACCATTTTGAACTATTTCGCGACATTTTGTGACACTTCGAATGACTTTGCAGCATTTTGAATGACATCAGCCACCATATAGCTGTTTTAAAACATTTTTGATACACACTGCACATCTGGAACAGACTATTTCATCACATATCAAGCATCACCAGACATGAGGAGAGACTACAAGAGATTTAGAATGTGATAAGTGCAGTTTTATGTTTCATTGATATATTAAAGCAATAATACAAGAACTCTTTCTATACTGGGACAATATACATTTCACTTACCATCACTTCTCATTTGTTTTATGAATTACAAAGTCCTTGTTGTTGTATATATTGCCTCATGTTTTACACATGTTATTATTTCCTTTCTAGTACTACCTCTTCAATTTGTATGTAGACTTGTATTAGTTACTTAGAACAAAAGCAAATCAACAGGGAACAGAGAATAAGTTACCCTCTCCACTACCATCAGATTTAAGAGCAGTTCTCTTGAGTCTTAGCTCACATCATATCTCTAAGTTCTGCAAAACATCATGAACTTCTTTGAAACTATCATATTTGCTCCTCGTTTTATCGCACATCACCTATCACCTCTCAACAAACACTTTTTATTTGTTATATTTGCTTTTTGACATACCTCAACATTAGTCTGACATCTACAAACTTCTTTGAATCCACTTTGAACCTCTTTGAACTTCTTTGAGCCTACTTCCAACTATTTTGCACATCTTCGAACCTATTTCAAATTCTTTCGAACATTTTCCTATGCCTATAAAGACTATTTGCAACATCCCTTATTATTTTGTGTCACTAAACACAATGTTTTGGGTATCAGCGGTGATATTTAGTACCAACCTGCACCTTTCCTCTAGCCTGTGTTATATTTTCTAAGCCTTTTGACAGCTTTTTGTTAGGTTTCCAGGTCGAGTGTCACTATCTCCCAGTGTGTTCATGGGTGGATGCTGCTGCCACTGCCATTGTTAACTTCTGTGGTTCGGACTGAAGCTCCTTGAGCAGGGCTATCTCATAAAGCCATTGAAACCCTGCTGCTTTCTGGACATTTGCATTCATGGCAGCCTCTGCTGACACCCATCTACCAAGTCATGGATCCCATGTGCTTCATCAAACATATCCACAATGAGAGCCAACAGGTCAATGCAAAATTAGCAGTCAGCTTGGCCACTGGCAGCATTGTCTGCTGGTTGGCTATCATTCGGTGATGAGCTGGTGATTAGAGGGGAAGGGATATACTGGCAATAGCTATCGAGGCATTTATCCACAGTGTAACTGGCAAAAATCTGCCCTGGTGCCAGTTCACTATTGCATCTCCACCAATCACATACATATGAATCCACCAGATGGCTAGGACTGTCAGTGGCAACACCATCATCCAATGCGGCCAAGAGAGATGGATGGAATCTGAGGAGTAGGTGGTCCAAATCAACATTGGCAAGACTGTCAGCCAAGGACCGAAGAAGGATCAGCACCTCCATCATAAGGCCAATGGAGGTGCCGATACCAATGCACCACATGACATACATTTGTCATATGTCAGTGGTGTATACTTATTTCCTTTAGGAAAGATACATACAAGCTTGGCATAGAGAACCTTTCTGCATTTAATGTTGTTTTAAAAAGTTTGCGTTGTCTAACACCAACAAAACTCGATGGAATTGGAACTCTGCATATCAAATGATCTCTTGTGTCCAGATTTGGAGTTGCCATTTTGGGCCTGATTGCAAAGAAAAAGGGTTGAAGATTGAGAGAGTTTTGTTTGACATAGTGTTACTGGTCGTGGTTGGTGATCAAGATAATCATGTTTAGATGAATCATGTTTATATAATACAGGCTCTTTTCAGTCACAAAGGGGAGATATAATTGGCATTTGCTGATCTAAATGCATTTCATGTGTGACCAGTAGAAATTCCTCTTTCTATCGATTTCTCTGAGCCCATTGATGATACTCAACCTGGAAACCTAACAAAAAGCTGTCAAAAGGCTTAGGAAGTATAACACAGGCTAGAGGAAGGGTGCGAGTTGGTACTAAATATCACCGCTGATACCCAAATATTGTGTTTAGTGGCATGAAATAGTAAGGGATGTGGTGAATAGTCTTTTAGAAACATATGAAGAAGTTTGAAATAGTTTGAAATAGGTTCGAAGACATGCAAAATAGTTCGAATGAGTTCGAAGATGTGTGAAGTAGTTTGAATAAGTTCAAAGAGGTTCGAGGTATATCAAGGAACAAGGTTAGCGAATGTGATGTGTTTTTCAAATGGCGATAAGCGATGGGCAATAAAATGAGGAGTGAATATGATAGTTTCAAAGAAGTTCACAATATTTCACAGAACTTAGAGATATGGTGCAAGCTAAGACTCAAGAGAATGGCTCTTGAATAAGATGATGAGTGAGAGGGTAACTTGTGCTCTGTTCCCCATTGCTTTTCTCTTTTTTATTCTAAATAACTAATACAAGTCTATATACAAATTGAAGAGATAGTACTAAAAAGGAAATAAGAACATGTGTAAAACATGAGGCAATATATCAAACAATGAGGGCTTTGTAGATTATGAACCAAATAAAAAATGGAAACATGTAGTGTTCCCATATAGTAAAAGTACTTATCTTTTGTTTTAATATATCAATAAAACATAAAATGCACTTATTGCATCCTAAGTCTCTCATAGTCTCTCCTTATGTCTGGTAGTGCTCAATATGTGACTAAATAGTTTGGTCTGGATGTGGAGAGTGTATTGAAAGTGTTTCAAGACAGCTATATGGCGGCCTATGTCATTCAAAATTCTGCAAAGTCATTCAAAGTGTTGCAAATGTCGCAAAATGATTCAAAATAGTTTAAAGTCATCCAAAATAGTGTGAAATAAATTGAAAAGTGTTCGAAGTCGATTTTGTGGCATTCATAGTGATTCAGAGTGCATGTCATAATGTGTCAATATGAGTGGGAATCTTCACCAGACCTTATAGTGCACAGTGGACCTATCACCATGAATAAAGCCAATGTAGTTGCCTGACTATGAAAAATGTTAGTACATACAAAATATATTTACATTCCCAGAATCAGCAGCGGCATCGGCATTGGCAACAGCGATATTAATATTGGCAAAGGCAACTCTAGGATCAGCAATGAAAACACCAATATTCAGCAATGGCAACAGTGAGATCAGCAATGGCAACACCAGGATGGGTAGCAGCTGGTGCCTACCATATCCCCTCTGCACTGGATGTATTTCAACAGATAATTCCACCATCATCTCAAAATCCATCAGCCTCGGCATGGGCATGACCTATCTAAAGGACAGCTGACAACCTTGCATAGCAGAAAGCCATTTCTACCTAGGCTGTTGGGAGGAGGCAGTGAATTAAAAAATGAAATTTACAGAGTAGATTTACAACTAAATTGCTATGTAATGTGCAAAACAAAATTAACACTTTTATGTATATGCTGGATAACATCTACTCTTTTCTGCCTTGCTTCATCTCCCCTTGCTCCTCAGGTGTGGCTGCTCTCTTCCTTGGGTTAGGCTCAGGGGTGGTACTTCTGGAAGGTAGTCCAGATGGACCAGGGGTCAGCCTGCATGGGGATTGGTGCAGTTGTGCAAAAGGAGGGGACAGCTGAGGTGAGGTGATGACATCAACTACCAACGATGGGGCAGCAGGCTCAGGCTCACTGAGCGACATTGGGGGGAAGAGGAGAGGGAGTCGTGGGGCCATAGGTGTTGTGGGCTGTACAATGTTGTGAGAATCCTGTGGTGTGGCAGGAATAATTTGGATTGGGGGGTGCCAGCCAAGGATCGTTCCCCAGCAACCTCTTCAGGTATGGCCAGGCCCTTTTCACCATCTGGCTCAGCCATCTCTTCATCTTTCTCTGTGGCAGTGGGAACAGGAGCAGCATCAGGAGCAAAAGTTGGAGCAGGCATGGAACCAGCAGCAGGAGCAGGAGTGGGAGTGGGAGCAGGGATGGGAGCATGGATGGGAGCAGGAGCAGGAGGGGAAGTGGGAGAAATGGGAGCGGGAGCGGCATCAACTTCCTCAGCATCCATCCTTCCTTCCCAATCTACTTCCGCCCTAGTCCTCTAAAGGTGAACCACTTGCCCAGCCATGTAACCATTGTATTACATGATGGACTGTGTGCCAGCCTGCAACCCAAGGTATCCTTCAATGTCGTTCACTCTGTTTTGAAGCAAGTGAAACACATTCCAGAGTTCTTGTACATGGAGTTGGGACTCTTGCACTGACTCTTCATTCCACCATGCATGCTGGTACATGTCTTCTTCCAGTTGGTATAGACGTCCAGTGAGGGGGGCATAGTTGATGGGGGAGGGGTTGGCCATCAGGGGAGAGGGGGCAGTCGGCTCAGGCTCAGGATCAGCCATGTCGATATCCTGTTCCACAGCTATAGGTATACATGTTAGTTAGTGGTTTTATGTGTCATGATATGGAAGAACTCACCTTTGGATTTTCCTTTTTCTCTTGCAGTGAACCATCTAGATGATTCCTCTCCACTGTCTTCACTGGAAAATCATGCCTTCTTTGCTTTTCGTCTTGCCAATCCTTTTACTTTCTTCATTTTTGGCACTCAATCCACATCCTCTGGACTGCACTGAACTTTCTCTTTCCCACAGAAGTAGCATGCACTTTTGCCATTCACCTGATCCCAACACTGACACCTAAGCTTGACACATTGTGCACAGGTCATCATTCACAAACTCCCTCACTAGGGTGGTGCTCATCCCTTCCTTGCTGCATTGTGCAGCTTCCACTCTATCCTGGGATTGGCACCAGCATCACTCTCCATCTCCTCATCCAAATCCTCATCCGATCCCTTGCTACTCTCCACCTGTCGCAACCTGCATGTTACTGTGATGACTGGCAGTATTGGACGCTGGGCAGGGGCAGGAATTCTGAATCCTGATGCTTCTGGTTGGGTCCACATCTTGGCCTATGCTGCTGCCGCTTCTCTTCTTGTTGGCATTGCTGCTGCTGCTCCTGGTGCCACTGCCAGTACTGCTTGGGATGCTTTTGCCTTTGCTGCTCCCATTCCTCATTTCTTGGCCACTGCCATCCCTTCTTTCTTGGCTGCTGCCATGGATGCCTTCTTGGCCACAGCCATTCCTGTTCCCACTGCCATGGCCATTCCAGCAGGTGATGCTGTTCCCGCTGCCACTGCTGCTGCGGGGGCCATTGCTGGTCCAGCTCCCACTGCCACTGCCATTGTCAAGTTGGTTGGTCCAGTTGCTGTGGATGCAGCATCTGTGATGCCCTTTTTCTCATCAAAGGTCTTTATTGCCCTCCGTTGACCTTCAATAAACCTTTGGTCCCCTGTCCTGTCTGACTTTGACCATGCTACCACAAATCCCCACAAGAAGGCATCCACCCAGAACATGGCCTGCACATCTTCTGTGAGGACCTCTCTTTGCCACCCAAATAATGTGTTCTACAATTTATAAGGGCATATTTAGTCTGATAGCATGCTGATCCACTGTTAGGAAACAGTCTCTTAACATGCCTATTACATAATATTATTTTTATTTCATTTTATTTCATTTTATTTCACCAAAATATGCTACCAAATGCATATAAATGCTTTATTTGTCAGGATGGGAATTTTGTATTTACATGCATCAATATGTATGTGCACATGGGTAGCAACATAGGACAATATATGTAACATAGTATATAACCTTAAAATAAATACTAGGGGACCTCAGTTGAGTTCTCTTAGGTATTCCATTCACAATTGTGGTGTGAAATGCCTATTTCAGCCAACTAATCTATTTTTAACCTGTCGCATCAAATCCATCAAACCCCCCATTACATGTGCATGCCCCGCCACCTTCTTGTAGGAGAGCCCGCATGGTCCAGCTAGCAGAACAGTGGGTGTCACCTTAACAGAAGAACTCAACTGCCCCATCAGTGCACCTTCTCTTACATGCACATACATCATTGTCTCAGTGCACCACAACTGCTTACTCATCATTTCAGCAAGAGCCGGAATTAATTGTATATACATATTTACCTTGCTTTCATAAGCTGATGCCAGGCCTCACCTTATATTGTAACTGCTAGTGATTGAGAGGCAGGGCTCATCATTAGGATAGCTGCAACCAGACAACTGATTGGATCTGGTTTAGCCGAGATTTACATTACTCAATTTGGATGACTATTTTAGGTAGTTACTAGCCAAATTTAGTAATAACCCTGAGATCAGGCACTGTTGGAAGGGTTATTGATCTGAAGTGCCCAATTGTTGACAAATAGCCAAAATCACATGTTTTGCCATGTTTGGTATCCGAATAGCTGGGTCACGTGACTTGAAATTTTGCAAAAAAATTATGTAGCTGAATCTTGACTCAGCCAAAGAAGTGACTCACCACAGATCATGACAGAACAAGCAACTTCGAATCCTGGTCACAATCCTGTTCCCACACCCACTCTAGAAACCAAAATTGATGCTGTTACAGCACAAATGTCCCAATTAGTGTCAGTATTAGCAGCATCTCAGCCCAAACAAGCAGAAACAAAAGCAGAGACAGTGGAAGATCAAGATGATGAGATGGAGGAGATGGTAGAGTGGATGTCTCAAGAGGGTGAGCATGCAGAGGAGAGGTCTGAGAGTGGAAAACACATTTACCTAAATATGCACCCCCACAAATATTTGACAGTACCATGAAGAACACAAAATCTTTTATCAGCTCTATAGTGTTGTATATTCATGGGAGAAAGCCCAAATGTTATACGACTGAGTCTAGGATGATGTTTGCTCTCTTATACATCCAGGGAGGGAAAGCACAGTTCTGGAGAAATGAAGCCATTAACCAATTAATCAAATTGCCATAGGATATAAACCGTTCATGACCTTCAGGGAATTTTTGGAGAGATTGGAGGTGCAGTTTGGAGACCCTAACCCAAAGGTGACAGCAAATGCAAAATTAAAAACCATGCACCAAGGTTCTCTGACTGCAGATGAATTTATTTTGCAGTTTAACGCAGAAGTGTCACCAAACGATATGGGAGAAGCAGCATTGGTAGAATATTTGAAGGCAGGATTAAATCCCTCGCTATTCAAGTCTATCTATTGACTACCTTCTATGCTGGAGAGGTTGGATGAGTGGTATAATTGGGCAATGCATCTTGATCAGCAATATCGACAGGAACAGGCAGAATCAAAATTGATGTATGGGAATTTCAGATTTGGAAAGTTGTCAGGAGGAAAGTCTGAGAAAGGAAGGACACCTCAGGTACAAGCTCTGAGGGCACAGCCACCAGCCATGGCAGTGACACCTATCATTAAGGAGTCAGCAGCATCGACAGATGCGATAGATGTTGATTGAGTAAAGAGATGAGCTTTGCTTAAATGTTTTAATTGTGGGCAATTAGGGCATATGGCTCGAAGTTGTAGGCAGAAAAGGAAGATTAGGGAAGCGACAATCCAGGAAGTAAAGTTGGAGGAAGATAAGCAGAAGAATTTTGTGGAAGAGTCTGAAGGTTTCCCCGTTGGTAACTCAGAATCAATATAATGTATTAGTATCTAAGAAAACCCAGAGTGAACCCAAAAGAAAAATTGAGGAGTACTACCATCATCACCTATGCAACAAAGAAAAATGCCCACCCTTATTTCTAAGAACCCCTAAATTCTTTATTCACTCAGCGCAAATAGAACCCAAAATCAGCTTGACAGTAGAATTGAAGACAGTGGACACACATGCAGCAATTAATGTGGAGGCATTGCTTGACAGTGGTGCTACTAGATTATTCATTAATGAATCCCTAATTACTGGAAATGGTATTCACATGCATAAACTTCCACAACCTATAATGGTGTACAATATTGACAGTACGATCAATCATGGAGGAACCATTAAGGAGGAGGTGACAATGATATTGAAGTATCAGGATCATCAGGAACGAGCCATATTTGAGGTGTGCGACCTTGGTAAAACCAATCTGATAATTGGATGTCCATGGTTACAAAAACATAACCCGGAAATTGATTGGAAAACTGGGAAGATACACATGACTCGTTGTCCTAAAGAATGTAATGTATATGGGAGAAAAGTAAAAAAAGAGAAGAAGGAAAAGAAAGAGAAAGAACATCCAAGGAAGTATTCTGTTATGATGGAGGAAATGGAGGATGAGGATATGCCAAACAGGGAAGTTCCAGTCATGACAAGTAAAGAAGAACAGAAGCAAACATTTAGGGAAATTTGTGGAGGACAATCATGGGATAAAAATGTGGAGAAAGTGGAGAAGCCAGTGGAGGAGTGGGTGCCAAAAGCCTACCATAAATATTTGTCAGTTTTTCAGAAGAAGTAATTGGAGCAGATGCCAGTGTGAAAGCCATGGGATCATGCAATTGAGATGAAGCTTGTATTTGTGCTGAAGAAGTCAAAAATCTATCCATTATCTCTGAAGAAACAAGAAGAAGTGGATGCATTCCTTAATGAACAATTGTGCAAGGGATACATACGACCTTTGAAATCACTGCAGACATCACCAGTATTCTTTGTACAAAAAAAGGATCAGACGAAGAGGATGTGTACAGATTATAGGTATTTGAATGAGTGGACAGTGAAGAATGCTTACCCTTTGCCATTGATCTCAGAGATAATTGACAAGGTGGGAAAGGCCAAGGTCTTTACAAAATTGGATTTATGCTGGGGGTACAATAATGTATTAATAAAGAAAGAAGATGAGTGGAAAGCAGCATTTGGCACATGTCGAGGATCCTTCAAGCCGCTAGTCATGTTTTTTGGAATGACCAATGGTCCCCCAACTTTCCAAAATATGATGAACGACATTTTCAAGGATGTGATAGACAAAGGCGTGGTGATAATATTCATTGATGACATTTTGATATTCATGGAGATTGAAGAAAATCATGAGGTGATAGTGCAGGAGATGTTGAGGAGATTGGCAGAGAATGATTTATTTGTTAAACTGGAGAAGTGTGTATTTGGAGCAAGCAAAATCGAGTTCTTGGGATTAAAGATTGGTCCTGATGGAATCAAGATGGATTCTATCAAGGTACAGGCAATTGTTGATTGGCCCGTGCCTACCTGTATCAAGGAAGTTCAGGCTTTCTTGGAACTTGCCAATTTTTATCGTCGCTTTGTTCATAATTTTTCCAAAAGTGCTGCACCATTACACAACCTTACGGGAAAGGGAGTAGTGTGGAGATGGGGAGAACAACAGCAGACAGCATTTAAGGAGTTGAAGAGGAAGTTTGTGGAAGAACCAATATTGGTCCCAGTAGATTTCACATGTCCCTTATGAGTGGAATCAGATGCATCAGACTTTGCTACTGGAGCAGTATTATCAATGATGTGCATGATAAGGAGATGTTGGGAATAATATGAGCATTGGAAGCATGGAGACATTATTTGGAGGGATGTACGCATCAGATCGAAATCTGGACAGACCATCAAAATCTGCAGTACTTCATGTCCGCTAAAAAGCTTAACTATTGACAAGCACATTGGGCATTATTCCTATCGTGCTTTAATTTTCACTTGGTCCACAAAGTGGAAAGCTTGATGAGGAAAGCCAATGCATTATCCAGACATACAGATCATAAAAGGGGAGTGGAGGAGGACAATAAAAATATTACCCTACTCAAAGCTGAATACTTTTGTATTTGTGCTATGCATCAAGGGCATTTATTGGTGGATAGCTCAGAAACAGAAATGTTGTCTAAAATTAGGCAATGTTCAGAGATGGATGATCAAGTGGTGGAAGCTGTGAAAGCTTTGAGGAGAGAGAAGAATGGTAATATTAAAGGAGATGAATGGGTTGAAGAACAAGGGTTAGTATTGTTCAGAGGAAAGGTGTATGTACCGAAGAATCACGATTTCCAAAGGGAGATCATATGGTTACATCATAACATGCCAGCTGCTGGACATCCAGGAAGGTGGAAGATGTTGGAGTTGGTGATGAGAAATTATTGGTGGCCTGGAATTTCAAAGTATGTGTTGGGGTATGTGGATGGGTGTGATATGTGTGCATGAGGGAAAAGAAATTTCCAGAAAAGCCTGCAGGGCAATTACTGATGAACCCTATACCTAAAGCACCATGGCGAGATATATCTGTGGACTTTATCACAGGATTACCTGAAGCTCAAGGATACAATGCAATATTTGTAGTATGTGACTGCTTCACAAAAGAAGTCCATATCATTCCTACTACTGCAGAAACCTCATCGTTGGGCTTGGTGCACCTCTATCTAAATCAGGTATGGTGGTTACATGGATTACCTAATATGGTTATCTCTGATCATGGATCACAATTTGCTTCTGCATTTATGTGAGAATTAAATAACATATTGGAGATTCAAACCAAATTATCTACAACATATCACCCACAAACTGATGGGCAGACAGAGAGAATGAATCAGGAGTTGGAGCAGTACCTATGCATGTTTGTCAATCACTGACAAACTGACTGGCCTGAATGGATGGCAATTGCAAAACTTTCCCACAATAATAAATTCCATTCAGCTACTAGCATGTCACCTTTCTTTGCTAATTATATCCCAGAATGGGAGTAGAACCTCGAAGGGAAGTCAAGGTACGATCAGTGGAGGACTTTGGATCAAAAATGTGAAAGGTGCAGGAGGAAACAGAGGCAGTGTTGATGAAAGCACATGATGATATGATGCAACATGCAGATCGCACTCAAGCTGTTGCTCCAGAGTATAAAGTTGGTGACTTGGTATGGCTAAGTACCAAGGATCTAAATATTCCACGACCTTCAAGAAAGCTTACAGAGAAGCAAGTTGGCCCATATCTGATTTCTAAAATAATTTCACCCAATGCAGTAGTGTTAAAATTACCTCAGTCATTCAAGATTGATCCTGAGATTAACATTTCCCATTTACATGCTTACCACCCACCCACTATTCCCAGTCAACAAACTACTCCACAGCCTCCAATAATGGTAGAAGGTGCTCCAGAATATATTGTGGAAGAGGTTTTGGACTCACATCTTCGATGAAATAAATTGGAGTTCTTAATCAAGTGGAAGAACTACACTGATGAAAATAATTCATGGGAACCTGAGGAGAATTGCAAGCAAGCACATAAAGCAATTGCCCAATTTTTTAAACATAATCCAAATGCTCCACGTTGATGATGCTCAACCTAGAAACCTAGCAAAAACCTGTTAAAAGCCTTTTATAGTATAACTCAGGCTAGAGGAAGGGTGCAAGTCAGTACTAAATATCACTGCTAATACCAAAACGTTGTTTTAGTGATGTGAAATGGTAAGGATGTGATGAATAGCCTTTTTGAAGCATATGAAGATGTTCGAAGCTGTTCAAAATTGGTCCAAAGATGTGCAAAGTAGTTCGAAATAGATTTGAATGGGTTCAAGGTTGTTCGGGTGAGTTCGAGGGGGTTCGAAGGTGTTCAACTGGCATTGATATATGTTTTGACAAATGAATAAAGCAGTTACGAGCTAGGTTTTTTAGTGATGATAGGCGATGACGAGTTGAGAATGAATACAAAAGTTCGAGAAAGTTCGCAATATTTTGCAGAACTTCAGAGATACGACACGAGGTAAGACTCAAGAGAGCTGCTCTTAAATCCGACTATAGTGGAGAGGGTAACTGGTTCTCTGTTTTTCCAAGTGACTAGTACAAGTTTATATACAGTTTTGAAGAGATAGTACTGAAAAGGGAAGTAAAACATGTGTAAAACATGAGGCAATATATCATACAATGAGGACTTTGTAGATCAAAAATAAATGAGAAATGAGAAATAATTGAAACATACATGTCCCCATATGGTAAAAGTACTTATCTTTTGCTGCAATATATCATCAAAACATAAAAATGCTATTATTGCATCCTAATTCTTTTGTAGTCTCTCCTCGTGTCCAGTAGTGCTTGATATGCAACGGAATAACCTGTTCCAGTTGTGCAACATGTATCAAAAGTGTTTCACGACAGCTATATGGCAGCCGAAGTCGTTCGAAATACTGCGAAGTTGCTCAAAGTGTCACAAAATTGTTCGAAGTCATTTGAAGTGTTTCGAAGTTGTTTGAAATAGTGCGAAATAGTGCGAAATAGATTTGACGTCAATTTCATGGCATTCATAGTGATTCGGAATGTCTGTCATAATGGCTCGATATGAGTGAAACCTGTTCTCCAGACCTTAAAGCATGTAGTGGACTTATCAGCATCACATTGCTAGAATGGTGTATGAGGGAATGAATTTCTGGCCTTACCAGAATTTCACAGAGAGGACAAATACGATATTTTCTCACCTGGAAGTCGAGGCATAAAATGGAGGTAATGTTAGGAAACAGTCTCCTAACATGCCTATTACATAATAATATTTTTATCTTATTTTATTTCATTTTATTTTATTTTATTTCACCAAAATATGTGTTAGGGCGACACCCACTAATATGCTAGCTGGACCGTGAGGTTCTCCTACAAGAAGGCAGCGGGGGGTGCGCACGTGATAGGGGGATTGATGGTTTTGATGCGAGGGGTTAAAAATAGAACAGTTGGCTGAATTAGGCCTTTCACACCACTATTGTGGATGGAATACCTAAGAGAATGTATAGCCGATGATTAACTTGTGCTATCCATCTATTGTGGATCTTGTTTGGTGAGTGGAACTTGTCTGGTTCCCCTTCAAATTTGATGACTTTTTGCATCGTAGTTGCCATATTAGGTGCGCAGACTCAGTTACAAGAAGCTTCTTACCTTTTACACTTTTGAAGTCAGCTAGTACAAAGCCTACGACATATTGCTGTCCAGGATTCCTCGCATCTTAACCATAGGTTTTTTGCTAAATTCCAAACAATACTGTGGGGTAGGTGGGCATGTTGGGGATGAGGATGGGATAGGTGGGCATGTTAGGGATGGGGATGGAGTAGGTGGGCATGGGCATGGGGAAGGGGAAGGGGAAGGGGAAGGGGAAGGGGAAGGGGAAGGGGAAGGGGAAGGGGAAGGGGAAGGGGAAGGGGAAGGGGAAGGGGAAGGGGAAGGGGAAGGGGAAGGGGAAGGGCATAAACACCACAACCCCCTACGTTGACTTGGGGCCAATGGTCCCAAGTCAACTGAAGAGTTGCATACCATCTAAAAGTCAAATAAAAAGTTGTGCATCCATGAATAAAATGCAGTGAGATGTTCATTAGAAAATGAACCACCACTTACACATTCACAGACTGAGTCAAAAAATGCAATGAGATGTTGATAAAATTAATGAACACAGTGAACTACATGTGCCAAAGGCACATTTAAAAACCTTGTCAATAATAAAGCAAGCATGGTCACGTGAAGGGGTCGTGGGAATGCTGACAAACTCCAAAGGGGTGGGAGATCCATGACTAACCCTCTACTGTGAGAAAATGATGACAAATATAAGACATAGGTGGGAAATGAAATTCTTGGCTAATTTTTCACCACCTCGAACCTTTTTTTTTGGCTCTGGGCTCATTGGCTATGTAGAATAATGTCTGCATGGCATGTAAGGAGCTATATTGCAGTGTTTGCTGAATAAAATTTGACTGAGGAGCAACCATCATTCCATTTACTATGCTGTGAAAGCTGACTAAGTGAACCTCACAGGCTGAACAAAATGCAAAAAAACTTGATCATGACCTTGGCACATGATCCAAACAAACTGATTTAGATACATCACTGTATTAGTCAGTAACAAGTTGGATCAATAAAATATGGTTACAGTTTATAAATGAGGTTATTACAAAGTCAGGTCAGTATTGAATGAACTTATTTGTGAAGTAAAGTCAACAAAATTGAGTTTGTTACAAAGTACAATCTGGAAAAAATAATGGTTACAATTGAGTTCATTATGAAGGAAAGGCTATGAAACTTACTATCAATACAAAAAGGAGATGAAAATTACTTGAATACAATAAGTTTGAAATGAAAATTGAGTTTGTTACGAAGTGAAGTCAGTAAAATAACAGTTACAAATGAGTTCATTATGAAGTAAAGTCTACGAAAATTAGTCTAGAAAGTCAATAAATATTACTTTAATATAAGTTAGAGATTTTTTGCAAAATTTAAAGAGAGGAGATGGAGGAGAGCAGGGGTGAGGGGGTGAGGAGGGGGTGAAGTAGTGAGGGGGTGATGGGGGGGGAGTGAGTGAGGGGGTGAAGGAGGGGTAGAGTGTGTGATGGAGGGAGGGAGGGGGTGAGGAGGGGATGAAGTAGTGAGGGGGTAATGGGGGGGAGAGTGAGTGAGGGGGTGAAGGAGGGGAAGAGGAGGGGAGAGTGTGTGATGGAGGGAGGGAGGGGGTGAGGAGGGGATGAAGTAGTGAGGGGGTGATGGGGGGGGGAAGTGAGTGAGGGGGTAAAGGAGGGGGGGAGGAGGGGGTGAAGTAGTGAGGGGGTGAAGGAGGGGGGAAGGAGGGGAGAGTGTGTGATGGAGGGAGGGAGGGGGTGAGGAGGGGGTGAGTGAGTGATGGGGGGAGGGAGGGGGTGAGGGGGTGATGAGGGGGTGATGAGGGGAGTGAGTGAGGGGTGATGGGGGAAGTGAGGGAAGGAGAGAAGGAGGAGGGGGAAAATGAGTGAGGGGGTGATGGAGGGGGAGAGCGAGTGAAAGGGTAAAGGAAGGGGGGAGGACAGGGAGAGTGAGTGATGGGGGGAGAGGGGGGATGAGGGAGTGAGGGGGTGAAGAAGGGAGGGAGGAGGGGGTGAGGGGATGATGGGGGGGGAGTGAGTAAAGGGGTGATGGGGGGGGAGTGAGTGAAGGAGAGGGGGAGGAAGTGAGTGAGGGGGTGATGTGGAGGGAAGAGTTGCATACTATCTAAAAGTCAACTGAAGAGTTGTGTGACCATGAACCATCATTGCCTTTGGGCCAAAGGTCCAAAGGCAACTGAAGAGTTGAGTAACTGTCATGGGATTAGAGGGGAGTTGGTGAGGGGGGGACCAGAGAGGACCAGGGGGGGAAGTGAGTGAAGGGGTGATGGAGCGAGTAGGATGGTGGGGGGACTATCTTTCTTTGGCTGTGATTTCAGCTGTATGCTATCACGTATCAAGGAAGCTCAGAGAAAAGTGCAAAAAGAAAAAAAATTCTATATGATGAAGTGTTATTAGATTAAAATAAAAATTAATCAACACAGTGAACCGTGAGCCGAAGGCACATTTAAAAACCTTGTCCATAATAAAGCGAGATCAGTCATGTGACTGTGGCATGGGTAAATGGATGACAAACTCCGAAGGGGTGGGAGATCCATGACTAACCCTCTACTGTGAGAAAATGATGACAAATATAAGTTATAGGTGGGAAATGAACTTTTTGGCTAATTCCATTACATTACATTTCAAAAATTAGCTGAAACAAATTTTTGGCTATTTTTAGGCTGGATCAAAATTGTAATAATGGTTCCCATGATAAGAAAAAATTTCGGCTAAGTTTTGTGCCTGATCACAAATGCAATATAACTGTTCCTATCAGAACAAATATTTTCCTGATGACAAATATAATAAGGTGTTCCTATCATGACAAATATAATAACTGAGTGTAGGAACAATATTTTCGGCTAATTTTTGGTTTACTGGGTGTAGGAACCCAATTTTCAGCTGATTTTTGGCCACTTCTAGCTTTTCTGCTGTCTTTCTGGCTCTGAGCTCTTTCCCAGTGGGGTTGTTTTTGCATTCTTGGGGTATCTGTAGACCAAGGTGAAGCTCTGTGAAGTCCTACCTCCCTGGCTTCTCTTTTTTCAACAAAAGGAGTGTCTGCCAGTTGTTTTTTGGACCTCTCTCAGGGCACAGTGTGCAGGGAGATTGGGCTGGCAGGTTTGCAGTTGCCTCCCCTTCCATTTTTGGAAGTTGCTCCACTATCAACTGCCACTGTTTGCACCGATTTCACAGCCTCCTGCAAGATTGTCACATCCTTCACTGCTGTAAGAGAGCTCCCCAATTTCTATGGATCCAACTCTGCCCAACAACCCAACTCTGCCCAACACTCCTCGACGTGTTTAGATGGCCATGCAGCAAGCTGAACATGACCAACAGACCTTGGATAGCCCTACTCGCCACTGGACTCCACACCATGCTCACATGATGCACATTGCCCAGCCACTGCTGCCATTGCTGCCAGCCCATAATATTGCCTTGCTGAATGCCGATCCTTTTATTGCTGCTCCTCCACCACCTCCTCAATACAATCACCTTCCTCCTCATTTGGCACAGCAGCTGGTGGCACTTCCTCCCCTTCCACAGATTCCAAGAGGCAGGGGCAGAGGGAGGGGAAGAGGGAGGGGAAGAGGCTCAAGTCATGCTGCTCCACCTCAACCTGTTGTTGCTCCTTTACACAATCCAGCTCTTCCATACTTTTTACATGCACCTCCTGCATCTCCTGTTTTTGATCCTCCTGTTCCTGCACCTCCCATTCCTGCACCTCCCATTCCTGTTGCTCCTCCTGTATGTTGAATTGTTCTGTCAGGTGATGGATCATGACTAACAGCATATTGATGTAGCCTCTTCCTCCTACTCCTGTGCCTCCAATGATTGTCCCTCCTGCTGTCCCTCAACCCTTTGCTCTTAGATTGACCTTGGCTGAACTCGCTGCCTGGCATGCTACACTTCCACCTCTTTTTCCAGCTGTAGCTGTAAGTTGGATTATTCTTGCAGGTGACAGACATTCAACTAACAATAAATCTTGTAGCCTCCTCCTCCTGTTTTTTACCCTCCTGTTCCTGTTCCTCCTGTTGCTGGACCTGCCATTCCTGTTGCTGGACCTGTTCTTTCTGTTGCTGCTCCTGTTCTTCCTGTTGCTGCTCCTGCTTTTCCTGTTGCTGCTCCTGCTTTTTCTGCTGCTGCTCCTATTCCTCCTATTGCTGCTCCTGCTGCTGCTCCTCGTGTTCCTCCTCGTGTTCCTCCTGTTGCTGTGCCTGCACTGGCATGGGCTGAGCTTGCTGACCAGCATGCTGCACTTCCACCTTTTGAAGCTGTATGTTGCATTATATTTTACAGGATGTGAAATGGTCTGACAGTATGATGATGTAGCCTCCTCCACCTTCACCTCTGCCTCTGCCTGTTTTTGATTCTCCTGCTGCTGTTCCCC
The DNA here is from genome assembly GCA_029959215.1 of Tricholoma bakamatsutake. Lineage (NCBI taxonomy): Eukaryota > Fungi > Basidiomycota > Agaricomycetes > Agaricales > Tricholomataceae > Tricholoma > Tricholoma bakamatsutake. The sequence continues at coordinate 13,983,488 of CP114857.1, read as the reverse complement.
CTGTTCCTGCTGCTATCATCCCTGTTGCCAATATCCCTCCACATGTATGCTCATATCTTATTTTGTAATTTTTTATTTAATGACTGACCTCATTCTCCAAGATTGCTCAGCTTATCAATCCTGCACCACCACCACCACCACTACCACCTATTTTGCCTCCTGCCCGCCAGCCATTTAATCCAGATTGGCCTGTTCATGATCTGGGAAATATGGATGTGGAGTGCCCTGATTGCCATGCTTTGCACTGGATGGCTAAATGTCTTATGAAATCCTCAAATATCCATCTGTGATTTGGCATGTGCTGCCTGAGTAGAAAGATCACTTTGCCACCTCTTCACCCCATCCCACCTCAGCTTATTTAATCGCTCACTGCTCAGGATGACATTGGAAAATCATTTCGTGATCACATCTGCACTTACAATAATGCACTCGCCATGACTTCTATCGGTCGCAAGATTGATGAGTCAGTCAATGAGGGCGAAGAGGCTGTGAATGATGGCATTGGTCTCTATGTCTACAAACTCCATGGTGAGCTGTCCCACAAAATCAGATCTCTTCTTCCACCAGAGGGAGAACCTCCTGTTTATGCTCAGCTATATATTTATGATCCTGCCGATGCATTCAACTTTCACATGGCCAATGCCTGGAACACTCACCTCCATTACCACACTTTGCTCACTCTTCAGGACATGCTCCACCATCACCATCCAGCAGTTCAGATGTACAAGCAGGCTCATGAGCTCACCAGGAACTTGCCTCAACACCAGCAGTGCAAGATAGCTTTGCATTTTGATCAATCCTGTGACCATCGCCGCTACAATCTGCCCAATGCTACCAACAATGAGATTGCTGTCATTCTTCCAGGTGATGGCAATCAGCCAGAAAGCACACGTGACATCGTTCTCTACCGCAGGCATGGCCCTCCCCTTCAGCGCATCAGTGACGTCCATCCCCTCTATCCTGCCCTTTACTATGTTTTGCTGTTTCCTACTGGCCAGCTCCAATGGCACCCTCAAATCGAGTATGCAGCTATCGATGCCAACAACTAAAGTAGTGCCAGAGTTCACAAACATGTCTCCAAATCCAAATTCTACTGCTATTGCCTCCACCTTCGACCACCTGCTGTTGAGCCCCAGCATATCTTTCTGACTGGAAAGCTCTTTTAGGAGTTTGTGTGTGATGGATGGGCCACTGCTGAGCAGGATCAATTGCACTGGATTTTGATGAATCAGGACACCATTCATGGCGAAGTCTATGTTGGCCTGGCAGATGCTGTGGCTGCAAACATCGATGTGGACACAGAGTCTCTGGGTCAAAGAATCATTCTTCTTTCATCCTTTGCAGGAAGCACACATCACATGCAGCAGCTTCTTCAGAATGCATTTGCCATCAATTGTCACTGCAATGGAGACGATCTCTTTCTCACCATCACTGCCAACCCTGCCTAGTCAGAAATACAGGATGCTCTTCATCCAGGGCAGACTGCAGCAGATCACCCAGATTTGGTCATTCATGCATTCTATGCAAAGCAGAAGGAGATGATCAAGGATATCAAGGCTGGCATATTTGAAAAGGCTGTGGCTTATCTATTCACCATCAAGTTTCAGAAGTGTGGCCTTCCTCACATGCACTGCATTATCTTTCTCGATGTGCAATCCAAGCTTCACACCCCTGAGCAGATAGACAGCCTTCTGTCTTCAGAGTTTCCTGATGATAATTCTGAGCTCCTCGACCTCATCAAAAAGTTCATGGTCCATAAACCCTGTGATGCAGAGAACCCTGCAGCTCCTTGCATGGTGAATGGACAGTGCTCCAAAGGTTTCCCCAAGCCATTCAGGGATCAGATGACCATCTCTGAGGATGCCTATGCCTCTACCAAGCATCGGGACACTGGACACACATATCACATTTGGGGGAAGCAGGTCGACAATCGTTGGGTGGTCACTTACTCTGCCTATCTCATCTGGAAGTACCGTTGCCACATCAATATCGAGTCCATCAGCTCTATCAAGGCCATCAAGTACATCTACAAATATGTCTACAAAGGCCATGATTGCATCACCATGGAGTTTGGAACTTGCAATGATGAAGTCAGGCAGTACCTCGATGCTCGCTACATATCTGCATGCAAAAGCATCTGGCACCTCTTCCACTTCACCATGCATGGTGCTTCTCCCAACGTCGTCCATCTTCAGGTCCACCTTCCCAGCCAGCAGTATGTCACTTGGAATCAGAACGGTCCACAATCTATCCAGGAAATCATCCAGCATGCTGTGCAGCATAACACCACCCTCACTGCCTTCTTCAAGGCCAATCAGGAGTATCCAGAGCTTGCACAGGTTGTTCTTTACCAGGACTTTCCTTCCAAATTTGTGTGGGATCAAAGGGCTCACAAGTGGAAGCCCAGGCGGAGGGGATTTGCCATTGGAAGGATATTCTATGCTCCACCCAGTGCCAGTGAATGCTTTTACCTCAGGGTGCTTCTCACTGCTGTGAAAGGGACTACATCATATGAAGACCTTTGCACTTTTCAGGGCATCATCGCTCCCTCATTCAGGGAGGCCTGCCTCTCCCGTGGCCCATTGGAGGATGACCAAGAGTGGCAGCAGTGTCTGGAGGAAGCAAAGTCCATGGCAACCGGTCGTCAGCTTCACAATCTTTTCATCACCATCCTTCGTGACTGTGCTCCCTCTGATCCTGTCCACCTCTGGAATACATATTGGCCTCACATTTGCAATGACTTGAGATATCAGCTCCAGCACACCAACATTCATATCAATTCCACTGATGATGATATCCATGATTATGGCCTTTATCTTATCAATCAGCTTCTCATGGTCTCTGGGAAATCTCTCAAGAAGGATTGGCCATAGATGCCTCAGATCACTCAGAATTGGGATGCCAACATTCAAAACTGGTTGATCACAGAGCAGTGCAGATATGATGTTGTGAAGCAGGCTGAGTTGGCTGCACACAATCTGGACACTTTCAATCATAATCAGAGGGCTGTCTTTGATGAGATCATGCATGCAGTCAATAACAAGACTGGCCAGACATTTTTCCTCTATGGTCCAGGTGGCACTGGCAAAACCTATGTTTACAACACTCTCTGCCATCAGCTTTGCTCTCAAGGCAAGATTGTCCTCTGTGCTGCATCATCTGGAATAGCTGCTCTTTTGCTCAAAGGCACTCATACTTCCCATTCCTGCTTCCAATCATCATAAATGAGTCATCCACCTGCACCATTTCCAGAGGTTCAACATGGGCACAGCTCCTGCAGCAGACCGACTTGATCATTTGGGATGAGGCACTCATGCAGCATCGTCATCTACATGAAGCTGTCAACTCCACTCTGAAAGACATTCTCCAATGTGACAAACCCTTTGGCAGTGTGCCGGTGGTCTTTGGGGGCAACTTTCATCAGATCCTGCCTGTCATTGAGAAGGGTTCTCGACCTCAAATCGTTGGTGCTTCTTTGCAATGCTCTGTTCTCTGGCAACACATCAAAATCCTTCATCTCAAAATCAACATGCGTTTGAACACAGTCGATCTTCAGGAGCGCAACTTTGCAAAGTGGCAGTTAAAGGTTGGAAAGGGTAGTCATACAGATGAAGGTGGCACTATCAATCTTCCTGATCATCTCAAATGTCCTCAGAACACCATCACTTCTCTCATCGACACCATCTATCCTGGCATCTATGATCAGGCTCAGCATTCAGATCAATACTTTTCAGAGTGGGTCATCCTGGTGAGCAAGAATGATGATTTCGATGATTTGAACCATCACATTCTTCACAATTTTCCTGGACAGGAGCATGTCTTTCACAGTGCTGACTTGATTGCAAATGATGAGAATGCTGAACTTCTATATCCCCAAGAATATCTTAACTCCATCAACTGCTCAGGTCTACCTTTGGCACATTTGGCACTCAAGGTCGGCATCCCTGTCATGATACTTTGCAATCTCAATATCGGTGGAGGGGTCTGCAATAGAAGTCAGGGGATATTGACATGGATCAGGAATAGGGTTTTGGAGATTCAGTTGATCACTGGAGATAATGCAGGAGAGACTGTTTTTATTCTACGGATGCGACTTTGGCCCATTGAAGGTCAACTCCCCTTCACACTCTCTCGACTGCAGTTTGCTGTTTGTCTTTGCTTTTCAATGTTGATCAACAAGTCACAAGGGCAGTCAGTGAAGCATGTGGGTTTGGATTTCAGGAGTCCTGTCTTTACACATGGGCAGTTCTATGTGGCAATATCCAGGGTCAAGTCAGTGCACACTATCAAGGCAATATGGCCAAGCTCAGAGGACAGTGCAAAGACAAAAATATTGTATATGATGAAGTGTTATTAGATTAAAATATATATTGTACATATGTAACTACTACTCATAGAAAATTAATGAACACAGTGAACAACGTGTGCTGGAGGCACATTTAAAAACCTTGTATACATAATAGTAAGGATGTCACATGACTCAGGAATGTGTTTACCACATGTATGCACAGTAAGCACAGTAACATGTGTGTGCTGCATGCATTGCCTCATGTATGCAGCATGCATCAGAGTTTAATTTCAACATATTCTTGTCATCACAATTTATAAACATTGAAACAATGGGCCTTACAGGTTTCACGTGATGTAAACCAGTGCTGCCTGAGGTGCGAGTTGTCACTAAGCTGCAGACTCAAGCAACTGCAGACTCAGTAAGTGGAAGTAAGCATGTGCACTGTACCTCCCAGTTTGTAAAGCTGGGTTTGTAGTAAGAACTGTAAGATCAGATGGTGGAAGGAGGATCATGATGTACCTGAGACTGAGGCATGTGTTTGCTGATATCGGAAAGGCCCTTGCCAAATATGGTCTGCAGATGCGCAAGTTGCAGGACAATTGTGGGAGATGCATCGCTCAACTTCGAGCACAGTTCTGAACATTCAGTTTTGTTTCATCGTTGATTTTATCAACATTCATACAGCCGCGGTTCAAAATTTGCACAGGCATAATGAAGATGTCTGATGTCCTTTACTAGTCCCTTCCCTCTGCATGCTTTTACACTTCCCTGTTTTATTATTCTTTTACATGGTAAGTCTTTGTTAGCATCCTATATATATTCCTATTTTACATGTAACCTATGCAACACACCTGTCAAAATTAGAGAATGCTAGAACTGCCCAAATGCAGTCAACAAATGTTTATTGAGCTGCAAGTTGAGCAGTTGCAAATGATTTAGCCCTATGGAAACCTCCAATCAGAACTGCCCAAATGCAGTCAACAAAATGTTTGTTGAGCTGCAACTTGAGCAGTTGTGCATTTCTTTTCGATAGAGGGCTGCTCAATTGCAGCCCACGCACAGGATCACCATACAAGCACACTGATGGATCATTAAAATTTATGTAGTTTACTGGAGGATCATGAGCATTCAAACTGGGATCAGCTGCAACTCATCACCAATATTATTATAGTCATCGAGAAATAGCCCTGTTAGGGTGACACCCACTAATCTGCTAGCTGGACTGTGCAGGTTCTCCTACAAGAAGGCGGCGGGGGGCACATGCGTGATGGGGGGGTTTGATGGTTTTGATGCGAGGGGTGAAAAATAGAACAGTTGGCTGAATTAGGCCTTTCGCACCACTAATGTGGATGGAATACCTAAGAGAACACAATTGAGGTCTCCTAGTATTTATTTTAGAGTTATATACTATGTTACACATATTGTAGTATGTTATTACAGATGTGTGCACACATGCACACACATGTGCATACATGCGCATACATATTGATGCGTGTAAATAAAGAGTTCCCATGCTGACAAATAATGCATATATAGGTGTTTTGTAGCGTATTTTGGTGAAATAAAATAAAATAAAAATAGTATTATGTAATAGGCATGTTAGGAGACTGTTTCCTAACACATACTGGCAACTGCTGATGCCAAGCTGACCACCACTCTGCTGACTTCCAATGCCTTGAACAACAGCTATATCTGTGGGGTGCATACAAATGGAATACATCACTTAGTAATGGTTACCTGCCGATGTCAGGGAGAACACCAAATTCCCTTAGACTTAGGAACTAGTAACTTGCTGCTGACCAGCTTCACCAAAATATGCACTCTTTTCACTGTGCAGGTTCTAGACCTGTAATCTGGAATTGAAAACATCGGCCTGTCAGTTTTACCAGCTGATTCAGCACATAACATTGCCAATGAGGACAATGACAACAATGGCAAGGAGAAGGGACAACAATGAGGAAAACTGACCAAAAGAGGGGCCATAAGGTTTTTTTTTTTATGTAATTTTTTTTTCCCTTTTGTTATTGGTAAATGAGAACACATGATGCAGGACACATGCCAGGAGTGCAGGGCTGTGTCCCCCCTGCATTTTGCAGTAGGGAGGGTTTTTTTTTTTTTTTTTTCCTTTTTCTTTTGGTACTGTTGCTTCCCCCCCCTCACATTGAATGTGAGGGGTATATGTATATATGTAATTTGTTGTAGGCCCCCCTCGTGTTCTGCATGAGAGGGTTTGTTTTTATGTCTATAATTTTATTGTAGCCCTCACACAAGATGTGAGGGCTGCAGAAATTAAAAGCTTTCAATTTACAAAAAAGAAATTGACTGTCAGTATGATAAATAGACTTCGTATTACATACAAACAATTGTGCTGTGGCTCAACTGGTTGAGCAAACTTGTTTGGTCAGTCGTTTGATGCCATGTAAAGAGGTTCTGAGTTCAATTCCTGCTTTGTGCAACTTTATTTTATGCACACTTTGTACACTGAAGAACTGGGACCTTGTGAGCTAACAAAATGACTGTCCATTGTAACGCCTGGAGGATTCCTGGTGAATTCCTGGTGAATTCCTGGTTCATCATGGTGAATTCATGGTTCACCATGGTTGATTCCTGGGGACTCCGATCAGTCCTATCAGGAAGAGCAGGATTCCTCCAGGGCTATGTGGGACAGTGAAAAGTTCTGGATGTTCCTCCATCAGAGGGGACTTGCAAGATGATCAAGGAGGGTTTCCACATCATTCTTGGTCCAAAAGGCATCTCCAGCAGCCATATGCATAAACAATGTGATAAGTCAGGACATGCATGCTACCATATATTACAAATTGACAGTCACATGATAGCTTACAAAGCCAAACTTCAACCCACTCAAGCTTGGTTGCCGGACAGAGCCTAACGGTCCACCCAGATTACACCAAAGCCACTATCTTATGTACTGTTTTCAACTTCCCTAATTTTTTTTCACCGAAGCTTGCAATTTCAGCGACGTTGTTAGTCAATCTGAAAACTTGAACTTTCTTTCTAGTGCGAATGGATCGATGTGGCACAACTGTGAGTAGAAAAAAATATCTCAAAGATTCAAAATGCTACAGAAGACCTGATGAAGGTTTGAATGTTGCGTTAAATTAAAGCAAACAATGAAGTGTCCGAATGCTAAGATATTTAGTGAGAAGTATCCAATGTGAAGTTGATGACCAGCAGAGCAGTGTGGACATCTCACTCCACAACACGTTTGAACTTGAGGAAGCAGGGTTGTCCTACTGGTCGTGGCTAAAAGCATCTGAGACAAGAGTTGTCAAAAATACAGTGGTCTACATACCTGATGGATGTCATTGTGATTGGGACGCGGAAGAGATTTTGGAAACTGGCCAAAGGAATCGACAATATCGAACTCGTAGCCTGCAACGAAGAGGGCCACGATAACTTTGATCTCCAGCTTCGCCGTCTTCATTCCCGTACAAGGATGACGGCCTGAACAGTTATACATTAAAATTGTTACGCAACGGTTCGATGTAGTCTGACTCACCTGCACCCCACCCCAAGAATGCATGGGTCTGTTTCTTGTCCTCTAACCTGTCCGGAGAGAATCTTTCCGGATCGAATGCGGTCGGGTTGGAGTAGATTTCAGGGTTCATATGAGCATCTGCCTGAGAATATGCCAGGAAGTGACCTCTTGATATGACCTCTCCTTGGATATGGAGATCCTGAACAACATTGCGACGCAAGGTGGTGCCATTAATGGCCATCCGAAGTGTCTCACGTAGGACAGCTTCCAAAACGGGCGTCTCATCCTCCCAGACAGAAATCGGGACGGCGGCCAGTCTTTTGTGTAGAGGCTCGGCCGATGTGGAATTAGTATGCTTGTGGACGAGAGACATAACCTCTTCACAGATTTTCTGCTTCCATTCTTGGTTATATGCCATGTAGAGAAGAATCCAACATGCTGAAAAAGTAATCAGTAAATCGGACGCACCATTCTACGTGTAACATACCCGACACTCCTGTGTTTACAACCCCTGCGAAGATAACCCCGATTACGACCTGCACACAAGATAAGTGGCGGAAACAATGGGTTAAATCAGGTCCGCACGCCAATGATTTCTTGGTCGGTCTTCCCTTGAGTCAACATCAGATCGATGGCATCGGAGCTTGGAACAGGGGCCGCCCTCCGTATCTTTACGTATTTGAGCAGTGAGAAATAGAGATTTTTCAAGGCAATAATCCTTCTAATCTGAGAATACCCTGGCAGCCAAGGGAACAGGACGGCTGCCGGAGTTGCACTCTTCTCCAGACGGAAATAATCAGACTGAAGACGCTTCAGATCTCCCAAGTTCTCCAGTAGTTCTCGACAGGTAGTCATGCCCACTGTGAGCTGAAAGACAACCTATGGCGAAGATATGGTGATATCCTCAATGAGAAATTAACTTGTAACTCTGATATCACGCCTTACTTCGTAGACGTTGTTGAAGGGATCAATCTGCCCCTCCTTTCCCCAAGAATCCATCCGAGATTGTACGTGGTCAAACAGAAAGGGAACAACTAGAGGCCAAGGTCGGAAAATATAAAATTATACAAGCGGACAACGTACAGTCCGACATCCTCTGCTTGTTGAGCAGAAAGGCTAGCACTTTGTTAAACGAAGCAACACTCTCTTGTGTCTCGAGGGACATGTTCAGGTCTTTGAGTAACGGCAGCTGAAGATAAGGTCAGAGGTCGTATAACTTCATAGCAATAAATTACTTGCCCCTCCCGTTAGGAGTGCATATCCATCCAGGATACTGAAACCCTTGTCATTGTAAAACGCTTTACGCGCTTCCTCACCCCTAACCGCAGTAACGGTATGCTGAAACGTCAAATATTAATTCTTCTCGTGAGGACATGTGACATCCATCGACAAGACATACTTGCATGACCTTGAATAAAAAGAAATTTCTTCCAGTTTTCGCGAAGTTTGACACCAAGAAATCATAACGCCTAGTGAAAAATGGCCATACGAAGACAATGGACACGATACGTTCTCGAATGCCTTTGTGAAAGGCAGCAGATAGGATAATGAACCAGAAGATGGCCGTCAATGTGGGGAGGCCGATGGGGAGAGTGAGCGGCGGCAGCCAAGTGTGTGATGATAACGACATGGCAGCGCGCGAACTAGACGATAGAGGACATTGACAACACATAGCATTTTATAAGGAATGTCAGCATTTTAAAATCTCCGATGTAGATCAGTGTAGTTCCAAGAACGGCATGCACCTGTTGGATCGAAGAAGCGTCCGTTTTTTGCCAGTCAGAAGGAGAGAAGGATATTTTGGGAAAAGATCAATACATAACTTAATCCATGCTGAATCTGTCTCGATCTAGCACTGCGGCTAGGCGAGAAAAATTTGTCATAATGCCAATTGTCCATAGAAAGAGAAATGGACAAGAACTGCAACATGACAGCTGTTACTGAGACACCAAAATTTCAAAGTTTGTTCCATTTCGAACAAACTCTTGATACCTGCTAGAGGACTTTCTGATGTGGGCCTTCCAACGAGTTTCCACCACCTAACCATGCATTGGTTGTTCAAATCAGAGCGAATATCAAGTCTTGTGAGTGTCTGTCGTTTCAGCAATAGCTGGAATTCAGATGAGGTTTACCTTGTCAAAATTGAATGGAGTTCGGATATCACAAGTGTACAATCACGTGATTCAATTTAATAATATACAAACTTGATATACAAGCAAGCCTTTTCGTAGGCCTTCGAGTCTGCGGCCACAAGTTCCTTGATCACGCGAGCCCCGCTAACAGCAAGCATTCGACCCCTTTTTCATGGTCCGTGATTTGGTGCTAGGGTTCACGATTAAGATTATATGAAAATTTTACTTTTTCATCTTCAAATAAAAGTTTTAATTCATAAAATTCACCATAACTTCTAGCAGATGCCGAATCATAGACAGTTTGAGTGCAATTAGAAGGTCCACTGTGTTGCCTTCCTTCTACTTCCATCTCGTTGACAAGCAACACAGTTGATTATCTAAGGCTTCGCCTCAACGATATCAACTATTCACATCGATTCACTGGTACTGCTTTATAGTTGTTGCTAGTTGAAACTTAACCATTAATCAGAGCGTTTCGTTGTCTATCAATTTTCACGGGGTTCCCTCGCCTATCAAATTTTGGGGTCCGTTCAGGGAGACCTTTGTTTTCTGCTATATTCTCCCAACTTAAGCATGCAGCAGAGGCCATGTGACGATGGGTTCCCCTGGATAGTGACCCAATGTTTACGGTTGGCTGCCTCGCTGCGAATTCTGGGATGTTCTGTTTTCCGCAGTAGATGAGATCGACATCAGTATTTGTATGAAAAAGAAAAAAGAAGAAAAAACTCATGGTTAGATCCTGTGGAAGCGCAACAGGGTCGTGTAAAGCAGCGACGGTACCCATGAGGAGGGCAAGGGTGAGGAGTTCTGATACCGGGGACATGATGATGGACGTAGAATAACTGTGTCGAGACTAGCTCAAGTTGAAGAAGGAAAATGAAATAGGATTGTAATTAGACCAGCTCTGGAGGAAGAAGACTATGATTCTGGTCTGACAATTATACTCGTGCGCGTTCCTTCAACGGCTAGCGGTCGAAAGTGATTTTTTTTCTTTCATTCTTTGTCGGTGGTATGACATCGTGCATGGACCGGGGCGAGACGGGGAGATATTGGCGATCATGAAACGAGTGGGTAAGTAGACGTGGTTTGATGGCAGTGCGTACGAATATAGGCAAGTGAAACTAGACGGTCAGACGGCACCTCGTTAAGAGAGCCAGTCAACGTAGCGCTGGTCGTAGAGGATGGGAGGTCCCACCCAAAAGAAGCCGCTTAGGAGTTTGAGGTTGACCACATGCGGACGAACAGGTTTTCGGGACAGCTGAAATTTGTGTTGAAAATTATGGTTTTCAGAAGTGTGACTGAAATAAGATATTTTGGGTTGACAGAAACAAGGAATTTCAGTGACATCAATGAAAACTATTGTTTCGGCCAAAGTTTTTAGTGTGTGTTCTCGATGTGAACATTAAGCGCAGGACGGAGTGATGAGGTGATTTGTGTTCATAATTAAACGCGTAGAGGTGTATTTGAGGCACGGGGAAGCGCCTACATGGGGATTTTGGAGTTGGTAGCGGTGTAGGTGATGAAAGGAACGGTAGCTAGGGGAACAGCAAGCAAGGTAAGCTGCATCGTCGAAAGTCAGAGTTTGATGGAGCAAATCGCTCGGGGCATAACGGTTGTTGAAAGTAAGCCAAAGTTTTTATGATGATCGATAAGAAGATGACATGATAAATCTCACAGCAGAGCAGCCGTGACCGGGACGAGATCCCGTCCCAAGTAGGCAGAAAACGAAGGGCAAGTGGGATAAATCAACAGAATCCAATCAGATCTAACGGTGTGTTGAGAGGTACAATTTTATGTAGAACCCACCGTTGTCGACGTGCGTGAGTATATGTCCAAGGTCTGCTGATGATTGTAAAGTCTAATTCGGTTCAGACCGTGTCTATGTGGTGCATTCGGACCGAGGATTAGAGATTTTTGAAGGTTCAGTGAAGAACGTCAGTGTCGGTATCAATTGGTGTGTTATGGATTTACGTGTATGGTTCCCAGTCACGGGTGCATTGTCAGTGTCAAAAGGCAAGGGTGTTAATTGAAGGGGATACAAGGAGGACAGCAAGGACAGCAAACTTAAGTTTTATGAAGCGTCAGGGAGTATTGTGCGCAAATTTTGAAACAAGGGAAGGAGGTATGTATATATATCATTGTGGAAAGTGAATTGCGATCGGGATCTGCAAAGAAGCCGTAAGATAGAGTAGCCAAGTGGAGGAAGGAAAATTGGAAGAAGATGCCGGATCTGGGGATCTGAGTTGGATGTATGATAAAAGGCCAAAGGATACACGACTGAAGATGGCGCTCCGTCCCTCTCTCTCGAGTCTGTCCTGCCCCGAGCCATCTCCACGGCAACTCACGGCACAGCCTATCCTCACGTGATGGCAGAAAAAATTGCGGGCTTGTTGTCAGGTCGTGGGAAAGTCGCCCCGTTGACGCCTCGCTCCCACCATCGCCAACAACAGGCCATTCGACTTCCATGCAGCTCAGACGTTCATCGAGGCTTGGTCGCATCTCCAGTCCATGTCCGTGTCCACAAAGCCCCCGTACCCGTCTCCGGCCCCGGCCCCGTCCAAGCCCTAGTCCACGGACAAATACAAGGAAGCGCCCCCGGGATCGTGAAGTCCATGACACTCCCTCTCCTCGTGCCATCCGCGCCGAGAAGCGCCGCCGCCTGACGTTTCCTCAGCCTCTGAGTTCTGGACAGAAGCGCGCAGAAGAGGTATGTGATGTGTCACTTACATAATGTGTGCTATTTGCCGACCAGTTGCAGGAGGCCGTTGTGGCTCGTCCGTCTCCGTACCCACTCCGCCTACGGGGACGGTCCCCCGACGACGACATCCTCCCCGCTCTCAGACCGCGCACCAAGACTCCTCCTTCTCCGCTCTCTCCCTCTCGCACCCGCACCTCGGCCCGGGTCGACGTCCCCATTCCAGCCTTGAGCAATGAAAATCCCTCTCTTCAAGATCCTCCACTCCCACTGCTAACCTTTGACATCCCTCCTTCTCCTCCTCCTCCTCCTCCCGCCCTTGCTCCCTCTTCCACCTCTCCCCCCCAACCACATCCAGATCCAGTGTATTACACCTGCCCCCCTCTACCTCACTCTCCACAGCCCCATCCACAGATCCCAATGTGGGAAGAGCCCATGCCGCCTTTCGACAGGGAGGGGCTTTGGAAGACCGCCTGTCGCGTACGAGTATGGGAGATGTAAGTTCCATGCCCTACGCCCCACTGCCCGCCACTTATCTCTTTAAACAGCCAACGCCGGTATTCAGCGGCTACTATACGATCGGTAGTCGCTCAGGAAGCCAATGACTTTTACGTCAAGCACGGGTTGCCACGATGGTGGGGCGGTTCTGGTATATGGGTTGGCGGTCAGTGGGTCGAGCTCAAAGTCCGTGGTTCGAGGGACGCGGAACACGACGGTGGTCCCGACGCAGACGTCGGTTCAAGCTCAGCCGTACATCAACCACATACCACCAACCACGCGGACGATCTAGAGAGCAGCGACGGCGAAGACTGGAGCGAATACGAGAGCGAGCTGAGCGATTCAGATGACGTGCTCACTGACACACAGCCCGGAGAACCAGGTATGACCGAGGACGAATGCGATGCAGAGGGTGAACCAGATCCCGAGGCGGATCCTACCTACAATGCCGAGCTCTCCAGCCCCATATTCGGGTCAACCAGCTCACCCTGCACAAGCGGGTGTCCAGCCGGGCAAATGAGTTCTTTCTACGTTCCTCCCTCTCCATCCCCCCCACTAAACACCGGATACACCTTCCCCGACGCTCTCCCACACCAAGATCCAGACTATGCATACCACCACCACAACTATCATCACCAACAGCCTCTATTCCCCCCCACCTCCAATTCCAGCACATACCTCTACCCGTACCCAAATACCGCCACCATCACAACAACACCACCACCACCACCAGTCCTGCCCCTCCCTCCACCGCGTCTAGCGAGTATCCGCGTACGTGCCCTCAGCGCACTCGAGATCGCGGTGGGCTCACCTGTGCTTGGGCGTGGTACACCTGTTGATCGGGGGCGTGCGGCGGAGTGGGCGGCGGGGATGAAAGGGAGAGCGGTGGAAGGTGTGGAAAGCAGGGTGGGGAGAACGGTGGGGGAAGGAGGAGGGCCGGTGTTTGAGCCTGATCAGGAGGCGTGGGACGCGTTTTTGATGAGTTTGGAGAGAGATGGGGGGGAGAGTGTTGTTAATGCTGTCAATGAGGAGCACGCTGCTGCTGCTGCTACTGATGGTAGGAATGCTGGTGAGGGGATGAATGTTGATGTGGGTGTGGGCGCTGGTGGTCCTGGTGGTGCTACGTCATTTACACCGACTGGGTTACTGGATTACTCTTCGTCCCCGTCCTCGGCTGTGTCTTCGTTGTCACCTCGACCTCCTCCACCGTTACCTTTCGTCGACGTCAAACCTAGTTCTCCCACATCATCATCATCACCGACAGAGTCTACACCGTTCTCCTCGCAGATCCTCGACCCTGATTTGTTGCTGAATATGAACATGTTCGGAATGGGATTCACTGCTGGTGTTGGCGTCGGCGTGGGCATGGGCATGGGCATCGGCCTCGGTGTCGGTGTCGGTGTTGGCGTGGGCGTGGGCGTAAGTGTGGGCGCTGGGATGATGGGCATGTCGACGGAGATGTTTGCAGGCTCGTCCTCGTCATCGTCGATGCAGACAGGTTCGATATCGATGCCTACGTCCTCTGGTATGATGGTGGATGGGTTTGGTATAGGTATACCAGGCGGAGAGTCCCCTCGAGACTCGAGAGATAAGGACAGGGAGGTGGTGCTGGTGGGCCCGTGCCCGAGCTCAAGCACTAACACTAGTGCCGGGTCTGGTTCGAGTGCATTGAGTTTTGCGTTGGGGTGAAGTGGGTGTTGGGTTCGTTGTGTGTAAAAACGGGTTCTGGCCAGGTTTTCTTTTTCCACGAGGTTTGTTGTTTCATTTTCTTTTCGCGGATGTCTTGCTCACCACCCACTTACTCACTAGCAGGACCCCCCCTCTCACCGCTCTTTCTATATCTATGCCATTAACTAAACCACATCTATTCACGCGACGTTTCCCGTTTCCCTTGTTTTTTTCGATTTTCTCTTTCTGCTATCATATCCCGTGTCTTCTTCTAATGTGCGCGTTGTACGTTGTTACTACACATTTTGTAGCGGCATTGTAGGCTTAGCACCGTGTATTTTTACTTTACTGACTTATACGTTATACCCTGATATTCATCCGGAATGGAACTGACATCGGTATTTTTGTTTGGGGATAGTGTGAGATGGTTTTTGTTTTTTTTTGGATAATGGATAATGTCGATAACATTTTCCATTTCAGATCTGCAGGTCTGACGTTGATAAACGTGGATAATAAAATGCTGCTGCTGCCGGGAAGTAATCTGGTTTACCAACTTATATATTAACAAAAACTGAGCCATGTATTGACGCACTCGTTATGTTCGATTAGGGTCAATGAAAAAATATTCGGTAAAAGTATGGCGATTATTGTACGATTGATAGTGCGATTATTGGACGATTATGAATCAAAAATCGTGTCAATAATCCTATTCACCTTGACCGTGACGATTATCGAGGGCGATCATGGTGGCGATTATGGGACACAATTGTTTTGACAGATCTATGATCTTCTGCGTGATGTAAGCAAAAATGTAAGCACGTCAAATAATCGCGATTATCCGTGTCCCCAAAATCGTGGACATAATCCGTGGATAATCACCTACTTTGACCGATACTATTATTTGTTGACGTTGCAAATAAGATTTTTCCAAGGTTTGGGCGATGTAAGGCTCCAACCGTTCTATCTATGTAACCGTTTTACATGGTCTATATACAAGGGTGCTCCGGCATCGGAAAAAAAGACCCGGGGTCGATAAGGCCAATTCTGCTGGACTAACCAACTTACTTAATCAGGAACTGTTGAAATTAATCTCCGACACATGCTGCATACGTGAGGCAAACCATGCAGCACACACATGTTACTGTGCTTACTGTGCACACATGTGGTAAACACATTCCTGAGTCATGTGACATCCTTACTATTATGTATATAATGAGAACCTGTACCGTAGTAGATATACAGTGTTCTTACCTCTGCTAAAACCTAGCTCTAAGATTAACTAAACCCCAGGTAGGTTATAAGGAATGTGTCATCTCTTCCTCTGTGCAGTGTATGTAGTCTGCTCCAACAGGTTATGGGCCCTGATGGGCACATCGCGAATGCACCTTAACTGGCTGCAAACGATGTTGACTTCATTGTCTCCAAATTGTAACCTTGCGCTCTTCGTGAGCTGCATTGCGCTTCCTGCAAGCTGCATTTAAAAACTCAGGTTGACTAGGGTTAACCACTCTGAAGAAGTGTTTTTGCCTGAAATTATGGAACGTGTTTTCTTGAATAGAGGACTGATTGAGCGCTTTTACCAGCTGCCACTACAACATCATGTCTTCAACTCTTGAAAAACTCATACAAACTTTCGACGGCTCTAACTACATTCAATGGGCCGACTCAATGAAGGCATAGCTCAGGTCTCAGGGCCTCTGGCAAATAACTAGCGGGATGGAACTAAAACCACCTCTGGTGCCTCCTTTGATGGCGACGAACACTGCACTAGTAGCGGATGCTAATGCCAAGCTCCATACCTGGAGCAACAAGAATGACCAGGCTATTGGTAGCCTAGTGCTCCACCTGGCTCCCTCTATTCAGCAGCATGCCAACACCAAGGACACTGCTGAGGAGGTGTGGGATCTCATCTGCACCAATTATGGTGTCGATGGCCCCTCCCAAGTCTTGGCAGACTTTAGGTCTGCAATTGCAATCAGAATTCCAGCTGCAAATCCCATGCCAGAGATTGCTAAGATGGCTGACAAATTCGAGTGCCTTATGGCTGCCAATGTTGCCATTCCCAAATTAGTACAGGCAATGATCCTACTCGCCATGATGCCACGTGAGTACGATTCTCTATCTGCCACAGTCCTTAACATGACCGCTACTAGAGCCTTGACATTTAAACATGTCAAGGACTCCATTGTCGCTGAGGCCTCATGGCACACAGCAGTTGGAAAGCCCATCAGCCTGCCTCAGGCCACCAAGCTTTCCGCTGTCAAGCACAAAGGGGGAAACCCCAAATGGCAATCTCAGGGCAACAGTGGAGATTCATCCCAAAAGCATAGACGACATGGGGACAAAAAGACTAAAGAGGAAAAGCCTAAAGAGAAGCATACCCACCTCGCCTCAAATGCCTTTACTACCATAAATAGTAATGGCACCATCATACTGCCAATGCCGCTCATCCAGTGCATCGAGAAGTGTGAACATACTCCCACAAGGAATCCTTGCTGCTGACCACCTGCACAGGCATACACGGGCATGGCCTCTACCTCTCATTTGGTCTACACTGAATATCAGCAGGCTCAAGCCACCCTTGAGCAAATGAATCTCCCGTGCAGCACAAAAAATCTGCGACTGCTGAAAGAGCACCTAATGGTGTGAGAAGGTAAGAGGAGGAGGATTGAACCAGAACCAAGGATCGTAGAGGTAGAAGATGATAGTGTCTCCCTTGGATCGGAACCTGCAGTTTCTGATGAAGAAGTATGGAAAGCCATCAACAAAATGCTCATTGATGAACTGCTTGAAACAGGTACATATGATGAAAGGTCAGTCCTTTTCCCTGCCACAAGCACAAGAATTAATATTCCAATGATCACAGTGAACTTTTCATGTGAAATTTTACCGCTACTAAATGTATCATGGAACAATTTACATCTTAATATATGTGTTATGTGTGCAAATGGAAATTGTAAGAAAGGTGCTGACTGGATCATAGATTTAGGTGCATCAAAACACTTCACTGGTAAAATGAAAGATTTTGCTTCTTATGAGCCTTTACCGAGAAAGGACTCTACCCTGGTTCAAACAGCCACGGGTACTACTCATATAGTAGGGAAAGGAGCAGTCTTCATTAGACATCAGGTAGTATGTCACGGGAAGTCAGAGATGCATGAAACATGATTATACCCCATCTACTACATACCTGACTGTAATGCTTGATTACTGTCAATGGGCATCTTCTTGCAAGATGGAAGTGATGTGCATGGTTCCTCCACACACATTTCATTTTTCAAGCAAGGAAACCCAATTATGGATTGCCTCCCTCTTATGAAATGTGACACTATTTATTGGGCTCAGACTCATATATTAAGCACCAAGGGAATCAATGTCACGATGATGTACATCGCAGACTACTCGACTTGGCATAGGCGACTTGCTAGTCAAATGAGATTAGGCATTTGTGACACCCATCCAAAGAGGCACTAGGGAAGATGCCTAATAGCACCACAAAATTCCCAAGGAATTTAATTATTCCTAAAGACAAAATTATATGTCCAGGGTGTGCTGAAGGGAAAATGACCTCAAAATCTTTTCCCAAATCAGATTCACATGCAGAAAGACCCTTTGAATAAATACATTCTGATCTGAAGAAACTCCCAGTATTATCATACTATAAACATAAATACTTTATTGTATTTCTGGATGACAAGACATCACATATCTGGGTCCAATGCCTTAAAAAGAAATCTGATGCTGCTGCAGCCATCAGACAATTTCAGGCAGTGGCTTTGACCCAGTATGGTGCTACAATCAAGCGCTGGCATGTTGATCCAGGGGGGGAGTTCAAAGATCATGAGCTACAAAATGTGCTCAAGGACTTTGGCATCAAAATAGAGATGTCTGCACCCCACATTCACCAACAGAATGGGCGTGCAGAGCATGCCATAAGGACAATAATGGAAAAGTCGCAAACCCTGCAATTTACCGCATGTCTACCACAATCATGGTGGGAATTTTGCATTGAACATGCAACACACCTATACAACCGAACCCTGATAAGGCGCCTGAAATGGCTGACACTGGTTGAGGACCTGACAAAGGTCCATCCAGATCTAAACAATCTGAAAGTTTTCAGTTGTGGTGCTTATGTCTACCTACCCAAGGAGAAGTGTCCAAACACATTGGCTCCTCGATCAGAGTTGATGACATACCTTGGATTAGAAGATGGCATTAAAGCATACCATTTCATGCAACCTAGTGGTGCAATATTCATTGGTGCTACGGCACTATTTGAGGAAATATTGTTCCCATGCTGTCCCAGAGCTAAAACTCCTGCCAATACAGACCTTGGTGATTTTCCACCTCCAGACCCAGAAGATGATGACCACTCATCTGGAATGGATGGCAATGATTCTATACCGCCACAAGATCCACCCCTTCCTCCATCATCAGAAAATGATGATGATGATGTACCAAGTGAGCAAAAGGCACATGATGATGTGACAGATGCTCCTCCTCTGCTGCCTCCAGTAACCACTGAGGACTTTTGTCCAAGACGTGATGATCAACAGGAATGGCAGCAATTGCCCTGTCGATCAGGCAGGCAGAAGAACATCCCAAACTGTTCCAGCAATACCTATGGAGAAAAGTGACTCTCCTCTGACATAGAGAGAGACATTGCATGTGATCAATATTGGAAGAGATCTGTGGGTCAAGATTTGGATCATAACTGAACATGACCATGATCTCAATAGCAAGAACTGGTTGCTAGACTGAGTTTGGCATTCCACGAGAGCATGCCCGATTCCAATAATCAAGAACATGATCACCCAATGGGGAAACTAGACGAAGCAGGTTATATTCAAAAGATAACCAAGGAAGGTGGAGATAAGCTTATTCTCTGGCTGTTGTCAAAAGCAGTCAAACCATCAAGCAAAATAAGCCAAGTTCCAAACCAATTTCGTGATATTGCACACCTACCACGGCAGCAGCAATGTGAGTGGAAACAAGCTTGTCATGAAGAATTACAGGCTTTTTGCAAGCGACAAGTCTATGACATTGTCGATCTTCCACATGATCAAAAAATGATTAAAAATAGATGGGTTTTCTCTGTGAAATTGGATAAAAGAAAACGAGCCAGACTCATGGCCAAAGGCTTTTCACAAGTCCAAGGTGTTGACTTTGATGAGATTTTTTCACCAGTAGTCCACTATGAGACTGTATGCCTCATGTTTGCACTTGCATCTCTAAAAGGCATGTATATGACTGGTCTAGATGTAAAAACTGCATTCTTATATGGCAAACTAGAAGAGGAGATCTATATGGATTAACCTGAGGGTTGTAGTGAGCTTGTACTAGGATTCATCTTACCAGAATGTATAGCTAGCTGCACTAAGTGGTACATAATTAACTTGATGTGAATCAGTCATTGATGCTGCATGCCAGTGCGGGGGATGCCGATGCTTGACTTCACTACTCATCATCCTTTAGCATCTTACCTGACATGACAAGAGGTAAAACTCAATTGCTAACCTGTCATTCAAAGCCAAGCCAATGCAAGCTTGTCACATTGAGCAATACATCCACACGTGTATGCAAAGTTGTTTCGACTGTCGCAATTGCTGGCCCATCAACACCTTTGGTCCACCCAACCAACAATGTCGACCAATCCTTAATTGAGGCACAAATCATTGTTAATCCCATTGAGATTGACTATCCTGCAGGAATTCTTGTGTGAACAAAGTCCAGGAGGTATCAAAATTCTGTGCATTGCACCTTACTATTGCAAAAATGATCTCGTTTCATCTGAATCAAGGACGCACCACTCTTAACATGGAAACAGTATCATAATGAATACCTGGACCTGTGTCTTATGCTAGAAGGCTGGGGTCGACAACATGCTCACTGCGCTACATTGGGTGCATATCGACTACTCCAACTTTCCGCTGTCAAGATTGTTTCAGCCTCGCACTGCATTGCAAAGCCTGTATCATCCAATGCCATTGCAATCAGCCACTACATGTCATTCAGGTATGTATACTTTGCCAACAATATTGCTGACCTTAACACATCAATGTAGGAATGGAAGAATGGTTTCTTCCAATGGACTACTTTACAAAAGTTGGGTCTCCATATCCAACTTGTGCACCCACCAGGTGTCTCTTGCCCATTCCAGACTCATGGCCTCAAGGATTTTGTTGTTATCAATATCAACAGTATCCATATGATTGATGTGGACAACTTTTGGAAATCGGCTGGTGGCCATCAACACCCCTTGAACCCCAATCAGCTGTGACTATGACCGTTTTGTGGTAATTTCATATCTGGAATCTTCAAGGTCAGATTTCACTGACTGATTTTTACTGTGGCCTCAAACAAATGATGAATGGGGATGGATTATCTCATGTCCCAGTGAGTCCACATCATTCTGTGGGTGTGGCATACTAACACATTCAAAGGATCACCTAGCACAGTGGATGCTGATGGTTCATGAATGGCAACATATCAAGATGGTCAAATGTGCCGGGCATGGCCATGACCCAACAGGAATTGATGGAACACCCCAAGGCGGCCTTTCAATACCTTGCTGCCCCTGCCCACACCCTGAAATTAATCTTCCCAAGTGATGGAATGATGCACCCCCTGGAACCCAGCATGTATCCTCACTTACCTCTCCATATATTTCCCTGACAGATTCTCAGTTGGTTGTATACTCTCTTTTTGTCAGAGGATGCTAATTTTGAGCAGAAGGCACATCTTCATTCAGATAATGCCAAGAACCCTGCTCTTGGACCAGGGTGGGGAACATTGGTGGAAAACAATGGTTATTTGGAATACATGGCACAGTTTGGTATTTTCAAATCTAATCTAGCATAGATTCATGAATCAGAAGATCTCACATTGTGTCAGCTTTGATGCATTGGGGAAAGTGAACACCAAGAATTCTAAAGGTCTGCATGCGACAGGGACAGGGACAGTCAGTTGTGCTTGCCACCAGATGTATCGACAAAATGGCATGGGTGACCTTCAAAAGGGTGAATGGTATGGGCACAGTAACTCCATATATTCTCATACTTAGCTGCAGTGTTTCAGATATGCGAATATGGACTATATATTTTTTGCTAGCCTTTTAGGAATCACCCTCCAACTAATCTTCATCTCATATGACATTGCCTGCCAATGGGGAGCTCGGCTGATAGCATGGATGAATGCACCTACCCTGCCTCCCATGTTGCGTTTGCCAGCATTAATCTCATTATGCAAGCTTGTGCCAAAATTCCATCTCCTGTCCCATACTGATGAATGTCAAGCTTCATTCTTGTTTAACTTTGCTCTTGGTGTAGGGAGAACAGATGGTGAAGGAGTTGAGCGGAATTGGTCAGTACTTAATGGTGTTGCTCTCTCGGTTTCACAAATGGGCCCTAGTGGATGGTGGGATACTCTTGATGATATTTGCAGCTATAGCAACTGGAGAAAAACTGTCACACTCCATTAGTGATTCCACATTTCTTATTTTGTCATATTTAACACTCCTTGGAAAAAGCATCCATCCTTCTCCACAAGATGACTGTTACAATTCCCCAGGCTGTCATCCATCATCAAGCACTTTCAGCATTCATAGAAAGCCTTTGTGATAGATGCGATGGTGATATTGTATGTGATGAGCTCATTGTCGGTCCAGTCACTACCCAATTTAGCAGATCGAATAAGATTGGCCATAACAAGGTGGATATCTGAATGTATTATTAGAATACATCATTGAAGATGCCAGGGTCCTTACATATTTGTTCTAGGGTTAAGTCTGTAATTATGTAATATACATTTTGGCTCAGTCAGGTGCCCTCTGCTGCTGGCTCAAAGTGAAGTAGTAGCAGGAAAACCAAGATCCACCTACATAGGTGGATCCCAAAATTAAATATGTGAGGGAGCAGATGTGCTTGACTATGATACAATCCAAAATAACACAACAAATGTAAACTAAAACAGGGAGGGACAGGGCCAAGAAAATCAAATGTTAACTGAACATGATGGAGGTGTGGCCAGAATGCACTCATAAATAGCACATCATGATTGCTTACAATAGATTTCGGCAATCCATGTAGTTTGTACACCTTCTCGACATCAGTTCAGCAATCAGTTGCATCCTCGCAGCCATCTCGTTCTTTAAATCAGTTTTACTTTTTCGTGGCTATTCTCTCTCCTATCGACATCACTCCTATTCTATCTCTCTATCATACTCTATCTCTCTATGTCTGATGCAGGCTCTGATTCGCTGGATGTGGCTTCTCAAGCTCCAGCCATTGGGGCTCATTTCGCCTCTAATCCTGAAGCCATCTGAGCATGTTCAGAAGCTTGCCAGAAGTTGGTGGATGATGTGGTCACAGGTAGAATTCTGGGCCCAACCCTTCTCAACTACCTTTGCAATGCAGGGGTGACTCCTGATGAGGTCAAGGACTTCATCGCACAGTTTACTCAATGTTGGAAGCAACAGCAGGCAATGGGTTCCAGAACCAATGAGCCTTCAGAACAACCTGCTACTGCGATACCAAATCAACTTGATGCAGCAACTGCTGTTGCTTGGGCCATCCTACAAGTGAGACTGGACCATTTCCAGACCAGTGCTACCCAATCAGTGACAGTTCTGGATACTGCACTCCTTTCTGATGACATTTCTGATCTATTGGGAATCTCCACTACCAAGGGTTGTATTCCTGCATCAATTCTCACCAAGGCACCACACCTATCCAAATTCTCTGATCCCACAAAGCTGGATCCTCACCTCAAGAAGACACAAGAGCTCCTTACAGTTTCTAGTCCACTATCTATCCAGGATGTCCTCATCAACAAAGCTCAATTCTCCCCTGTTTCTGATCCCCTACCCTGCATGATATGGTGCAAAATTCTCATTAACCACTTTGTTGACTCTGAGAAGCTCTTTGCCTCCATGGACAAAGATTATGATGACCATGATGATCCAAAGGACTTTGGTCCTGGCTGTGCCTTGGTTAAGAAGGATCAAGCATTTTCAAAGTGCCCTTTGTGCACTGAAGCTGAGTGGACTCAAGTTTTTGGTGCCTGGTCAGCTGGAGTGGTCTTCTTCTTTCCCATCAGAATGAAGAGTTGGAAAACTATTGCTGATCTCTTTTGGGCTGCTTCTTCTAACCCTGGTGTGTCTATCTTGTTTGACGTTCATGTTCACAATAGATATTCAAAGAAGCCCTTCCACCTGGACAATTGGAACCAACTTAACTTTCCACTCCTTACCCAGATGCTTTCCTCAACTCCGCTCACTGCTCTGCAACATCTTCTGGAAGCAATCCAAAGTGTACAGATGTACCTTGCTGTAACTGGAGCTGGGGCATATGCAAGGCTGAAATTTGTGTGAACTGCCACAAGCATGGGGTGTGCTTCATTTGTGGTGAAGGACATCGGGCCAAGGATAGCAAGCAATGTTTTACTGCCCTCCAACATCATGAATGAGCATGAATTAAATGTTTTGTAGTACACATGGTTCAACCTGCTTTCTTGTGCATGGCTTGGCCACTGACAGATGACTGCTGCAAGCAACTGTGGACCACAGGTGCTATAGCTCTTTTTTTTTTTCTTTCTTTTTCTTTAGTCTGTCATCCCCCCACTCACTCACAACACAACATGTGGCTACAATTTTGTAGTAGACATGTATTTAATTTCATCTCCCTTGTATTTAGGCAGGTTTAATACATATTGTTCCTTTGTACAGCTCATAGTTATCCTGAGTGTACACTTCTTAATCTGGTACAGTCATCTGCCTCAAAAATTCCCATGGTATGAGAGGGCAGATTGAAAGAGGACTATACACTAGGGCCATAAAGTAGAGAGTACTTACCTTCCCAAAAAAGAGACCTGACTGTATAAGATGCTGATAGGTCCACTGTGTGCTGTAGGGTCTGGGAAGGTTTCCAAATGTATCGAGACATTACAGCTCACAATCCCAACCCCTCACATAGGTAAGCTACAATGTGTTGAATGATATGGGTTTGGTGGACACTGTCAAACACTCTAATCTATATATGTGTACCTACTATAGTAACAAATGAATACACTATTACAATGGTTTTAGACCGAAAAGTAATACATTTAATACAGACATCAGTGGCCTATGAAATAGTTTTAGGCAGTGGCAATGGGGATGGGGATGGCAGCAGCAATGGCCTTACCAGAATTGGGATCAAGATCGGCATTACAGGTATGGCTGATTGGAAATTAATCTCATTTATGTAGTAATTTATGTGTAGTCTGCATGGATTCTGCATGCAAATTGGTGTATGATAAATTCAGTAAAAGCCATGTTTATGCAATAATTCATTTATTGCAGTGTGCAGGCCTGCAAAATTGGGTTGGCATGCTGGTCAGCAACCCAATAGGTCTGCAGTGGTATCGCCATTAGGCAGGGGCAGGGGCATTGACATTAGGCAGGGGCATTGGCATTAGGCAGGGGCATTGGCATTAAGCAGGGGCATTGGCATTAGGCTACTATGTGATCAACGTGGCTCAGGCATGGTTCAGTAGAGAACTCTATGTATATATATGTATGTAGTATAGCAACAAATGAATGCACTATTCAATTCTTGCTGTACCACACTAGACATATTAAGAATGTGGTGTACAGATCAGTGACCTATGAGACAGTATCAGACATATGCATCGGCATCAGCATATGTATCGGGGCTGGGGTCGGGGTTGGCAATTGGTATTAACATCAGTTTTAAAGGTATATATTATTGGTCTACCAACTAAAGCACCATATATCTATAGGAAGAAAGCTATCACTCATTGTCACTAGTGTCCATCATATCATCAGTGCCAGGCAACCAAGTGTCATCAACATAACTGAAGTCTGCATGACTAAAGATCAGGAGTGTGATGTGAGATGGAGTGGGGTTCCCTATCTGTGAGGTGCTGGGGCACCCAGTTCAGAAACCATTATCATCAGAATGGGCATTGGGGCTGGTTGAATCAGCCTCTGAATGGGTCTCTGATGATGAGAGGAAAACAGCAGCTGCATCAGATGTGGTGATAGGTCCACTGTGTGCTATAAGGTCTGGAAAAGAGTCTAATTGTATCTACACATTACAACACACACTACAAACACCACGAAATTGACTTCTAACACCTTTCGAACTATTTTGCACTATTTCAGACGACTCCGAATGACTTTGAACAATTTTGCGACACTTCAAACGTTTTTGAACAACTTTGCACTACTTAGAAGGACATCAGCCGCCATAGGAATATTCTAAAGCCCTTTCAACACACACAAAATATCCAGCATAAGCCACTGCATCGCTTATCGAACACTACTGGATGCAAGGAGAGATGATAAAAGAATTAGAGTATGATAATGGTGGTTTTGGGGTTTCAATGATCTATTGAAACAACAAGAGAAGTACTCTTACTATATGGCGACACCAAATGTTTCAATTATCATCGTTCCTCATTTGTTTTTATATTTTACAATACCTTTATTGCTGTGCATACTGCCTCATGTTCTACACCCGTTATATTTTCTTTTTGTTACTTACCTCTTCGAAATGTATATAGACTTGTACCAGTTACTTAGAACAACAGAGAATCAGTTACCCTCTCTACTATAGTCAAATTTAAGACCAGTTCTCTTGAGTCTTACCTCACGTCATACCTCTAAAGTTCTGCAAAATATTGCAAACTTCATCGAACTCTCATATTCATTCTCAACTTGTCGTCACCTATCGCCACTCGAAACCCACTTCTTGATTGCTATATTCATTTGTCAAACATATCTTGACACCAGTCAAACACCTTCGAACTCCTTGAACTTACCCAAACAACTTCAAACCCATTTGAATCTATTTCAAACTACTTTGCATGTCTTCAAACATATTTCAAACTACTTCGAACATCTTCTGACACTTTTAAAAACTATTTGTCACATTTTTACTGTTTTGCATCACTAAAAATGATGTTCTGGTATTAGAGGTGATATTTAGGACTGACTCACACCCTTCCTCTAGCCTGAGTTATACCTCATAAGCATTTTAACAGGTTTTTGCTAGGTTTCCAGATCGAGCATCATCAGCAGTGGGGAAAGCAGTTGAAAGGGGAGGTGCAGGAGGAGATGAAGAGGGAAAATTAGAATCTTCAAGGTAAAAGGCAGTGGCATCAAAGCCAGTTGGATACCTGGTGTGGGAAGATGCTGATGATGAATGATGAACCTGCCAAGCCATGGCTGCCTGAAATGTGGTAGGCTGATTGGCATCTTCTGATGCATCATCCTCCCCTTCCCATAACATAGCAGCATAAGAGGCAGTGGGCTGGGTGAGGGCAGTGTGTGCATCAGCATAAAGATCATAAGCTGGATCATTGGCATTGGGAGTGGGGATGGCATCAGGAGTGGGGGCAGCATCAGGCATGGCAGCAGCATCAGGAACAGCAGCAGAATGTGACAAATTATAGGATCCAGCATCTGAGAAATGAATACCAGCATCAAAACCAGTAACAGTGGGTGGTGAACTGTAGGCACCAGAAATGGAGGTTGGGAGACTGGCTGTGATTGACCACTCCTTATTCCTATTATATGCACCATTGGCCAGAGACTGAGCATACCCAGAATGATATTTGGTCTTTGGTGATGGGTTAGATGCCAAAACATCACTCTCTGTGATGTCAACACCCCAGGTCCACTTGTGGGAGGAGGGGGGAAGAGCCTTCAGTCACTTGAGTTCTGCCTGTACATGTGCAGATACCAGTTCTGATTGTCTTATTGTTGCCGATTGCCTTGATCATCTCCCAGTGTGTTCATGGGTGGATGCCGCTGCTGCTGCTGTTGTTAACTTCTGTGGTTTGGACTGAAGCTCCTTGAGCAGGGCTAACTCATGAAGCCATTGAAACCCTGCTGCTTTCCAGACATTTGCATTCATGCCAGCCTCTGCTGATGATTCACAGCCATCTACCAAGTCATGGATCCTGCATGCTTTATTGAACATATCCCTAATGAGAGCCTGCAGGTTGATGCAAGATCAGCAGTTGGCTCGGCCATCGGCAGCATTGTCTGCTGGTTGGCTATTGTTGGGTAGTGAGCCAGTGAGCAGAGGGGAAGGGATATACTGGCAATAGCTATCAAGGCATTTATCCATGGTGTCACTGGCCAAAATGTGCCCCAGTGCCAGTTCACTATTGCATCTCCACCAATCACATACATAGGAATCCACCAGATGGCTAGGACTGTCAGTGGCAACACCATCATCCAACGTGGCCAAGAGAGATGGATGGAATCTGAAGGGTAGGAGATCCAAATTGACATTGGTGAGACTGTCGGCCAAGGACTGACAAAGGATCATCACCTCCATCATAAGGCCGATGGAGGTGCCGATGCCGATACATGACATGACATACATCTGTCATATGTCAGTGATGTATACTTACTTCCTTTAGGAAAGATACATACAAGCTCAGCATAGAGAACTTTCTGCATCCAACATTGCTTTAAAAAGTTTGCATTGTCTAACACCAACAAAACTCAATGGAATCGAAACTCTGCATACCAACTGATCTCTTGTGTCCAGATTTGGAGTTGCCATTTTGGGCCCAATTGCAAAGAAAAAGGGTTGAAGATTGAGAGAGTTTTGTTTGACATAGTGTTACTGGTCATGGTTGGTGATCAAGATAATCATGTTTAGATGAATCATGTGTATATAATACAGGCCCTTTTCAGTCACAAAGGGGAGATATAATTGGCATTTGCTGATCTAAATGCAGTTCATATGTGACCAGTAGAAATTCCTCTTTCCATTGATTTCTCTGAGCCCATGAATGAAGCCAATGTAGTTGCCTGACTATGAAAAATGTTAGTACATACAAAATATATTTACATTCCCAGAATCGGCAGTGGCATTGGCATTGGCAACAGTGATATTAATATCAGCAATGGCAACTCTAGGATCAGCAATGGTAACACCAATATTCAGCAACGGCAACAGTGGGATCGGCAATGGCAACACCAGGATGGGTAGCAGCTAGTGCCTACCATATCCCCTCTGCACCAGATGTATTTCAACAGATGATTCCACCATCATCTCAAAATCCATCGGCCTCAGCATGGGCATGACCTATCCAAAGGACAGCTGACAACCTTACACAGCAGAAAGCCATTTTTACCTAGGCTGTTGGGAGGAGGCAGTGAATTAAAAAAGTGAAACTTACAGAGTAGATTTACAACTAAATTGTAAGTGCAAAAAAAAAATTAACACCACTTTTATGTATATGCCAGATAACATCTACTCTTTTCTGCCTCACTTCATCTCCCCTCTGTGCTCAGGTGTGGCTGCTCTCTTCCTTGGGTTAGGCTCAGGAGTGCTACTTTTGGAAGGTAGTCCAGATGGATCAGGGGTCAGCCCGCATGGGGAGTGCAGTTGTGCAAGGGGAGGGGACAGCCAGGGTGAGGTGATGACATCGACTGCCAATGACAGGGCAGCAGCTCAGGCTCACTGAGCAATGTTGGGGGGAAGAGGAGAGGGAGTCATGGGGCCATAGGTGTTGTGGGCTGCACAATGTTGTGAGAATCCTGTGGCATGGTGAGAATAATTTGGATCGGGGGGGCGACAGCCAAAAATCATTCCCCAGCAACCTCTTCAGGTATGGCCAGGCCCTCTTTACAAGCTGGCTCAACCATCTCTTCGTCTTTCTCCATGGCAGCAGGAATGGGAGCAGCATCGGGAGCGAAAGTTGGAGCAGGCATAGAACCAGCAGCAGGAGCAGTAGTGGGAGCAGGGATGGGAGCAGGAGCAGGAGGGGGAGTGGGAGAAGTGGGACTTGAAGTGGGAGTGGGAGTGGCATCAACTTCCTCGGCAACCATTTTTCCTTCCCAATACACCTCTGCCCTTCTGCTTGGAGTCCTCTCGAGGTGAACCACCTGCCCAGCCATGTAACCATTGTATAACATGATGGGCTGTGCACCAGCCTGCAACCCAAGGTATCCTTCAATGTCATTCACTCTGTTTTGATGCAAGTGAAACATGTTCCAGAGTTCTCATACATGGAGTTGGGACTCTTGCACTGACTCTGCATTCCACCATGCATGCCGGTACATGTCTTCTTCCAGTTGGTATAGATGTCCAGTGAGTGGGGCATAGTCGACAGGGGAGGGTTGGCCATCAGGAGAGGGGGGGCAGTCAGCTTGGTCTTAGGATCAGCCATGTCGATATCCTGTTCCACAGCTATAGGTATACGTGTTAGTTAGTGGTTTTATGTGTCATGATATGGAAGAACTCACCTTTGGATTTTCCTTTTATCTTGAAGTGAACTGCCTAGATGATTCCTCTCCACTGTCTTTACTGGAAAATTGTGCCTTCTTTGCTTTTCATCTTGCCAATCCTTTTGCTTTCTTTATTTTTGGCACTCGATCCATATCCTCTGGACCACACTGAACTTTTCCTTTCCTGCCTTCTCCCTTGCCCTTGCAAGATGGTGGATTGTGATCAAGATAATTGTGTTTACATAATACAGAATGTTTTGGTCATATAGGGGAGATATAATCAGCATTTGCTGATCTAAATGGATTGTCAGCTCTCAATGCTAATTCTTGTCAGAAAGCCTGCTGGTGATTAGCATAGGCTAGTGGGCCAGGAAGGGTATTCTCAGACCGCGAGGTTGACTGCCACTGTTGGCTGTGATAGATGAAATATCACACAGTCCACTGCATTTCATATGTGACCAGCAGAAATTTTTCCCTCCATCTATTTCTCTGAGCCCATGATCGAAGCCAGTGTACTCTCCTGACTAATAAAACTATTAGTGTAATGAATATGGATGGCCACAAAATACATTTACATTCCCAGAATTGAGTGGCATTGGCATTGGCATTGCTGTGCTGTTCAGTAATGACACCAAGTCGATTGTGGGCATTATGCCAAATCCAGGACAGGTGAAGATTAGTGGAGCCTGGTGCATTTGGCTTCAGAATAGCTGTGCTAGCATTGAGGTCATCCATCATTAACTGCTGAAACATACCCAATGTCTCAGCATCACAATTTAGTGCCACTGGTTGGGTTCGGCAATGGTTATTACATTTGGGCATGCAAGGCAATTTTGTTAACCACATCCTGGACAACAGCTCATGCTCGGGTGCAAACTCCCTTTCTTGGCGCCACTTGGATGATGTGTAAATATTGAAATGATTTGTCAGCAATGAGCTCTTGCAACTGATGCCGCAGCCGACTTGCCTGGTTCTTCCTGAGGTTAATCTTCACATTAGCAAGATCTCCATCACATGGGAGGTATACTTGTTGCTCTTCAACTGGAATAGTGTGTGTCAGCCAGAAGAGATGAAGCAGAAGTCTCTTCATCAAAGGGTTCTATGTCATCAAAGTTCTCAAATTCAGATTCATTGTCGTGGATGATTCAGGAGGGAACAATTTCATGCTTGGCAATGTTGGCAGCATTTTGTAAATGTGTTAAGGTTGCCATATGAGATGTGAGAACTTTTCTTTCCTGTTCAACAGCTTGTGTGTCAGAAGCGTGAGGTGCTTTACCAAGTCGATGGACTTTGTCTCATAATTTAATCCTGGTGCAGATCAATGAGGAATTGTGATACATCAATCTTGGTAGGAAGTATGACCCACTGCATTTGTTCAAAAACAATAGCAAAATCAATCTACTGCTCAACCACTGATTGAATGAGTATTGATGCTGTGACTATTCCCGATGCTGGTCCTGGTCCTGGTCCTGGTCCCATTCCTGTTCCCGATGTCAGTTGCGATCCCTGAGTGGCATACATATCCATTACTCTGACATCTGTTAGCCTTGGCATTTCTGCTGTGGTGACTTCATCCTCCCATCATTCGACTGCCTGTCGACCAAAAGCTGCTGTCAGTTCTGCATGGTGCTTGCCGAGCTGTGTGGATATCTCAAGAACTTCTTGAGATTTTGAACACAGTGTGACTGTCATGCTGAGCATTTTCTTGTGATTTGAATCTGTAGCATGATCATCAAGCATTTCAGCCTGATGTGGCAACATTGCTGTTCTGACTGTTGGGGAAATGGAATTCAGCGATAATCACAAAGACTCGAGTATTTTGCCTGCTACAATGCCAGACCCTGGAATGAAAGATGGAGCATAGTAAAAAAAGCATTCATCCTTGTGGCCATGAACATGCAAAAGCCCAATGGCCTGGTCAATGCTCAAGCTGGCCAGCAAATGTGCACCAATATGCTCCTGAATGTAGATGATGTATTGGCAGACAATGTCATAAATGAGCATCACTTCCTGTTGATGGTCAACCCTGGTGGTTTTCAGGGCTTGGAGGAAAGCAAAGTCGACATTCTTTTGCTGTTCTCCCTGAAACAAGTCTACCAATACATTGGGTGCATAATGGCCATGCCGTGCACATGCAATAGCCGCTACTCCAGTCCTATCACATGCCTTCAATCCCAAAAAAGCATTTGCAATGGCTCGGAATTTATTTTCACATGGAGCCTTCTAAAAACCCATGTATCGCAATCAGAATGAGCATTGGGAGTGGCACAAGCAGCAGTTACAGCATTGGCCACTGCAAATAAAGCATACCTACTGTGAATCATTCGATGGCAGCTTTTAGGAATTGCTCATATTCAGCCCGATTTGGGGCCATCCCAGCTCCATCCCATAGCCATACACCAGCATTGGAGTTTTTCTGCTGGACATGGTCAGCTTTGAAATTGCTGTCAGCCATGAATATGCATTTAAAAACAAATCTGAGAGCCATAGTATCATTTCAGATGCAACTTGTACAATCAAGGTATTTAGTCACCCACCAGTTCACATTGTCCTTCCAATATTCAGGTTTGGTACCATTTGAGGCCTGATGCAGTGTCTACTCATAGCATTCTCATTGGCTTTGACACATTGAGTGAGTGTGCATCATTGGGGCAACTATGTGACAATAAAACATAATCAGATTGGCAGAGGATTGTGAGGCTATTCAACATACATGGGCATGGTTGGTGATCATATGAAATATATATTTACTGCATACAAAATGGTTGGTTGGTTGAAAACATTGTCATGCAATTGTAGAATGATAGAATGCAGTCAAAAAGAAACAGATAGATACCCTCCAGAGATGATGTCCTGTTGGCCGACGCTGGCTCATGACTGATGGCAGCTCGTGGCCAATGCCACCTACTCACCTGAATGTTTTTCAGGTGGACCTGTCATTTAGCCCCCCACCTCACCCACATACATTTTTCAGGCAGACCTGTCACCCAGCCCACCACCTCACCCACATATGAAGATGCTGAGGGAAGTCCATTGAACATAGATACTCTCCAGAGATGTCATCCTGTTGGCCGATGCCACCTACTCACCTGAACGTTCTTCAGGCAGACCTGTCATCCAGCCCCTCATTTCACCCACATATGAAGATGCTAAGGGAAGTCCATTGAACATAGATACTCTCCAGAGACATCATCCTGTTGGCTGACTGTTGGAGCAGACTACATACACTGCACAGAGGAAGAGATGACACGTTCCTTATAACCTACCTGGGGTTTAGTTAGTCTTAGAGCTAGGGTTTAGCAGAGGTAAGAACACTATATATCTACTATGGTACAGGCTCTCCTTATATACATAATAGTAAGGATGTCACATGACTCAGGAATGTGTTTACCACAGGTATGTGCAGTAAGTACAGTAACATATGTGTGTTGCATGCATTGCCTCATGTATGCAGCATGTATCAGGATTTAATTTCAACACTGACATTGGCTTATGGCCAATGCCACCTACTCACCTGAATGTTTTTTAGGTGGACCTGTCATCCAGCCCCCCACCTCACCCACATATGAAGATGCTGAGAGAATTTCACATTCCATCACACCGTTCTCGACAGGACCACCCAGGACCTGAGCACAGATACTCTCCAGCACTTGATTCCTTCTGCAAATCTTACTATTGTCAATCTTTGTCTTCTACTGAGACACATATAGTAAATTTACTGTGCAAATTTTGCTCTTCTTCTCCCAACAACCTGCATAGAGACAGCTTCTTCCTGAGCAAGGTGATCAGCTGTTCTGTGGGCACATTGGGCTGATGTCTGTCCCTGATTCTTGCTTTGAGATGATGGGGGGGTCATCTGTTGCAATGTATTCTTCACAGGTGGAGTCTGGCAATCACCAAATGATCCTACTGCTGCCAATTCTTTGTCTGCCAATCCTACTGCTCCCAGTTCTCTGTCTGCCAATCCCACTGTTGACAGTTTTAATGCCTTCGCCCTTGCCCTTGCAATAGAATTCTCTGTCTGGGTTTGCCGAGACAGGCAGCGAGATTTAGGTCAGTTCAATTTTTCTTGAGTTGATGTGATGTTGCCTTCCAACAGTGATGGATCAAGTGGGCATGGGGCATTGTTTACATTGTCATTCAAAGGTGATATGGGTGTGATGGACTTCTTGTAAATGTGTCGAGGAATGACATACTCTGGTTCACCATCACCCAGACCATTAATTGGCTGTGGTCGAGTCACACCAGCTGTGCAGAGTATGTCCATTGTCATTTGATTGACTTGCACATAGCTCAACTGAGCTGGATCCATGAGTTGCAAGGAATCTGGAGGTTCAGAGATGGGTGTTTGTTCTGCTCTCAATCTTTGGTGAGGTTTTTTTTGCTGTTGTTTCACTTTCACCCTTTTTCTGCTTCTTGATTGACCTTGGGGCTCGGCATCAGCATCAGCATCGGGAATGGCATTGACATTGGGATGCAGGCCAGTGCCCATGATGGACTTGGCATCAGGTATTGCATCACCATTCCATTGTCCACTGTGTTTGGAAATGCATTGGAAAGGTGGAGGGTTATTTAAATTATGAGGATAGTGTGCAGGAGACACACTCCCATTGCTCTCTTTGATTCTGTTGAGCCTGAATGCTCTTTCAGGGCCCTGCGCTGTTTGATGCTGCAGAATGTGGTCAAAGAAGTCTTCTATGATGCTCTTGTGCATGTTCCATGGGTCTCTGAATTTGAACCTTCTTGGGAGATATTCAAAATTGATGAATAAAGAGGTTTGGTCAGCAATTGCTTTGAATGGGATATGGTGACTATGACCATTGTTGGCTAGTTCTGCATGGAGATAAGTAATGGTTTGTAGCATGAGAAGTTGTCATACTGTAATGCTGCCCAACATACAACATAAACCATTGCTCCAGCTCTTTTTTCTTGTATTGTAATCCTTTCCATGGTGTGGGCAGGATGGGGAACCCATCCTGAGTTATCAGAAGCTGGGTTTGTGGTGTGGTGGTGTTAGGTTGCATTGCCGACCTTGAGGCAACATCCGATGCACATAACACCTTGACATAACTCATGAGGTTCCACTTGAGCTCTGTGATATGATCATGATAGGTGTCCAGAAATGATCATGCATGGGTAGCCATTAAAGAGGTGACATTGTCATGGCTGTAATTGGCATTGGCATTGGCATCACAATTAAAGATTCCACTCATGTGTCAACAACCATCAAACCATTAGGTGCAGTATGGGCTGTCAATGTCACAGACAGCACTCCCATTTCTAACCAGTGTTGTCGGGCACTCTCCTCTACATGCTTACACAGGTTTCCCTCTGCTAGTCTGTGAGATGTCAGTCACCATCAGCATCGGCAGTGGCAACAGCACTGGCATTAAATTACCTTTGCTTTGTCTGCTTGGAATAACCTTCCTGCATCATTTTATCCTGCTCAATCTCAAGGATTACCTTTTCCTCTGCATTCATGTTGTTAAAAACACTCTTGATGGCTGGCAGTCACATCTGGAACCATCCAGATGTGCTTGTGGTGGCATTCTCAATACCTAGCAGGTTTCTGATCTCTTTCAACACTCGATCCTGGTATAAGGCCCAAATGGCTTCTGATCGCTTGACTTTGAAATTGTTTGATTTGCATGAGTAGCCCTTCATCATTTGCCAGTTGTTCGAAAGCCAGGTTGTTAGTTTCTGATGATGTGATCAAAAATAGAACCTTCACATGCTTCAAGTTGATGGTTCACCTTGGCACGTAGATGACTCTCCTCCTCATCCATTGGGGCCCTTTCAATTGACACACAGTAATTGAATATGGCAGGGAGAATGTCACACTTGTATTTGCAACTGGCCAGCTTTGGATTCCTGTGATTGGAATGCATTGCTATAAGGCTTGATAATCCTCTGCTCTTCGACCATATATTTTCCCTTGCAATACTGTCTCACACCCAGGTTCTCTAATGGTTCAGACAGCATGGAGGGGGATTGATGTGGAGGAAAGAATGATTCTTGTTGTCATCAGGCATAACATATTATTTGCATGAGGATAACATGAGAATCACATGAGGCCAATAGTACAAATAAATAGTCCATCACTGCAATCGATTCCCCCCAATCATCATGAGCCTGACAAGAGCTCCTTACAAGAGAAAGAGAAAATCAAAGAAAAATGCACCACTGTATGAGGACCATGATGATGCAGTCGATACTGTTACACATGTAGAAGTTGAGGTCAACATGAGACATGGACCAAAAACAAAGCGTATCAAGGTTCCCTTGCCTCTGGTTACAGAAGAAAGTGGTGAATCGAGTTCAGCTGGTATCCACAACAATCCAGGTCTTGCTTCAGAATGGGATATGCAAAAACCTCAGGTGGCCAATGAGCCTGTTCAGCCATGGATCAGCGTGGTCAGTTTCTGACACAGATTGACTTATTAAGGCTCATATACAACTGATAGAGACAGAAGGATTATGTATTGCAGTTTGTGAGATGAGTGGATGAATTGCTGCAAGCATACCTGGCTCGGCAGGCATGGTCCATCAACAAACAAGTTTGCAACCACTGTCAACTGAATAAATGGGCAATTTGGAGATGTGTTGATTGTTCACTAGGAAGCACACTTTGCCAGACATGTATGCGCATAACACACAGGCAGAACCCCTTCCATCACATTAAATGCTGGACTGGCACACACTTCCACCACACTGAGCTATGAAAGGTTGGCACATACCTTTTGGTCCAGCACCAAACATATCAGCTGATTTGCAATGCTCTTAACTTTCAGATGAAATATCTGGTGACATTTGAAGAGATGAAAGATAAAGCCCAGGCAGAGTCAGCCAATGATTACTTGGCAATGGCCACAGCACCAGCAATGGCAACAGCTCAACATCATGACTTCACATTGGGAATGACAGAGCATACAGCAGACGATGAGACCAGAGCCAATGCAGCCTTTTTTGATCACCTTGATGCCCTTTGGCTTCAAGAAAAAGGTAATAATGATGTCAATGACAGCTTACAAGACTTCTTTGATGGTGATGATGAACATGAAGTTGAACATGCTGATGAAGACATCCATGGGTTTCAACCATATTTGCCTGAATGATGCATGAGGACCGATGCTCAGGCAACAACCATACTAGCCACTGCCAATCCTGAGCTGACCACTGCACTGCCAACTGCCAATGCCTTAAACAACAGCTATATCCATGTGGTGCATACAAATGGAATACATCATTTAGCAATGGTTACCTGCCAGTGTCAGGGAAAACACCAAATTCCCTTGGACCTAGTAACCAGTAACTTGCTCCCCAACAGTTTCACCACAATACACACTCTTTTCACCCTGCCAGTTCTAGACCATTTTCGGCTCTGTAATCTGGAATTAAAGACATCAGCCTGTCAGTTTTACCAGCTGATTCAGCACATAACATTGCCAATGAAGCCTGCTGAAGTGGTCAACCTCTACCATGAGCTTCAGCGCATGTCCAGCTTATGGCATTGGATGAAAAGATTGAAGTGGGCAGAGTATGGACACAATCAAATTGGCTGTAACTGGAGACCATGACCAGTTGCATTAATTTCATATTCTATATGACCAATGACCAAAACCAGATACAACCAGTCAGTGGGCCAACAGGATGACATCTCTGGAGAGTATCTATGTTCAATAGACTTCCCTCAGCATCTTCATATGCAGGTGATGTGGCAGGCTGGGTGATAGGTCTGCCTGAAAAACATTCAGGTAAGTATACCTGCTGAGGTCCTGGTTCGATATGGTGTCTCCTGCTCATCACATGGATCACATGCATGGCACCAATCTGGGCTGTGTAATGCTGATCTTGATCCCAATCCTGGTAAGGCTGCCATCCCCGTTGCCGTTGCCGCTGCCTGAAACTATTTCATAGGCTACTGATGTCTGTATTAAATGTATTACTCTTCAGTCTAGCAACCATTGTAATAGTGTATTCATTTGTTACTATACTAGGTAAACATATATAGATTAGAGTGTTTGACAGTGTCCACCGAACCTGTATCATTCGATACACTGTATATGTTCAATAGACCATATCATTTGACACATTGTAGCTTACCTATGTGTTATTTATAACTTATTTATTGACTTTACATTATAATGAATTTGATCTGTAAACATTACTCAGTCAACATTGTAACAAACTCAATTTATAACTTGTTAGTAAGTCTCCATCATGACTTTGTATTGAACAGAATTTTATTAACTTCATAATGATAACTGTAAATTTATTTTATTGATGCCTCATTTCGAACATCTATATATTTTACCTTGGTACATAAGTAATATATTATACACTGTAAGAAGACTGGTTGCAACCGATTGCAACCAGTTTTTGAATGGTTTTTGAATTGAGGCAACTGGTAACCAAACTGATCTCAAAACTGAACAACTGCAACTGATGGTCCAGTTGCATTCAGTTGGGTCCAGTTCAGTTTCAGTCATTTTTCAGTCCATGCAACAGGACCTTTGAACACTAATCACCCTCTATAATGCATACCTTTGATGACTATGCCTCCTCAGAAAGTGATGACTACTTCTAGATAGCCATCAGAACCTCAATGATTCCCTTCTTAGATCCTTCATTAACATCAAATATGGTAAATGGCTGAACATCTGTTTTCTTGGCCTCCAGAGGTCTATCAGCCAGAATCATCTTTCTCACCTCTTTTAACATCTCTGTACAATCTTTTCAATCCTGGCTTCCAGGACAATACAAGACCAAACTTTTTGCAATAAGTCCTTGAAAGGCCAGTAACATATGAGTGTCATCATCATTTGTTGGAAGGATGTCTTTAACTGTGGCAGATGCTTACTTGCCTTGTAGACTAAGTTTGGCTTCCAGATGTTCAGCAGACTTCTCAACATCTTCAAGGCCAATAATGGCACAGTTTGTGGCATGGATCATTGAATTCTGGTTTATACTTCATTGTTGAAACTTGCAAACAAAGAGATTGATGATATCAAAAATAATGATGAAGATTTAACCACTCAAGATTAGGTCAACTACAACTTGTAATGCATCATTTGAAATGTA
This sequence comes from Tricholoma bakamatsutake, assembly GCA_029959215.1. Classification (NCBI taxonomy): domain Eukaryota; kingdom Fungi; phylum Basidiomycota; class Agaricomycetes; order Agaricales; family Tricholomataceae; genus Tricholoma; species Tricholoma bakamatsutake. The sequence goes on along the minus strand of CP114857.1, from coordinate 13,944,368 downwards.
CAGTTTCAGTCATTCTATTGTTCAACCAGAGACCCATACACCCACATTGCTGAGCATCACCATTACATGTGAACTGGTCCTGAATATCTTGAAGAATAGGCCAAGAAGAACAGGAAGAATATTGGTTGCCTGATTCTATATGAACATGAGCATGCTGATCGTGAGGATGGTATCACCATAAGCATTAGTCTTTATGTTACAGAAATGTGCAATTCAGACTCACAAAAACAGAGTTATAGCTGAGCTCTTTAAACTCCTTCCACTACTGATTACCCAGAGATGGCTCAACATCATCGTCATCATCACTTCCTTCCAAGGTTTCATCATTCCTGAGATCCACAAATAGATTGTCTTCAATGTGCTCTTGCATTGACTGTGCTGTCATAGATGCTCAGCTAAACTTTTCTGTTTGGTACTGGTTCAGAGATGCAGCAAATGTTGTCATGAGTAAGTAGAGCTGAGGCATGATACTTTGTAAAAAGCTTGTCAGGGTGGAGAAGGTCACAGAGATTGCTTATTCTGAGGTCCTTGATGTGAATACATAAGGTGGAATTCTTGTTGATGTGATCACTCTCTTCAAGGACAATGTCATGTGCACATGGAATAATCATGTTGTGAAGATAGCTTTGTAAGCCAGCCCATTGCTTGCACCACGGTTCAAACGCTGTAAGAGCAAAATGAACACCACCCATTCTAGTTGGGAAGTATCCCATGAACTGTGATGCATGATCCTTGACAGCATTGATGTCAGTAGAAGATATGAATACAAACAACTGTTGGATAGTGATACTGAGAAACATCATTAAGGAGACCCAGAGGTGGAGTTTTGTCTGAATAGATCATCTGCCTGCATGTTTGGAAGATGAGTTATCCAGAACTCTGAACCAAATTGGAGAGATGTTGAGGCCATAGCATCTGAGACAGATTTGACAAGTGGTATTGCACATAAATTGAATGTGAAGTCACTGTGTGACAATGATACTACTCATTTGGCTTGCAATTCAATTTCTCTATTCTACCATCAACAACAATCTCAGGAGCTTACTCGAATAGAAGGACATTTATCCCTGCTCTTTCTATTTGATTTGATACCAAACAATCTTGAGAAATACACAATTTGACTAAGTAATGATAGTCATAAGATTTGCAATGACTTCTTAGAGATCAAACTTTAACTTCACTATTAGACCACAAATAATTATGCTTGTTGTATGTACAGATCTATTGGCATATTTCTATCAGCTTTTGTTGCAAAATAGTACATGTATGTATCTGTTGTCTATTTATGACAACACATTCATGAAGATTCTTGCTGTTTGATCCACTTTGTCCCAAGCCTCTCTCTGAGATTGACTGGAAAGCCAGGCCAGAGAATGCTTGTTCTGAACCTACCATATGTATATATTAGGAAACAGACCCATTACATAATGGAATTTATTGTATTTTCTTATGTCGAATTATGCTACATTATGCTAAAAGATGCTGATAGGTACATTGTGCACTCTAGAGTCTGGGAAGGTTTCCAAATGTATTGACACATTACGACTTATGATTCCAACCCCTATGAACCCCACAAAATCAATTTCAAACCAATTTTGAATCATTTTGAATGACTTTGCAACATTTCAAACACCTTCGAACAACTTTGCAGCACTTCAAACAAAGTCGGCTACCATATGGCTATCCCAACACCATTTTGATATACATAGCACATCTGGTACAAGCTACTGTGTCACATATCGAGCATTACAGGACATGAGGAGACATGACATAAGACTTTAGGATGCAATTATAGCACTTTTGTGTTTCAATGATATATTGAAACAATAGAATAAGTACTCTTACTATTTGGTAACACTGTACATTTCATTTACTATTATTTCTCATTTTTTTTATGATTTACAAAGTTCTTTATTGCTGTACATACTGCCTCATGCTCTACACATGTTATATTTCCTTTTTAGTACTATCTCTTCAAAATGTACAGTGACTCACAAAACTGAGTCAATGTTTTGCACTTTTTAATTTATTGTTGAATAACTTCCCATAAACAACAAAACCAAACAAGGTATTGGTGTACCAAATAACATACATGATCAGGGCTACCAAACAAACAAAAAATTATGTAATTTTAATCATCCCTCATGGAGATATGATCATTTTAATTCAAGGACTCATTGACTCAGTTTTGTGAGGTGGTATCAATATTATGATAAATTGTAATTCTAGTATTTTGTATGACCTCCCTTGGCCTTAATAACTGCTTCCAACCTTCTAGGCATGCTTTCAATCAAATTCTGACACACCTCTGATAGAATATTATTCCACTCTTCCACTACTCTTTCCCATAACTCCCAAATTCCTTTTGGCGCTGTTAGATACTTGTCTAACTGGTTCTTGAGGTGAACCCATTGATGTTCAATAGGGCTGAGGTCTGGAGATTGGGCAGGCCAATCCAGAAGAGTAATATTGTTGTGCTCCATCCATTTCTTGGCCTTTTTTGAGATATGCTTGGGGTCATTGTCTTATTGAAAATCACCTCTTCTCCAGAAATTCCACTCTCCTCCAAGCTAGGCAGCATATGGTCCTTCAAAATGGACACATACTGGTCAGCATTCATCCTCCCCTCAACCTCTGCAAGATGCCCCACTCCATTCCATCCCATACACCCCCATACCATAATGTTTCCTCCCCCAAATTTGACAGTTCCCTGCACCTCTCTCTCAATCAGCCCCTCTCCCTTCTGTTTCCAGACCCACTCTCTCCCATCTGACCCAAACCTGTTGATTTTAGTCTTATCTGACCAAACCTCCACAGTCCGCTCTCTATACTTCTGAGCAAAAGCCAATCTTGCTTTCCTATGCCTTATACTAAGCAAAGGCTTTTTCTTCTTCACCACAGCCTTGAATGAGTTTTTTCTGAGAACTCTTCTGACTGTTTCTAAGGAGACTGGAGTGGGGATGATGCTGTTGATGTAATGGGTGGCCTGAACAGCATTTGCAGCCTTGCCAGTGGTGATTTGGGTAAGGATGGCTCTCTGAGAGGTAGATGAGAGCTTAGAAGGACGACCACCAGAGGGGGAATCCAGGTTTGGATGGAGAGCCTTGAGTGTTCTGGATACACTAGACTGGCTGAGGTTGAGTTTAGAGGCAATATTGTGGGTAGAATAATGATTGGAGGCCAGGGAAAGAATGTTTTCCTTCTGAGCAGAGGAGATGGGATGCATTGGAGAATATTGAAGTATGAAGAATGCTAGTCCTAATTAAATACTATAATTTAAGGTCCCATCAAGGGTCACATCACCTTAGAAACCATCTGTCAAGTTTTTGACATTATACAGTTGGTGGAGCATCAGATTCTAATATTTCTGACTACCCCTCACAAAACTGAGTCAATGAGTCCCTGAATTAAAATAACCATATCTCCATGAGGGATGATTAAAATTACATAATTCTTTGTTTGTTTGGTAGCCCTGATCATGTATGTTATTTGGTACACCAATCCCTTGTTTGGTTTTGTTGTTTATGGGAAGCTATTCAACAATGAATCAAAAAGTCCAAAACATTGACTCAGTTTTGTGAGTCACTGTATATAGACTTGTATTAGTTGCTTAGAACAACAGAGAAGAAGTTGCCCTCTCCCATTGTCATCTAATTTAAGAGCCGTCCTCTTGAGTCCAGGCCTTGCTTCATATTTCTAAGTTCTGCAAATTATCGTGAACTTCTTCGAACTTTTGTACTAGCTTCTCAACTTATCATGTATTGCATATCATCACTCAAAAACACTTCCAATTCACTATATTAGTCTCTTGATATCCTTTGAAGCTATTTCTATCCTCCTCCAAACCCTTCAAAAATCTTCGACCTTTTTCAAAACTTCTTCTAACCTCTTTTGAACATCTTTGTACACCCCTAAAAACTATTCACAACATCTCTCACCATTTTATGCCTCTAACTATGACCTTTGGATAACAGCAGTGATATTTAGTACCAACTTGCACCCTTCCTCTAGCCTGTGCTACACTTCTTAGGCCTTTTAGCAGGTTTTGTTAGGTTTCCAGGTCGAGTATTATCCATGCTACACTTTGATAGCATCAGAATTTTATTTTGCATGCATCAATATGTATGTGCATGTATGAGCACACTAGTGACAACACTGTACAATACATGTAACATAATATATAAACCCTAAATATACACCTTGGAAACCCCAGCAGCCATAGCACATGCTTCACATAGCAGACATCCCTCCACTCCACCCAGCAACTTAGCTAAAGTTGCTGCATTTAGCAGAGATGTAAAAGGTGTGTTCTCTTAGGTATTCCACTTACACTTGTAGTGTAAAATGCCTTTCTCATATTAATAGCTACTCTGTAGGGGGAAGGGGAGCCACCCAAATATCTGGGAAATTTGTTGCATTTGTCCCATGTTTTTTTTCTATTTTATTTCACCCTTTTCTGCCTTTTCTATAATTTTCTATGATTTTATTCCTATTTTATGATTATTTTTTAGTTTTTCCCTTGTTGGTACATGTCAACAGTTCTATTCTTAGAAACAGGACCCCTTCTGGATGTTTACCCATCAAGGTGATGTCATTCCACAGCACCCATTTCTGCCTTTCGCTATTTTTAGCCTATTATTTGATTTTTGGATCTATTACATATACTGGGCATGAACAGATGGGTCCTTGGAGTTTTCTCTTTGGATTCCCCTCTGTCAGGTGCACCTGAAGTGTTTGTATTATGTAGTATAATGTTAACTTTGGATGCCCCTCTGTTAGCTCATTATTAAGCAAGGCTTTGAGGTTGCCTTTACAGTAGAAACTCTCTCCCTAGGCCTGGAATCAAAGCACACTGTGGATATAATGCCTCCTATGCATACAGGACATTGCCCAGGATGCAATTGACACCTCCACCTTAAGTGTGTGCACATCTCCACTCAATGTTGATAATACTCAACCTGGAAACCTAACAAAAACCTGCTAAAAGGTTTAAGAAGTATAACACAGGCTAAAGGAAGGGTGCCAGTTGGTACTAAATATCACTGCTGATACCCAAAAGTTGTGGTTAGTAGTGTGGAATGGTCAGACATGTTATGAATAGTCTTTTGGAGTGTACAAAAAGGTTTGAAAGGAGTTTGAAGTAGTTTTGAGGAAGTTTGAAGATGTTCAAAATGGTTCAAGAAGCTTCGAAAGAGTCAGACTGGTGTTGAGGTATATCGAGCAGCAAATATAGCAAATGAGAAGTGTTTTTCAAGAGACGATGGATGATGTGTGATAAGTTGAGAAGTGAATATGAAAGTTCGAAGAAGTTCATGATATTTTGCAGAACTTAGAGATATGACATGAGGCTAAGACTCAAGAGAACAGCTCTTAAGTCAAATAATAAGGGAGAGGGTAACTTCTTCTCTGTTCTTCTAAGTAACTAATACAAGTCTATATATATTTTGAAGAGATAGTACTAAAAAGGAAATATAACATGTGTAGTACATGAGGCAATATATACAATAATAAGGACTTTGTAAATACATAAAACAATAAGAAATGATAAATAATTGAAATGTTGTTAGGAAACAGTCTCCTAACATGCCTATTACCTAATACTATTTTTATTTTATTTTATTTCATTTTATTTCATTTTATTTCATTTTATTTCATTTTATTTCATTTTATTTCATTTTATTTCATTTTATTTCACTTTATTTCACCAAAATATGCTACAAAACACCTATATACACATTATGTGTCAGTGTGGGAATTCTTTATTTACATGCATCAATATGTACGCACATGTTCGTGCATGTGTGTGCATGTGTGTGCGCGTCCATAATAACATACTACAATATGTGTAACATAGTATATAACCCTAAAATAAATACTAGGAGACCTCAGTTGAGTTCTCTTAGGTATTCCATCCACAATAGTGGTGTGAAAGGCCTAATTTAGCCAACTGTTCTATTTTTAACCCCTCGCATCAAATCCATCAAATCCCCCCATCACGCGCGCGCACGCCGCTGCCTTCTTGCAGGAGAACCTGCATGGTCCAGCTAGCAGATTAGTAGGTGTCGCTCTAACAGAAGAACTCAACTACCCCATCAGTGTGCCTTCTCTTACTCACGTGCATACATCATTTGTCTCAGCGTGCCACATCCGCTTATGCATCATTTTGGCAAGAGCCAGAATTAATTGCAGTGCACCACAACCGCTTACTCACCCTTTCGGCATGAGTTGGAAGTAATTGTATATACATATTTACCTTGCTTTCATAAGCTGACACCAGGTCTCGCCTTACATTGCAACTGCCAGTGATTGAGAGGCAGCGCTCATCATTAGGACAGCTGCAACCAGACAACCGATAGAATCTGGTTTAGTCGAGATTTACTTTACTCTATTCAGATGATTATTTTAGTTAAATTAGTTACTAGCCAAATTCAGTATTAACCCTGGCATGTTATAATGTAACTGTACAATCTCCCTTCATAATTATTGATCTTTCGGTACATACACCTTTTTTCTGAACAACAATAACCCTTGTTCTTCAACCCATTCATCTCCTTTAATATTACCTTTCTTCTCTCCCCTCAAAGATTTCACAGCTTCCACCACTTCATCATCCATCTCTGAACATTGCCTAATTTTAGACAACATTTCCGTCTCTGAGCTATCCACCAATGAATGCCCTTGACACATAGCACAAATATGAAAGTATTCAGGTTTGAGTAGGGTAATATTTTTATTGTCCTCCTCCACTCCCTTTTTATGATCTGTACATCTTGATAATGCATCTGCTTTCCTCATCAAGCTTCCTGCTTTGTGGACCAAGTGAAAATTAAAGTGTGATAGGAATAATGCCCAACGTGCTTGTCGACTGTTAAGCTTTTTAGTGGACATGAAGTACTGCAGATTTTGATGGTCTGTTCATATTTCGATCTGATGCATACATCCCTCCAAATAATGTCTCCATGCTTCTAATGCTCGTATTATTCCCAATATCTCTTTATCATGCACATCATAATTTCTCTCCACATCATTCAACCCTTGAGACAAATATGCACAAGGATGCCATTTGTCATCTTCACATAGCATTGATAATACTGCTCAAGTAGCAAAGTCTGATGCATCTGATTCCACTCGTAAGGGATGCATGAAATCTACTGGGACCAATATTGGTTCTTCCACAAACTTCCTCTTCAACTCCTCAAAGGTTGTCTGCTGTTGTTCTCCCCATCTCCACACTACTCCCTTTTGTGTAAGGTTGTGTAATGGTGTGGCGATTTTGGAAAAATTATGAACAAAGCGACAATAAAAATTGGCAAGTCCCAAGAAAGCCTGAACTTCCTTGATATGGGTAGGCATGGGCCAATCACCAATTGCCTGTACCTTGATAGGATCGATTTTGATTCCATCAGGACCAATCTTTAATCCCAAGAACTCGATTTCGCTTGCTCCAAATACACATTTCTCTGGTTTAACGAATAAATCATTCTCTGCCAATCTCTTCAACACCTCCTGTACTATCGCCTCATGATTTTCTTCATTCTCTGTCACTATCAAAATGTCATCAATAAATATTATCACCACGCCTTTGTCTATCACATCCTTGAAAATTTTGTTCATCATATTTTGGAAAGTTGGGGGACTATTGGTCATCCCAAAAAATATGACTAGTGGCTCGAAGGATCCTTGATGTGTGGCAAATGCTGCCTTCCACTCATCTCCTTTCTTTATTCATACATTGTTGTACCCGCAGCATAAATCCAATTTTGGAAAGACCTTGGCCTTTCCCACCTTGTCAATTATCTCTGAGATCAATGGCAAAGGGTACGCATTCTTCACTGTCCACTAATTCAAATACCTATAATCTGTACACATCCTCTTCCTCTGATCTTTTTTTGGTACAAAGAATACTGGTGATGTCTGTGGTGATTTTGAAGGTCATATGTATCCCTGGTGCAACTGTTCATTAAGAAATGAATCCACTTCTTCTTGGTCCTTCGGAGATAACAGATAGACTTTTGACTTCTTCAGCACAAATCCTGGCTTCATCTCAATTGCATGATCCCATGGCTTTTGCACTGGCATCCGCTCTGATTCCTTCTTCTGAAAAACTGACAAATATTTATGATAGGCTTTTGGCACCCACTCCTCCACTGGCTTCTCCACTTTCTCCACATTTTTATCCCATGACTGTCCTCCATGAATTTCCTAAAAGGTTTGCTTCTGTTCTTCCTTACTGGTCATAACTGGAACTTCCCCATTTGGCATATCCTCATCCTCCACTTCCTCCATTGTAACAGAATACTTTCTCGGATGTTCTTTCTCTTTCTTTTCCTTCTTCTCCTTTTTTACTTTTCTCCCATATGCATTACATTCTTTAGGACAATGAGTCATGTGTACCTTCCCAGTTTTCCAATCAATGTCCAGATTATGCTTTCATAACCATGGACATCCAATTATCAGATTGGTTTTCCCAAGGTTGCACACCTCAAATATGGCTCGTTCCTGATGATCCTGATACTACAATATCATTCTCACTTCCTCCTTAATGGTTCCTCTACAATTGATCATACTATCAATATTGTACACCATTATAGGTTGTGGTAGTTTACACATGTGAATACCATTTCCAGTAATTAAGGATTGATTAATAAATAATCCAGTAGCACCACTGTCAAGCAATGCCTCCACATTAATTGCTGCATGTGTGTCCACTGTCTTCAATCCTACTGTGAAGCTGATTTCGGGTTCTATCCATGCTGAGCAAATAAAGAATTTAGGGGTCTTTGGAAATAAGGCTGGGCATTTTTCTTTGTTGGATAAATGATGATGGTTGTACTCTTCAATTTCTCTTTGGGGTTCACTCTGGGTTTCCTCAGATACTAATACATTATATTGATTCTGGGTCACCAATGGGGAAATCTTCACTGGGACTCTTCCACAAAATTCTTCTGCTTATCTTCAACTTCACTTCCTCGATAGTCACTTCCCTAATCTTCCTTTTCTGCCTACAATTTCAAGCCATATGCCCTAATTGCCCACAATTAAAACATTTAAGTGGAGCTCATCTTTCTACTCGATCAATATCCATTGCATCCATTGATGCTGCTGACTCCTTAACAATAGGTGTCACTGCCATGGCCAGTGGCTGTCCCCTCAGAGTTTGTACCTGAGGTATCCTTCCTTTCTTGGACTCTCCTCCTGACGACTTTCCAAATCTGGCATTTCCATACATCAATTTCAATTCTGCCTGTTCCTGTCAATATTGCCAATCAAGATGCATTGCCCAATTATACCACTCATCTAACCTCTCCGGCATAGAAGGTAGTCGATAGGTAGACTTGAATAAAGAGGGATTTAATCCTGCCTTCAAAAATTCTACCAATGCTGCTTCTCCCATATTGGTCTGTGATGCTTCTGCCTTGAACTGCAAAATAAATTCATCTGCTGTCAGAGAACCTTGGTGATGGTTTTTAATTTTTCATTTGCTGTCACCTTTGGGTTAGGGTCTCCAAACTGTGCCTCCAATCTCTCCAAAAATTCCCTGAAGCTTGCAAATGGTTTATATCCTGCAGCAATTTGATTAATGGCTTTGTTTCTCCAGAACTGTGCTTTCCCTCCCTGAATGTATGAGAGAGCAAACATAATCCTAGACTCGGTCATATGAAATTTGGGCTTTCTCCCATGAATATACAAGACTATAGAGCTGATGAAGGATTTTGTGTTCTCCATGGTACCATCAAATATTTGCGGGGGTGCATATTTAGGTAAACACATTTTTCCACTCTCAGATCTCTCCTCTGCATGCTCACCCTCCTGAGACATCCATTCTACCATCTCCTCCATCTCATCATCTTTGTCTTCCACTGTCTCTGCTTTTGTTTCTGCTTGTTTGGGTTGGGATACTGCTAATACTGACACTAATTGGGACATTTGTGCTGTTAGAGCATCAATTTTGGCTCCTAGAATGGGCATGGGAACAGGATTGTGTCCAGGATTCGAAGTTGCTTGTTCTGACATGATGATGTAAGCTGTGATGAGTCACTTCTTCAGCTGAGTCAAGATTCAGCTGCAGAATGTTTTCACAAAAGTTCGAGTCATGTGATCTGGCTATTTCGGGTACCAAACATGGCAAAACATGTGATTTCAGCTATTTGTCAACACTTGGGCACTTCGGATCAATAACCCTTCCAACAGTGCCTAATCTCGGGGTTATTACTGAATTTGGCTAGTAACTACCTAAAATAGTCATCCAAATTGAGTAATGTAAATCTTGTCTAAACCAGATCCAATTGGTTGTCTGGTTGCAGCTGTCCTAATGACAAGCACTGCCTTTCCATCACTGGCAGTCGCAATGTAAGGTGAGGCCTGTCATCAGCTTACAAAAGCAAGGTAAAATTAATTCTGGCTCTTGCCGAAATGATGAGTAAGTGGTTGTGGTGTGCTGAGACAAATGACGTATGCGCATGTAAGAGAAGGTGCACTGATAGGGTAGTTGAGTTCTTCTGTTAGAGCGACACCCATGGTTCTGCTAGCTGGACTGTGTGGGCTCTCCTACAAGAAGGTGGTGGGGCGCGTGTATGTGATGGGGGGTTTGATGGATTTGATGTGATGGGTTAAAAATAGATTAGTTAGCTGAATTAGGCTTTTCACACCACTATTGTGGATGGAATACCTAAGAGAACTCAACTGAGGTCTCCTAGTATTTATTTTACAGTTATGTATATACAGGTTGAAGAGATAGTACTAAAAAGGAAATAAGAACATGTGTAAAACATGAGGCGATATATCAAACAATGAGGACTTTGTAGATCATGAAACAAATGATAAATGATAAATGATGAAACATATAGTGTTCCCATATAGTAAAAGTACTTATCTTGTGCTTTAATATATCAATGAAATATAAAAACACACTTATCGCATTCTAACTCTCTTGTAATCTCTCCTCATATCCAGTGGCACTTGATATGCGATGAAATGGTTTGTCCTGGATGTGCAGCATGTATCGAAAGTGTTTTAAAACAACTATACAGCAGCTGATGTCATTTCATGTGAAATGCTGCAAAGTCATTCGAAGTGTCACGAAATAGTTCGAAAGGGTTTGAAATAGTTCAAAGTCATCTGAAATAGTGTGAAATAAATTGAAAAGTGTTCAAAGTTGATTTCATGGCATTCATAGTGATTCAGAGTGCATGTCATAATGTGTCGATATGAGTGGGAATCTTTTCCAGACATTAGCACACACAGTGGACCTATCATTGACACATTACAACAGACGTTTTGAACTGCTACAAACTCTAAAAAACCCATTTTGAACTATTTTGAACTATTTTGCACTATTTCGGATGACTTCAAACCATTCCGAACTATTTTGCGACATTTCATAATACTTTGAATGACTTTGCAGCATTTTGAACGACATCGGCCACTGTATAGTTGTTTTAAAACACTTTCAATACATGCTGCACATCCGGAACAAACCAATTCGTTGCATATCAAGCACCACCAGATGCAAGGAGAGACTACAAGAGACTTACAATGCAATAAGTTCATTCTTATGTTTCATTGATATATTAAAGCAAAAGATAAGTACTTTTACTATGTGGGAACACTACACGTTTCATTATTTATCATTTTTCATTTGTTTCATGATCTACAAGTCCTCATTGTTTGATATATTGCCTCATGTTTTAAACATGTTATGATTTCCTTTTTAGTACTATCTCTTCAATTTGCATATAGACTTGTGTTACTTACTTAGAATCAAAGGGAAAGCAATGAGGAGCAAAGCATAAGTTACCCTCTCCATTACCATCTGATTTAAGAGCCATTTTCTTGAGTCTTAGCTTGCATCATATCCCTAAGTTCTGCGAAATATTGCGAACTTCTTAGAAACTATCATATTTGCTCCTCATTTTATTGCACATCGCCTATCGCCTCTTGCCAAACACTCCTTATTTGTTATATTTGCTTTTTGACATACCTCGACATTAGTCTGACATTTATGAACCTCTTTGAACCCACTTTGAACCACTTCGACATTCCTCAAAACTATTTCACACAACTTCCAACCTTTTCAAACCTTTTTCGAACTCTTTCACACATATTTGAACCCATTTTGACCTCTTTCGAGCCTCTTTGTATGCCTTTAGAGAGTATTCACAACATGATTCGTCCTTTCGCATCACTAAACACAATGTTTAGGTATCAGCAGTGATATTTAGTACCAACTCGCACCCTTCCTCTAGCCTGTGTTATACTTCCTAAGCCTTTTAACAGGTTTTTGTTAGGTTTCCAGGTCGAGTATCACCGGACATGAGGAGGCACGACAAAAGACTTAGGATGCAATAAATGCAGTTTTGTGTTTCAATCATATATTGAAGCAATAGGATAAGCACTTTTTACTATACTAGGACAATGTATGTTTCAATTATTATTATTTCTCATTTGTTTTATGATTTACAAAGTCCTTTATTGTTGTGTATATTGCCTCATGTTCTCCACATGTTATATTTCCTTTTAAGTACTATCTCTTTAAAATTTATATAGACTTGTACTAGTTACTTAGAAGAGAAGAAGAGAAAAAGTTACCCTCTCCATTATTGTTTGATTTAAGAGCCATTCTCTTGAGTCCAAGTCTCACCTCATATCTCCAAGTTCTGCAAAATATCACGAACATCTTTGAACTTTTGTATTCGCCTCTTAACTTATTGCATATTGCATATCATCTCTGGAAAACACTTCTAATTGGCTATATCCATTCTTTGATATACCTTGACACCAATCCAACTCCTTCAAAACTCCTCAAACCTCTTTGAACCCTTTTGAACCTTCTGCAAACTACTTCTAACATCTTCGAATCTATTTTGAACATTTTCAAATCTATTTTGAACATCTTTTGAACATCTTCGCACACTCCCACAGACTATTCACAACACGTCTTATGATTTCACATCTCTAATCACAACCTTTGGGTATCAGCCATGATATCTAGTACCAACTCACACCCTTCCTCTAGCCTGAGTTATACTTCTTAGGCCTTTTAACAGGTTTTTGTTAGGTTTCCAGGTTGAGTATTATCAATGGGTAGCCCAAAATCGCCTCCTGCTTCCCCAGTTGGGTCACAGTGAAGAGAGCACATCCACTGTGGTCCTTGTACCAGACGACTAGCTCCACAACCTCCTGAATCACCCCGGCTTCATTTGGGGAGCCGTCCACATTGTCGACAGGTATGGGTCAAGATAGTGAGTGGATATTGAGTTGTTTTTGTTGAACCAGGTGTGAATTGATGAAAAGGCTTGTGGCACCCAAGTCCAGGAGAGCAGAGACATTGATTATTTGCCCTGTATCCATAGTCTGCAGCTCAATCCTTAATTCTAGTGATTGCTGGGAGGGGGTGGATGCCACAATGTATTTGTGTGGTAGCTTGCACTCCCAAGATTTCAATCTGGGAACAGGAGGAACAGGTGTGAGTGGAGCGGGTGTGACTTCCATTGAGCTGAGGGACTCAGGGGGAAGTTGGTCATGGAGTGAAGTTCTTCCTCAAGTGGGTCAACCAGCAGGGCATCAAAGTGGTTACTGGTGGGCAGCGGGGGCAGACAGTTGGAGGAATTGGGGGCATGTGTGGTCATAGTAGCATGGGGTGTAGTGTTAAAAGCTGCATTCATGAGTCAGGTCTCATCACAGATAGAAGCAGCTTTGTACCAAGCATCAATATTGTCATCAGCTGGGTGTCCCTTCAACATCTGTGCAATCTGGTCCTGAACCTCTCGATTGAGACCATGATAAAATTTAACCACCACTGGTAGCCCATTCCCATATCCTGCCTGTTGGAGCAGACTACATACATGGCACATAGAAAGAGACGACACATTCCTTATAACCTACCTGGGGTTTAGTTAGTCTTAGAGCTAGGGTTTAGCAGAGGTAAGAACACTGTATATCTACTACAGTACAGGTTCTCCTTATATACATAATAGTAAGGATGTCACATGACTCAGGAATGTGTTTACCACATGTATGCACAGTAAGTGCAGTAACATGTGTGTGCTGCATGCATTGCCTCATGTATGCAGCATTTCAGAATTTAATTTCAACACCCCCCCTCAAACTGTACAGTGCTCTAAGCAGCTAAGTTTGAATCTCGAAAGTAATTCTGAGAAAGTCTCTAAATTTCCTGAATAAGACAGTGCCAAGGTTCTTTGTGAACATGTCAGCTGGATTATCACTTCCAGGAATGAAAACGACTGTGACTTTGTCATTTTCTATGCATTCGTGGGTATAGTGGTAGCGAATGTCTATATGTTTTGTCCTTCTTTCCTGGACTGAATTTGATCCAATAAAGATGGATCCCTGATTGTCAGTGCAGATTGGTATGCACTTCAGTATATATTTGAGTTCCTGGAATAAGGACTCTATCTACACTATCTGTCGACAAGTGTCAGAGAGAGCCATATATTCAGTTTCTGTGGATGACAGTGCTACAGTTTTTTGTAAATGGGACTGCCAGCACACAATGCCACTCACTAGAGTAGCAAAGTAACCCATTGTAGATCGGTGTTTGACAGTGTCAGCTGTTCAATCAGAATCTGTGAAGGCCTGTAGCCCCTCAGACTTCTCACCATCATAGACAATGTTATATTTCTGGGTTCCCACCAGATAGTGCATGATGTACATCACTTTGTCTAGATGTTCTTGGCTAGGATTAGCCGAGAATTGCGACATCTTGATTACTGCATAAGCGATGTCAGGTCGCGTTCCAAGCATCAGATACAATAAAGATCCGATCACAGACTGATATTTTGATCTAAGCATCGTGTTGGGCATTGCTATGTTTTCTGACAGTCTGTAACCAGTTGGGAGTGGAGTGGGGGTCACTTTGGCATTTGTCATCTCGAATCTCTCAAGCACTTTGGTGAGATATTAAGTTTGATCAAGTTTGACTTTGCTTGCAGTCTGGGTGATGCACATGCCTAAGAATTCCATGACTTTTTCAGTACTATGGCACTCCCAATGCTTCAAACAAGCATTCTTCTTTTATCCACAAGTTTCTTGTTCTTCTCCATGAACAAGCCATCATCAACATAGACGAGTGCAATAACAATGCTGCCTGTCTTAGGATCCTTGTGCATCAAAATGCCGGCATCAGAGCTGGCATGCACAAACCCAATGGTGTGCATGAATGCCTCTAGCTCTTTCCACCATGCAAGTGAGGCTTGTTTAAGGCCATACAATTCTCGGCATAAGGACATTACTTTGCACTCTTTTCCCTCGAGTCTGAAACCCTCGGGTTGATTCATATAGATCTCCTCATCTAGTTTGCTGTACAAAAATGCGGTTTTTACATCTAGGCCGGTCATATACATGCCCTCTAGAGACGCAAGGGCAAACATGAGGCGTACAGTCTCGTAGTGGACTACTGGTGAGAAAATCTCATCAAAGTCAATGCCTTTGACTTGTGAAAAGCCTTTGGCCATGAGTCTGGCTCGTTTTCTTCCATCTGATTTTACAGAGAAAACCCATCTATTTTTGATTGTTTTTCGATCATGTGGAAGATCGACGATGTCATAGACTTGTCACTTACAAAGAGCCTCTAATTCTTCATGACAAGCTTGTTTCCACTCACATTGCTGCTGCCGTGGTAGGCATGCAATGTCACGAAATTGGTTTGGAACTTGGCTTATTTCGCTCGATGGTTTAACTGCTTTTGACAACAGCCAGCGAATAAGCTTATCTCCTCCTTCCTTGGTTATCTTTTTAATATAACCTGCTTCATCCAGTTCCCCCATTGGGTGATCATGTTCTTGATCATTGGAATTGGGCACACTCTCACAGGGTGCTGAACTCAGTCCAGAAACCGGTTTTTTCTGTTGAGATTGTGGTCGTGTTCAGTTATAATCCGAATCTTGACCCACAGATCTCTGCCAATATCGATCATGTGCAATGTCTCTCTCTATGTCAGAGGGGAGTTGCTTCTCTCCATAGGTATTGCCAGGATGGTTTGGGATGTTCCTCTGCCTGCCTGATCAATGGGGCAATTGCTGCCATTCCTGTTGATCATCACGTCTTGGATGAAAGTCCTCAGTGGTTACTGGAGGCAGCAGAGGAGGAGCATCTGTCACATCATCATGCATCTTTTGCTCACTTGGTACATCATCATCATTATTTTCTGATGATGGAGGAAGGGGCAGATCTTGTGGCAGTATAGAATCATTGCCATCCATTCCAGATGAGTGGTCAGCATCTTCTGGTTCTGGAGGTGGAAAATCACCAAGGTCTGTATTGGCAGGAGTTTTAGCTCTGGGACAGCATGGGAACAACATTTCATCAAATAGTGCTGTAGCACCAATGAATATTGTGCCACTAGGTTGCATGAAACGATATGCTTTAATGCCATCTTCTAATCCAAGGTACATCATTAACTCCAATTGAGGAGCTAATGTGTTTGGATGCTTCTCCTTGGGTAGATAGACATAAGCACCACATCCGAAAACCTTCAGATTGTTTAGATCTGAGCAGACCTTTGTCAGGTCCTCAACTGCTGTCAGCCATTTCAGGTGCCTTATTGGGGTTCAGTTGTACAGGTGTGTTGCATGTTCAATGCAAAATTCCCACCATGATTGTGGTAGACATGCGGTAAATTGCAGGGTTTGCGACTTTTCTATTATTCTCCTAATGGCATGCTCTGCACGCCTATTCTGTTGGTGAACATGGGGTGCAGACATCTCTATTTTGATGCCAAAGTCCTTGAGCACATTTTGTAGCTTACGATCTTTGAATTTCCCCCCTGGATCAACACGCCAGTGCTTGATTGTAGCGCCATACTGTGTCAAAGCCACTGCCCAAAATTGTCTGATGGCCGCAGCAGCATCAGATTTCTTTTTAAGGCATTGGACCCAGATATGTGATGTTTTGTCATCCAGAAATACAATAAAGTATTTATGTTTATGGTACGATAGTATTGGGAGTTCCTTCAGATCGGAATGTATTAATTCAAAGGGTTTTTCAGCATGTGAATCTGATTCGGGAAAAGATTTTGAGGTCATTTTCCCTTCAGCGCACCCTGGACATATAATTTTGTCTTTAGGAATAATTAAATTCCTTGGGAATTTTATGGTGCTATTAGGCATCTTCCCTAGCGCCTCTTTGGATGGGTGTCCAAGTCGCTTATGCCAAGTTGAGTAGTCTGCGACATATATTGTCGCGACATTGATTCCCCTGGTGCTCAATATATGAGTCCGAGCCCAATAAATAGTGTCACGTTTCATAAGAGGGACGCAATCCATAATTGGGTTTCCTTGCTTGAAAAATGAAATGTGTGCGGAGGAACCACGCACATCACTTCAGTTCAGGGGGTGGAAGCAGGTTGTTTGGGCCATGAGTGTCATTTTCCTTGTATGGAGAAAGTAGAGCAGCATAGAACACCAGATGAATCTTCCATTGTGTGGGTAATTTTAGTTTATAGGTGTGCATTGAGATGGTGATAGGTCCACTGCATGCGCTAAGGTCTGGAGAAGATTCCCACTCGTATTGACACATTACAACAGATGTTCCGAACTGCTACAAACTCTAAGAAACCCTTTTTGAACTATTTCGAACTATTTCACACTATTTCGGATGACTTCGAACCATTTTGAACTATTTTGTGATATTTTGTGACACTTCAAATGACTTCACAGCATTTTGAATGACATCAACCACCATATAGTTGTTTTAAAACATTTTTGATACATGCTGCACATCTGGGACAAACCATTTCATCACATATCAAGTGCCACTGGACATGAGGAGAGACTACAAGAGACTTAAAATGCAATAAGTGCATTTTGATGTTTCATTGATATATTAAAGCAAAAGATAAGTACTTTTACTATATGGGAACACTACACATTTTATTTTTTATTTTTTTCATGATCTACAAGTCCTCATTGTTTGATATATTGCCTCATGTTTTACACATGTCTTTATTTCCTTTTTAGTACTATCTCTTCAATTTGTATATAGACTTGTGTTAGTTACTTAGAATCAAGAAGGAAAGCAATGGGGAACAGAGCACAAGTTACCCTCTCACTCATCATCTGATTTAAGAGTCGTTCTCTTGAGTCTTATCTTCATGTCGTATCTCTAAGTTCTGTGAAATATTGCAAACTTCCTCAAAACTATCATATTTGCTCCTCATTTTATCGCACACTGCCTAATGCCTCTCGACAAACACTCCTTATTTGTTATATTTGCTTTTTGACATACCTCGACATTAGTCCTACATCTATGAACTTCTTCAAACTCACTTTGAACCTACTTCAAACTACTTTGCACATCTTTGAACCTTTTTTGAACTCTTTCAGACATATTCGTATGCCTATAAAGACTTTTTGCAACATCCCTTATTATTTTGCATCACTAAACACAATGTTTGGGTATCAGCGGTGATATTTAGTACCAACTCGCACCCTTCCTCTAGCCTGTGTTATACTTTCTAGGCCTTTTAACAGGTTTTTGTTAGGTTTCCAGGTTGAGTATCATCAATGGCCTGTGTGATCAGGAAGGGGCCCTCATGTTTAGGGGCTAGTTTTTACATGGTGTATCCCAGTTTGAGATTTCTAAAATCTAGCCAGACCTTCTCCCCCACCTCTAATGGAGTGAAGAATTTGCCCATCCAGGCAATCATAGTCTGGTGGGATAGTTCATGCACCATGAGTGCCTCTCATCTAGCATTGCTTAGATTGGTGAGCCTCTGCTCGGTAGTGGGTAGGTTAGTTTTTTCATATGTATGTTGTAGGGATCACTTTGGGGAATGCCCCCCTCATCAGGAAAAAAGGGGTGGATTTTATGGCTGAATGATGTTTTTGATTGTGCATAAATTCTGCAATCATGAGATGGTTCTTCCACTGTGAAGGGTTGTTTGCGCTGAAGATTCTGAAATCTCAAGTTCTTGGTTAACTCATTTGGTTTCTCCATCAGTTTGGGGATGATAGGCTGTGCTCATGGCCAGTTTAATTCCTAGCAACCTTCCAAGCTTCTAGAAAGCATTTGCTTCAAATTGCAGGTCTCTGTCCAATATAATCTTGTCTGGTAGCCCAAACCTCCTGAATATGTTATGTAGATAGAGATCTGCCACTCCCAAGGCATCAATGGTCTTGTTGCAAGGGATGAAAATTGCCCCCTTTGTAAGGCCATGGTCGACCACAACTATAATTGTATCAGAACCTGTGTTGGGTGGCAAGTCAGTGATGAAATCCATTGTTACCAGTGCAAAGGGTCATGTTGCCTCAGATTTTATTGGCAGTGGGTGGGGGGAGTCATTGGGTGCATGTTCACCTTCATTTGTTGGCAAGTAGTGCAACTGTTGATATGGTTCCTGATGAAGACCATCATTCCAGGCCACCAGTAGTCCCTTCAGCCTAGTTCCAGTGTCTGGAAGTGCCCCAGGTATTTGGTGAGGACATTGTCATGGTATTTTTAACTATTTTTCATCATAGATCTTCATTTTGTGGGACATAGCAGCAATTTCTAAAAAAGACCATTCTGTCGCTGTCCATTCTCCAATTTTCGACTGCTGATCTGATTGGGGGAGTTCCCCCCATCTTGATTGATCAGACAATTTCCTTTAGCAGATCATCCCCAATCAGTCCTTCTGCCAAGACCTCCTTTAGTTCAGTGTTGATCACTTGCACAAAAATTTCTTTTTCTAGCATGATGATGTCATTATGATTATTGTCTATCTCAGGTATGTGATCATCATGTCTGGACAGTGCATCAGATTGTACCATCTGTTTTCCTGGTATGTGCACTAGTCAGAGATTTAACTATGACAAGAATAAACTCCATCTTGTGTAACATTGGTTCAGCCTTTGGGTGGTTCTGAAATACATTAGGTTTTTGTGATCCAATAGAATCATTGTGAGGTGTTCAGATCCTTGGAGATAGTGCCTCCAGGTTTCTAGCACTCCTATTATCTCCAGTAATTCCTGATCATAAATCTTGTAGTTTCACTCAGTCAGAGAGAGTGTGTGCAAGATAAACACAGCAAAACACATGATTTCGGCTATTGGGCACTTCGGATCAATAATCCTTCCAACAGTGCTTGATCTCAGGGCTATTACTGAATTTGGCTAGTAACTACCTAAAATAGTCATCCAAATAGAGTAATGTAAATCTTAGCTAAACCAGATCTGATCGGTTGTCTGGTTGCAGCTGTCCTAATGATGAGCACTGCCTTTCAATCACTGGCAGTCACAATGTAAGGTGAGGCCTGGCATTGGCTTACGAAAGCAAGGTAAATATGTATATACAATTAATTCCGGCTCTTGCCGAAATGATGAGGAAGCGGATGTGGTGCGCTGAGACAAATGACATATGCACGTGTAAGAGAAGGTGCACTGATGGAGCAGTTGAGTTCTTCTGTTAGGGTGACACCCACAGTTCTGCTAGCTGGACTGTGTGAGCTCTCCTACAAGAAGGCGGCGGGGCGCATGCGCATGATGGGGGGGGTTTGATGGTTTTGATGCAAGGGGTTAAAAATAGAATAGTTGGCTGAAATAGGCTTTTCGCACCACTATTGTGGATGGAATACCTAAGAGAACTCAACTGAGGTCTCCTAGTATTTATTTTATGGTTATATACTATGTTACATATGTTGTACTATGTTACATATGTTGTACTATGTTACATATGTTGTACTATGTTGCTACAGATACGCATGCACATGCACGTACATATTGATGTGTGTAAATACAAAACTCCCACACTGACAAATAATGTGTGTATAGGTGTTTGATAGCATATTTTGGTGAAATAAAATAAAATAAAATAAAATAAAAATAGTATTATGTAATAGGCATGTTAGGAGACTGTTTCCTAACACTATTCCACTTTCATTCTGCACTTCCTTTTCTCCTGTTACATGTACAGGGCTTTAGTTTCCTTTCTATTTCCTGAATAAACAGCACATTGGCAGTTGCTGGTCTCCAAAGAGATCTTAACCACCACATCCCCATCTTTCATAATGTCACTCAAGCGACACTGGCAAACTGGACCTGCCAAATCAATCACTGCACTGCCCCACTAACAATATCTCACTCTTTGCCAGACTTCACACATCAAATGCATCACCTCCCTAGCTCTTGGTTGACAGCCCATAAAACCATGAAGACCATTGGTCTTTCATTTCAGGCAACTGACCTTAGCAAGTTTCTATTCTATCTGGAGCTGTCTCCCTCATTCACCTCTACAAAATCACATCCCCCTTCTATCCATGCTCAAACTTGTCTATCCACCTCCTTGCCAAGTTTGCCAAACATGTATTTACCCACCATCACCAAGTTGGCAGGTGAAACTACACATGATTTTCTCCCTTGCTGACTTCCTTTTCTTCCCTTCCCCTGGCCTTCCCAAATCATCAGTGGATGCTCACCCATTACTGGCCCATCCTTTGCTTTTGGCTTTTTTTTCTTTCCATTACATTACAAGCCCTCACCCATTCTCACTCACCCCTCCTCCTAAACTGCTCCTTCTAACAATTGATAGCAGAAAGCACCATCCTTCACTTATCCACTCTCCCCACACTCTCACAAACTTATGATGCACCTCTTCACTTCTTCACCTCTGATGATTCCTCATCAACCACACACAATGGCCAACTCCAGGTGGCCTTTACTTTTGTAAATCAAAGGGCATTTCCACTCTCCCTACACACCTCTTCTGTGGAAGCACCAATATCTTTCTTGCAAAAGCCTATGGCATCCTTTGTCAGCTTCTTCTTTCCCATGAATCTGCCACTACCCACAAACACCCACCTCTCATCCTCTCTGACCACCTAAACTCAATCAGACTTTTCAATGAACCTTCAAAAATGACTTTTCAAACTCTCTTTCTACACCCTGCATTATCACTGTACCATTGGATTTTGAAGATTATTGACTCAGGGACAAGAACAGATGATGAGGATATAAAAACAGATGATGTGGAAATGGCCTCACAACCATATTCTTATTTCTCTCCTCTGTTTTCTTATGTTAGGGCTCATGCTGACAGTGACTCAACCCCCTCACAGTTCAACTGCCTGGTGGACTACATCACATCTCATGCTTACCATCATTCATGCCCTCCCCTGGCTGCCCCTTTATTGACCTTTACAATGGATGACTTCATGCCCTATACCAACACCCTTGGATTCACTGATGCTTCAGTCTTCAATCTGGTCAAGAACACTATGGTTGAAAGACTGATGCCACTGCCACACCCTCTTGTCATTTCTGAGGCCTTTTATGGCCCACATTCACCTCCAGAATACCTATACCTTTGAGCATGATCTGCATATTCAGCTGTTATCCAGCTCTATGCTTGCAGCAATCAGTAGGGTGTAGCAGGTTAACCTGTGGTATTCTGCCTGCAGGTAGCAAAGGTGCAGGTATGGGTTTGTATATCTGTACCTGTGGCAACACCACACCTGTGCTCATGGTGTTGCAGGTTGTGACAGGTTTGAGTTATGATGCATTTCATATCATGTTGTGTGGTTCCAAAATTCTTTTAAGTTCTATGGCCCTGAGTTGACACCATTTTTATCAACTTTTATGAGAATCCATTTGTTGTTATACTGTGTGAAGACATGTACACTGTATCTGACTGGTACCATAGTATTTTATGACACAGAATGATTTAATTAAGTAAAGTGGATGTTATTTTGCATGGTTATTTTTGGTGACCTTGAGTGTTCCTTCTTAAAGCTCTTCCTCTTGTGCCAAAAATTACTATGCCCACATTAAATACAGCAAATTACAAGTTTCTTTGCTTTCTTCATGATGGATAAGAAAGGTTGACAGATGATTTGTCAAAGAATATCATGATTCATATGTGGATTCAAGTGTTGAAGCAGTATAAAAGTGCTAAACAACTTTTTAGTATAGCTGCCTCTCATCATTGTCTTAGCTACACATAGTTTATTCAAGTACCTCTGTAGTTTTTAAACACCATACATACAGAACCTGTGCTTATAACCTGTACCTGCAGGTATGGTGTTTGTACAGGTATGGTGTCACAGGTTACAGGTGTGGTGTTGCCAGTGAAACCCATGGTGTTGCCTGTGCTACACCCTAGCAATTAGCTTGACACTGCCACCAACCTCCACACATGACTGCACAATGGCCATCCACCACGGTGCCCTTTTGGCAGTGTCACCTTCAAATCAGCCCATCATATCTTCACACAATGTCCCTAATTTGAAGACTTTTGTAGTCATGTAGCAAATTGTTGAGCAGTGCGCTATGCACAGTGTAGAGTGCTCACAGATCTTACTACTTACCTGTTGAGTTGGTTAGTGTGCTAAGTAACTTAGATTAGAGGGCATAGAACTCTCTGTATTGCTAGGTAGAGGTACAGCATACTTATATACCTAGAGAGCCCACATGGTCACATGAGGCTCAGGTCACATGAGGCTCAGTGGGGTGGAGAAAAGGGTGGTGTACCACATGGTTCCTGTCCACATGTCGTTATGACATATTTGTATACATGTATTTACATATATATGTGTTTACACTGATGATAGGTCCACTACATGCTTTAAGGTCTGGAGAACAGTTTCACTCATATCGAGACATTATGACAGACATTCCAAATCACTACGAATGCCACGAAATTGTCATCGAATCTATTTCGCACTATTTCGCACTATTTCGAACAACTTTGCGACACTTCGAACGACTTCAAACAACTTTGCGACACTTCGAACAACTTCGAACAACTTCGCGACACTTCGAGCGACTTTGCAGAATTTTGAACAACATAGGCTGCCATATAGCTGTGTTAAAATACTTTCGATACATGCTGCACATCCGGAACAAACTATTCCGTCGCATATCAAGCACTACTGGACATGAGGAGGGACGACAAGAGATTTAGGATGTGATAATAGCATTTTTTATGTTTTGATGATATATTACAGTGAAATATAAGTACTTTTACCATATGGGTACACGTATGTTTCAATTATTTATCAGTTCTCATTTATTTTTGATCTACAAAGTCTTCATTGTATGATATATTGCCACATGTTTTACACATGTTTTACTTCCCTTTTTAGTACTATCTCTTCAAAAATGTATATAAACTTGTGCTAGTTACTTATAACAACAGAGAACCAGTTACCCTCTCCACTATAGTCGGATTTAAGAGCAGTTCTCTTGAGTCTTACCTCGCATCATATATCTGAAGTTCTGTGAAATATCATGAACTTCCTCGAACTTTCCTCGTAACTGCTATATTCATTTGTCAAAACATATATCAATGCCAGTCAAACACCTTTGAACCACCTCGAATTCACCTGAACAACTTTGAACCCATTCGAACTTATTTTGAACTACTTCGCATGTCTTTGAACCAATTTTGAACATCTTCAAACATCTTTGTACACTTTAAAAAGTGGTGATATTTAGTACCACCTCGTATGCTTCCTCTAGCCTGAGTTATACTACAAAAGGCTTTTAACAGATTTTTGCTAGGTTTCCA
Source organism: Tricholoma bakamatsutake (assembly GCA_029959215.1). Classification (NCBI taxonomy): domain Eukaryota; kingdom Fungi; phylum Basidiomycota; class Agaricomycetes; order Agaricales; family Tricholomataceae; genus Tricholoma; species Tricholoma bakamatsutake. Next base: position 13,919,870 of record CP114857.1, on the reverse strand, counting down.
GGTCGAGTATCATCATTTCGGAGCCCACCACAAGGGGTTTCTAAATCATTTCATCACCTAATTTACCTCGAATCTCTCGGCTTAGGCCAATACAAGCTTGAAACCTTACAATTGAGACTCGCCAGGCCTTCGAATCTCTCGAACAATTGGGGGATATTCTAATACCTGTCTCTGATGCCGAATCCACACATTGTCATCTGTTTCCTTCACCTATTTCCTTGTCTACAACTTCGTCTTCCTCTTCTTCCTCATCCTCTACTACATCATTCATTATTCCAGCTACTTCCACACATCTACCATCCTTCGCTCAGGTTCTAACTCCTCGAATCAGTACATCTATGGCCACCCAAGCAACAATGCCAGCTCAAGGACATTCCACAGCACCTAAATTTGACCCTACTCAACCTCGAGAGCTATGTCGATACTTTAATGAGCTCGAAATACTTTTCATTGACTGTAATGTTATGGATCCTGAACTTATGAAGAGGCACACCTGCCGATATGTTGATATCGATATGTCCGAACTCTGGGAATCGATTCCCGAATATGAAACCAGCACTTCATTTCACGATTTTCACATCACAATTCACAGACTATATCCTGGTTCTGAAGATGATCAAAAATGGTCAATTTCGGACATGGACAAACTTGTTGGTGAACAACTTCGGATGGGTATCTATAATGCGAGTGATTTAGGATTATATTACAGATCTTTCTACAACATTACAAAGTTCCTACTCTCTAAAGGCCGAATTTTGGAGGCAGAACAAAGTAGAGCCTTTGTTCGAGGTTTTCAACTGGGTTTATGGTCACGAATTGCATGACAACTCGAACTTAAATTTCCCGACCACTATCCGGATGATGCCTACCCACTTGATGGCATTCACACAGCAGTGAAATTTGTTTTAGCAGGGTCAATTAGCTCAAATTTGGCATCGTTACAGTCTTTAAAAACATCAGCACTGACTTTGACATCTTTAACACAGATCAAATCAGAAGATTTATCGGCGATCCTCGAAAAATTCGCAACCACACTCGTCATGGCTTTAGCAGGTTCGAAATCCACTAATCCTTCTCGAACTAACAGTAGATTTCGCTTGGACCAGCTCGAAAATTCAGCTTATGTTTTTTGTGGACTCACCGGTCATTTCATTAGCGACTGCTTGGTTTGCAAAGCCTATATCAACAAAGGAAAGTGTAAAAAGAACAACAAAGGAAAAATCATGCTTCCAAATGGATGGTTCACCCCTTGAAACATTCCTGGTCGCTTTATCAAAGACAGAATCAACGAATGGACTCGACAAAATCCTTCAAACACAACTGCATCATCGCTCATGTACAACATAGCATCCTCAATGGCTACTTCGACACCGCCGGGGGCATCTACCAAGTTTCTGAACAATCTGCGACACCCAAAGATCGCATCACAAAACTCGAACAAGAGATATATGCTTTGCAAAGGGGTAGGACTTTTGCTAAAGCTAATCCAAGCATACCAACAGTCCCTGTCTCTTGACCTTCAGTTTCCCCAAGCACTGCAGTGGTCGAACAATCAACTCCACATGTGCCAGCATCATCCATCTCATCCATGGCAACAAACCTACCAACCTCGACTTTGGCATCATCTTCAACTTCGGAAACAACTTCGCAGCCTGTTATTCATCCTTACGCCGCTACAAAAGAAAATTTGTACCTACCACCACACAAATGAAACTTCGGATCAACTGCAAAAGGTAAAGGCAAAGATGGTCCTTCACACCATACCCAAGTGCCAATTCAAAAGGATAAAATCATGGAAGATGTTTTTACTCGTTCTATGAAGATGCTGATTATCACACTAATGCCCAAGGAATTGTTGTCTTTATCACCCGAAGTTCGTACAAAATGGAAGGAACAGGTCACTCCATGTCGAATTCAGCAGCCTGAAGGAAATAATGCCATGAATCTGCTTAACAATGAGATTTTCATGATTGACGATCTATTCGAAACTTATATTAACAGTCTTTGACCTGGCGATATTCCAGAACTCTTTATCACTGTGAAGAAATCTCATTTGATTAGGTCCATTATTATGCACGTCAATGGAAGGAATCTGGTCGAAAGTGTCATAGACCCCGGCTCTTCAATTATCACAATGTCTGAAGAAATTTGCCACGAACGTGGCCTTGCTTACAATCCTTCAATCCACATTCCACTCCAATCAGCTAATGGAGGCATTGACAAAAGTTTGGGTTTAGCACAAAATGTGCCTTGCAAAGTGGGGAGTATCACACTGTTCATGCAAATTCACATAATTCGCGACCCAGCCTACGATATCTTACTTGGTCGACCATTCGATGTGCTGACCGAAAGCACCATTAAAAACTACAGGAACGAGGCTCAGACAATCACAATATATGATCCTAATTCAACATGATCATGTGCAATCCCCACGATTCCATGTTCTAATCACTGTCAAGAGGTTTTTCACAACTAGAGGATAAAATTTTGGACATTGACCAGTGCACTTTTGTTATCTCATTTGATCCCTCTAAATTATCTATCAATATCAAATGCACTGTGAATATTTCTGATATGGAGTCCTCAAACTCCTCGAAATCTGTTTCTTATTCTTCGATCCTTGTGAATTTATATTTAACAGCCAGTCACCAATACGAAACATATTTATCCACCTTGATGGCAACATCTACACCTTCTACGCCTATCATCGATTCCTCATATCCGATTTTCGTGGCTTCGAAAAAGAAATACAAACCTGTTGCACAAAAATTTCACCCAGTTATTATTGAGCTACCTGACTGATTTTGCATTATTCGAACAATTACTGGCAACCCTCTCAAAAACATGCCAAAATTAAATCCTTATCCACCATCGTTTATCCCCACTTCACAATATACACTCGAATGTAAAGCTATTATCGACAAGAATCATCCTGGTGATTTCCTATGGCCAGAGGAACAAAATCTTATGAACGATTTTATTCAAAATCAGGAAACAGCTTTTGCATGGACAGAACAAGAGTGAGGAAGTTTTTGCTCTGACTTTTTTCCTCCTATAGAGTTCCCTGTTGTTCCTCACACTCCATGGGTTGAGTGAAACATTCCTATACCTCCAGGTTTGTACAAACAGATATGCGAGATGCTGAAAAAAAAGATAGAAGCAGGAGTGTATGAGCCATCGAACTCTTCATATCGATTACAATGGTTTTGCATCACAAAAAAGGACACAAAATCGCTTCAAATCATCCACAGTCTTGAACCGCTTAACCAAGTAACAATCCAGCACTCAGGCGTCGTACCAATACCCCAACATTTAGCAGAACAATTCGGGGGATGATCATGCAGAGGAATGTTGGATCTTTATGTGGCATTCGACGAAAGGAAAGTCACAGAATCATCTCGTGATCTGACAATGTTTCAGACACCATTCGGAGCACTTCGCATCATTACCCTACCCATGGGTTGGACAAATTCTGTCCCTATCTTACACGATGATGTAACATTTATTCTACAGCCTGAAATTCCTCATATCACCATTCCTTACATCGATGACACACCGGTTAAGGGTCTGAAATTGGAATATAGAATGATCGGTGGATCCTACAAAACGATTCCCAAGAATCCAGCTATTCAGCACTTTGTCTGGGAGCACTTCAAAAATTTAAATCGGATAGTGCAGCGCATGAAGTATTGCAGAGGAACATTTTCAGGCACAAAACTCTATCTTTGCATCCCTGAAATAATTGTCTTAGGGCATCAATGCAATATCGAAGGTCATATGGCCGACCCTACTCAAATCGCAGCTGTTAGCAAGTGGGGACCATGTCAAAGCCTCACTGAAGTCAAAGCATTTCTAGGAACCATTGGAGTTTGTCATATCTTTATCTGAAATTTTGCTCAACAAGCTGCAGCACTAATACAACTCACTCAAAAAGATGTTCCTTTCAAATTCGGAGCAGAACAAATAGCAGCCCAAGAAGATTTGAAAGCAGCTCTAATCAATTCCCCAGCGATTCGAGCAATCGATTACTCATCTCCAGCCATGGTTATTCTATCGGTCGACACTTCAAATATTGCTATTGGTTTCTTTCTCGCTCAATGCGATCCTGAAAACCCTCGAAAATGATATTATAGTCGATTCGGATCGATTACGCTTAACGACCATGAATCCAGATTTTCGCAACCAAAACTCGAACTTTACAGTCTATATCACGCTCTCAGAGCACTATGATTGTACCTAATAGGAGTTCGAAGGCTTATCATCGAAGTCGATGCACGATATATTAAAGGCATGCTTTCAAATCCTGATATTGCACCTAGCGCTAGCATCAATCGATGGATAGTATCCATCCTAACCTTTCACTTTACATTAGTCCATGTTGCAGGGACACACCATGGTCCTGATGGACTTTCGAGATGCCCCCCACAAAATGTTCAGCTTGACAATGAAGATAATTTCAAAGACTGAATTAACCACCTTCATGGTTTTGTACATCAAATAAATCCTATTACAACCCAACCAATTACTTTGCATCAAATTTTGACCTTCTCCCTCTCTTCAAATTTCAGTAAGGGGGAGGACCTCACCTATAATGATGTCCCACGATCGAATAAAGCAAAAACGAATGACGAGAGGTTACTTCGCATTCAAAAATGGTTACATGACTTGGTGCAACCCCCTGATCTATCAGATGCAGAATACAGTACCTTTATTCAATGTTGCACTGAATTCTTTTTGGACTAGGGCAAACTATGGAGGAAAGACTCCCAAGGAGCTCACAAAATTGTCGCTCCTCCAGAACGTCATCTCGAAATCATTTGCACAGCTCATGACAACATCAGACACAAAATGGTTTTCGCTACTAAATCAGTTATAGCCCTTCGATTTTGGTGGCCAAACATGAAAGCCAACATTGCATGGTATATTTGAACCTGCCACCTATGCCAAATTCAACAGATGTGAAATGTTCTAATTCCACCCACAGTCGCCACTCCAGCACCCCTTTTCAGCAAAGTCTATATTGACACAATGCAAATGCCACCTTCAAATGGATTTAAATACATCATACAAGGTCGATGCTCACTAATGACCTATCCAGAATGGCGAAAACTTCGATGCGAAAATGCCACATCTCTGGGTGATTGGATCTTTGAAGATATTATTTGTTGATGGGGCTTGCTATACGAAATTGTAACTGACAATGGCACTGCATTTATCGCAGCTATGGAGTATCTTTTGAAATGATATCACATTAACCATATTCAAATTAGCAGTTATAATTCGCATGCCAATGGACTTGTTGAATGAGCCCACTTTGACATTTGACAATCGTTATTTAAAGCTGTCAATGGAGATCAAACAAAATGGTTAGCAGGGGCACACTCAGCGTTTTGGGCAGAATGAGTCATGGTTCGTAAACACATGGGTTCTTCTCCCTACTTTACAGTTACAGGAGCACATCCTCTAATACCCCTCAACATTTCCGAGGCAACATACTTACAACTGCCACCCGATTCAATTTTATTGACAACCGATCTTATAGCTCAATGAGCCATAGCGCTACAAAAACCATCTAATGACCTCAAACTGTTATATTTGAAGGTCTACACATCCTGAATCGAAGCTGTGAAATGCTTCTAACTTGCTCATGAACATACAATGCACGACTACAACTTTGCGAAAGGAGATTTAGTCCTACTTCAAAATATGCAAATTGAGAAGTCCCTTAATCGCAAGATGAAACCCTGATATGTCGGCCCTCTTATCATTATCGAACGAAACTACAGAGGGGCTTATATTCTCTGCGAACTCGATGGGTCAGTACTATATAGACCTATTGCTGCATTTCGTTTGCTACCATACCTCACTCGAAAATCAATTTCCCTACCACCGAATTTCCTTGATATCGACTCTGAGTGCCTCGAACTTCGACAAAGATACCTTTGAAGATTTTCAGGACTTCGAAAACAAATAATCATCCTTTCTTTCCTTTTTGCAATTACTTACAATTTCGATTACTTTTAGTGTATGATACAAGTCACGATATCGCATCATAGCGGAGTCATGCAAACTCCAAAGGGTTTTTCGGCTATGATGAACTACTGAGCCTTTCCCTAAAAAATTCGATTTTTCATCTGTTATATCTTCATTTCTGCTTCATCTTACTTTCCAAACACATTTAACAAAAAAAAAAAAGACAATTTAAAATAGACAGAACAAAAAACAGAAAACAAAAAGTCCTACTCCTCCAACATCTCCTCCAACACCTCAACTTCCCTCCCCAACACCTCCATCTCCACCTTCATCTCGACCAATTTTCTCACCAGCACTCGATGACGAGTCCCGACCTCATCTGAATCCCCAGCCTCTTCGACCTCCTCGACCCTTCGAAAAGACCTTGCCTTCGCCTTCCCTTTCAATGACCTTTTTCTCTCCTTTGATGCCTTCGATGGCCCCACTACCAGCTCGACATCTTTAAATAGGCTCACAATGCGAATTTGATTTACTACAAAATTCGAAAACAAGTTAGCAATTACTTCGAAACAACTCCAAACAATTTTCGTACTTTTTCTGGGGTGCAAATCTTGTTTGCACTTACGAACTTCTTTACTTCACCTTTTCGAATGCCTTGCCTCGACAAACTGGCTTAGTAACAGCCTTGCACCTCCTGGGTGCACTTTGAACACTTTGTGGCGCCCTCCCTAACAACACACCACGGCTAAGACTTGAACCCAGCACACTGATCGCACTACGAAAGTATTTAGCAGCACAAAAAACTTTTGAACATAAAATAAAACACTCACTGGACCTTCGAAATCAAGCAACTCGCTCATTTCAACTGGTGCCCACTTCGCAGCCTCTACCCCTGCGACCTCCTCTTCCTCATCATATTTGCTCTCGACCTCGACCACCTTTCGCTTTGCCACCCTCAGCATGGGCAGCTCGTCTTCGTCCTCATTTTCATCATCCTCACCTCCCTCCACCTTTTGAATTGCCTGTAATTCAGCCTTGAACTTCGCACTCTGCCTTTTCAAGTCGTCCGCCAATGCCCTCCTCTGACCCTCAATTGCCACCCTGTTCGCCTCCTGCTGCTCCTCTCTCACCCGCTTTTCTTCCTCCTCCCTTCTTCTGCATTCTATCTCCTCAGCCAAATCTATGAACAATAGCTCTCCACCCCACGAAATCCATTCGTGTCGCATCATCGGTTTATACAGCTCGAATACTTCGTCCATGACCTTTTGAACAGCCGCTTCGCGTTCTTCACCAAGATCTTCAGCAAGTTCATTGTATTCTGCCTACACGAAACATTTTAGCATCTTTAACTATAAATCGATCAGTGACAGATGTACCATTTTTGCACAAAAACCCTTCCCCCACAGTTCGAAATCCGAGTCCTCGGCGATGCCACACTCAGGCATCGATTTTGTGTATTCAAGGATTTCAGCATTGAGTTCGATGAGGAGAGACATTATAGAAGAAAGAGTGGATGAATTTAGGAGGTGACATGGAAGAACGAGTAACATATTGAACCTCGCTAATTTCCTCACACCGACCATGCATTTTGCATGTGACTTTGATTGGCTAACTGGGACAGTTAGAATTTCAGTAAGGGGGAGGATGATAGGTCCACTACATGCTTTAAGGTCTGGAGAACAGTTTCACTCATATCGAGACATTATGACAGACATTCTGAATCACTACAAATGCCATGAAATCGACGTCGAATCTATTTCGCATTATTTTGCACTATTTCGAACAACTTTGCAACACTTCAAACAACTTCGAACAACTTTGCGACACTTTGAACAACTTTGAACAACTTTGTGACACTTTGAGCAACTTTGCAGAATTTCGAACAACATCGGCCGCCATATAGCTGTGTTAAAATACTTTCAATACATGCTGCACATCCGGAACAAACTATTCCGTCGCATATCAAGCACTACTGGACACGAGGAGAGACGACAAGAGATTTAGGATGTGATAATAGCATTTTTTATGTTTCGATGATATATTACAGTGAAAGATAAGTACTTTTACCATATGGGGACATGTATGTTTCAATTATTTATCATTTCTCATTTACTTTTGATCTACAAAGTCCTCATTGTATGATATATTGCCACATGTTTTACACATGTTTTACTTCCCTTTTTAGTACTATCTCTTCAAAAATGTATATAAACTTGTGCTAGTTACTTATAACAACAGAGAACCAGTTACCCTCTCCACTATAGTCGGATTTAAGAGCAGTTCTCTTGAGTCTTACCTCGCATCATATCTCTGAAGTTCTGCAAAATATCACGAACTTCCTCAAACTTTCCTCGTAACTGCTATATTCATTTGTCAAAACATATATCAATGCCAGTCAAACACCTTTGAACCCCCTCGAACTCACCTGAACAACTTCGAACCCATTCAAACTTATTTTGAACTACTTCGCATGTCTTTGAACCAATTTTGAACATCTTTGAACATCTTCGTATGCTTTAAAAAGTGGTGATATTTAGTACCACCTTGCACTCTTCCTCTAGCCTGAGTTATACTGCAAAAGGCTTTTAACAGATTTTTGCTAGGTTTCCAGGTCGAGTATCATCACCAAGGCACATAATAGGTGCCATGTGCAGATTTAAATCAACACCTCCCCCACAAACTGTACTGGCATCAATCTGGAGGGGCTTTATGATCCAAGGTGCCATGTATAGGTACTAAGTTTGAACCTCGAATTTAATTCCAAGGGAGCTTCTAAATTTCTCAAAGAGCTGCCTCCCAAGATTTTTAGTAAACATACTTGCTGGGTTTTCAGTTCCTGGGATGAAGATGACTGTGACCTTGCCATCTTCGATGCATTTGTGTGTATAATGATAGTGAATGTCAATATGTTTAGTCCTTCTTTCCTGAATGGGGTTAGATCCGATGAAGATCAACCCCTGATTATTGGCGCAGATAGGCACCTTACTCAAGGGATATCCTAATTTGGAAAATAAGGATGTGATCCACACTATCTGCTGACAAGTGTCAGAGAGAGCCATGTATTCAGCTTCTGTGGAACTAAGTGCTACAGTTTTTTGCATACAGGACTGCCAGCACACGATGCCTCCTGCTAAGGTGGCAAAGTAACCTGTTGTGGACTTGCATTTTATGACATTGGATGCCCAGTCTGAATCAGTAAAGGCTTGGAGGCCCGGTTTGCTATGGCCATCATAGATAAGCTTATATGATTGAGTACTGACTAGGTAGGGCATTATGTAATGCACCTTATCAAGATGTTCTTTACTCGAATTAGCTGAAAATTGGGACATCTTTATCACCGTGAAGGCAATATCGGGGTGAGTTCTGAGCATCAGATACAATAAAGACCCAATCACTGATTGAAACCCAGTTCTGAGAGCCAGATTAGGCTCATCAGGGTTTTCTGTAGGGATGTATCCCATGGGAAGTGGAGTAGGGGATGCCTTGGCATTCATCATTCCGAACCGAGCTAGCACAGTGGCTAGGTAGGTTGTTTGGTTCAGAGTGATTCTTGATGTGCCTTGTGTTATGCACATACCAAGGAATTCAGTAACATGACCAGTGTCCCAACACTCCCAATGCTTGAGACACACATTTTTCTTTTCCTCTACAAGGTGTTTGTTCTTCCCCAAGAACACGCCATCATCGACATAGATTATTGTGATGACAATGTCTTTACCATTTTTGTAGATGAAAATGCCGGCATCTGAGCTGGCGCATTCGAATCCAATGGATCACATGAACACCTCTAGCTCTCTCCACCATGCTAGGGCGGCCTTTTTAAGGCCATACAACACCTGGCGTAAGCGCATGACTTTGCGCTCTTTACCTGGGATGACAAATCCCTCAGGTTGATGCATGTAAATTTCCTCATCTAGTTTGCCATACAGGAACACGGTTTTTATGTTGAGTCCCATCATGTACATGCCTTCTAGAGCACTCAGGGCAAACATGAGGTGCACCATCTCATAGCAGACCACTGGAGAGAATATCTTGTCATAGTCAATGCCTTCAACTTGTGAGAAGCCTTTGGCCATGAGTCTGGCCCATTTTTGTCCATTGGATTTTACAGAGAAAACCCATCTATTTTTGATGGCCTTTCGGCCAGCAGGGAGATCTACAATGTTGTAGACATGCTGTTTACAGAGGGCCTCTAGTTCCTCCAGGCATGCACTTCTCCACTCTAATTGTGCAGGCTTGGGTAAGCGCGCAATGTCGCGATGCTGGATCAGGACAGGATTTGATGCTGTAGATGGTGCAACTGCTTTGCAAAGCGGAAGGTGCATCAGATCCATTCCACCTTCGGTGACATAATTATCCCTTCTAGGGCCCCAATATGATGGGGTACCCAGATTGGGTAACCACTGTCCTCGCTCCTCATTGGGATTCTGGTGCCAAATCCATGGCACCTCAGACTCCTGAGGTTGAGGGGGTGTCGCATACTCTAATCCCAAATTATCCAGGGTCTGTGTGGGAGGAGTTCTACTTGCCACTTGGTGGTTGAGAGGGCCCAGCTGGCACCTCTTCTTCGACCTGAGGGAGGGCTGAAGTGCGACTCCTGCCTTGTCCCGCTGGTTCCCACAATTGGTGCTCCCACACAATGTCTCGTTCAATTTGAACGGGGTCACAATTTTCACCATAGACATTGCCCGAACGAGTTGGGACTCATCACTGCCTGTTTGATCACCTTAGTGGAGGTATGGGGGCCTCTACTGCTGGCAGTGCTGGACTAGGCTGGGATGATGGACCCGGTGATGATACTCAACCCGGAAACCCAAACAAAACCTACTAAATGGCTTCGGATGGTATAACACGAGTCAGAGGAAGGGTGCAAGTTGGTACTAGATATCACCATGGAGACCAATATGATGTGTTTGGCTGTGCGAAATGATAAGTGATGGTTCAAATAATCTGTAAGAGTGTACGAAGTTGTTTGAAAGAGTTCGAAAGAGGTTTGAAAATGTGTGAAATAATTCGAAGTAGGTTCGAAGAGGTTCGAAATAGTTTTGAAGTATGTCGAAGAATGAGTTTAACAAATGTGAGGTGTTTGTTAAATGGCGATGGGTGATGGGCGATAAAACAAGAAGTGAATACAATAGTTTCAAAGAAGTTTGCAATATTTCACAGAACTTAGAGATACAATGTGAAGATAGGACTCAAGAGGATGGCCCTTAAATCTGATGATGAGCGAGAGGGTAACTTGTGCTGTTCCCCATTGCTTCTATTCTTTGTTCTAACTAACTAATACAAGTCTATATACAAAATGAAGAAATAGTACTAAAAAGGAAATAAGAACATGTGTAGAACATGAGGCAAAGATATCAAACAATGAGGACTTGTATATCATGAAACAAATGAGAAATAATAAATGATGAAACATATGGTGTTCCCATATAGTAACAGTACTCCAATGAAACACAGAAATGCACTTATCGCATTCTAACTCTCTTGTATTCTCTCCTCGTGTCCGGTAGTGCTCGATATGCTACTAAATAGCTTGTTCCGAATGTGCAGCATGTATCGAAAGTGTTTCAAGACAACTATATGGCAGCCGATATCGTTCGAAGTGCTGCGAAGTCATTCAAAGTGTTGCAAAATAGTTCAAAAGTTATCAAAATAGTTCAAAGTCATCCGAAATAGTGTGAAACAGTGCGAAAATGATTCGATGTCAATTTCATGGTGTTCATAGTGATTCAGAATGTCTGTCGTAATGTCTCAATATGAGTAAAACTGTTCTCCAGACCTTAAAGTGCATAGTGGACCTATCACTGGTGCACCTGCCAGCGCAAACGGATCAGCACCCTGAGGTGGATCGCCAAAGGAGCCGAACAGTGGGTCTCTAGACATTTTAGGGGTTCCAGACCCTGATTGTGAAGGTGGTGGGGATGGAGCTCATGGAGGAGGATTTGGCACTGGTGGAGCATAATGCTCGTGGCCCAGATAGAAGCTGTTATCACTTCCTCCATTGGTATTGTCCCCTGATCCCCCAGAGTGGTCATCATCTCTGGAAGGGGGTATATCCCTGAGATCATTTTTTGCTGGGGTCTTGGCCCCGGGACAATGAGGAAACAGAGTCTCATCGCAGAGGGCCATAGCACCAACAAATATTGACCCTGATGGGTGCATAAAGCGCCAACCCTTGATGCCATCTGCCAGGCTGATGTATGTACGTCATGAGCTCCGATCTTGCAGCTAACTTATTAGGATGCTTCTCTTTCAGCAGGTAAATGTAGGCACTGCATCCAAATACCTTTTTGTCACTCAGATCGGGCTTCTCGCCTTTGAGATCTTTGATTGGAGTTCACCATTTTAGGTGGTTTATTGGTGTTCAGTTGTAGAGATATGTAGCATGCTCTACACAAAATTCCCACCATGATTGTGGTAAGCAGGCAGTAAAGCACAATGTTTGTGCTTTCTCCATTAACATCCTGATTGTGCATTCAGTGTGACTATTTTGTTGGTGGACATGGCACGCCGACATCTCAATTTTAATCCCAGCCTCTTTGAGCTGGGTTATGAGTTCCTGATCATGGAATTCCCCCCCAGGATCGAAATGCCAATGCTTGATTTTTGCGTCATATTGTGTTTTGGCAATCCCCTCAAACTGTCTGATTGACTCAGCAGCATCGGACTTTTTTCTCAGGCACTGACTCCACATATGTGAAGTTCGATCATCAACAATTACAATAAAATATTTGTACTTGTGATAACTGAGTGTTGGTAATTCCTTCAGATTGGAATGGATCAGCTCGAAGGTTCCTTTGGCCCGAGACTCAGATCCAGGGAATGACTTTGACGTCATTTTTCCCTTGGTGCACCCTGGACAAATGTGCCTGTCCCTTGGAATTTTTAGATCCTTGGGAAACTTATGGGTGTGTTTTGGCATCTGTCACACGACAGCTTCGCTCGGGTGGCCAAGCTGCTTGTGCCAAATGTCATAGTCAACAACATAGTTCTAATCTCTTAGTGCTCTGAATGTGCGAATCACACACATAGATGGTTTCGCTGTGTATTATTGGCATCGCATTGAGCTGGGGTTTTCCCTTTTTGTCGGCAAAGGAAATTATTTTACTGTCTCCTTTTACAGTATATTCCTCAGCAATGAGGAACACTCCCATTGACATAAGCTGACTTGTCAAATCTGGGAGATAGAAAATGGGGGATAAGCGCATGACGCGTGACTCTGTCTTCCCATTAACTTTTACCTGATGATGAATCTGGACAGCACCTTTGCCTTTGATCGAAGTCATGCTGGTAGCGGTCTTGACCTGCCATTTCTCAGACATAGGCAAATCCTCATAGGAGGTGAAGTCTTTCATCTCACCAGTGAAGTGCAATGATGCACCTGAATCCAAGATCCAAGGGGCACCATGTTTGCATTCCTTTCCAGCACACATCACACATGGCCTGATTAGGGCCTTTGCATCACAAGCGACAATATAATTTATTAAAAATTCTATAGGATGCTCTATATTATGGGAATGGCCCAAATAGTTCATCCCTTTCAAGCTATTGTTAGCAATGATGTGATGGTCAGGGAAAAGGACTGACATTTCATCATAAGCCCCCATGAAGGGGGCTATTGGCTTGTCTGCAAGCATGTTATCCATGCTTTCCCAGATCGATTGATCCAAGACCATCATTTTGGAGCTGAGGGAGACTTAATCATCATCATTCTCAGGCTCAGGTTCTATTTCAGGAACCTCCTTGATCTGAGCCGATGGCTCGGGGGTTTCCACCCAGTGGCACTTACCTTCCCACTTACTCATCTGGTCTTCTTCGATGATTTGAATATTCTTGGCCGTTTTAGGCACTTCGATGTCTGTGAGCAGGTCCCAGGCCATCTGGTAGTCTTTGTACACAGAGGGGCCAGGGGAGAAGGTTCCGGTGACCTTTGACTCGGGCTGATTAGGCTGCTTTCTCAGGTCAGTGGTGTGAAAATACATGGATTTCCCATGTAGCCATGACATTTGAACACTTTGGTCAAATGTCAGTGGGAGGAGAGAGGGGCTGGCCTGCGCCAGTCTGTTCGAAATGGCGCCTTGACTGTTAATGGTCATGGCAGCATGGGTAAAGCATACTGCATCCGCATAAGGTGCACTAGGCACCATGAAGGGCTCCACCATACTGGTGGAGGTGAGGTGGCTGTGAGATTCCTTTTTCACATGCTTTTCCCTGGCAGCCTTGCCAGACCTACGCTTCTTCTCCGAGTTGGAGCCCAAAGGCTTGGACAACTTCTCACTGGATTTCTCCAGTCCCTTCCCTTTCCACTTAGGGTCACTGCCCTTTCTCTTGACAGCTGACAGCTTCTTCACCATTTCTCCGGAGCATGCAAAGGCAGCTCGACGGGAGGCTTCTGCCATCACATGGTCCCTCACTACAGCATAGGAGAGACCAGTCGTACCAGTTGTGGATAAGATGGTGGAAGATAAAGAATCGTACTCCTTTGGCAATGCCGAAAGGAGTAATAAGGCCTGAACTATCTCAGGGATGTCGACACCATTGGCAGTTAGCCACTGGTATCTCTCAGAGATCTGAGCCATTGTTGGCACAGGGTTTTGTGCCGGGACTCTGATTGAGATCACAGATTTAAAGTCTGTGAATATCTGAGAAGGCCCTTCTTGACCGAAATCGGCCTGAAGGGCTTGCCACAGGGCACTAGCAAGTCCTGTTGCAGATCTGAATCTGGATCTGATGGAAGGAGATAGGTGGAGCAAGATAGCTCCATATGCCTGATCATTCTCCTGATTCCACACCTTACATGCAGCAACATTGGCTGCCACTGGGACTGTTTCAGCACCAGAGGCAACTTGGCAAAGGCCTTGTGACATAAGCCATGCCTTCATACTTTTGGCCCAGGCCTTGTAGCCAGAGCCATCAAACAAGGAGATGAGTTTATCGAGCGAGGAGGACATTTTTAAGATTTGAGCTAATAAAAGCACCAAATCAGTCACTTGCTCTTAAATTAGAAATGACAGATGCAAAACTTAGCACTCCATCAGAGTACTTTTGTTTAGCACATGATGAGCGCCAAAAGGGCGCATCATTGCTCCATGATGTCATGTCAGAGGGAGGCTAACCCCATCACAAAAGCAATCAGGTGCTCAGTGAAGTGAAGCACATTGGTAGTAAGACCTGTGCACAATGTCTGAGTTGGAGCCCTGAGGGGCTACAGTACAACTCCTTCCAACTAGAGCTCCAAGGAGCTCATAGCTGTGCAGCGTGGCCTCCAGGGCCCATAACCTGTTGAGCAGCGTGCTATGTGCAGTGTAGAGTGCTCACAGATCTTACTACTTACCTGTTGAGTTGGTTAGTGTGCTAAGTAACTTAGGTTAGAGGGCGTAGAACTCTCTGTATTGCTAGGTAGAGGTACAGCATACTTATATACCTAGAGAGCCTACATGGTCACATGAGACTCATGTCACGTGAGGCTCAGTGGGGTGGAGAAAAGGGCAGTGTACCACATGGTTCCTGTCCACATGTCATTATGACATATTTGTATACATGTATTTACATATATATGTGTTTACACCAAGGCACAGAATAGGTGCCATGTGCAGATTTAATTCAACACAAGTGACTTTATGTGATATCAATCCACCTTGCAGGTTGCATTTGGGGATCAGGTTGCATTTGGGGATCATGTGTTGCTCATTTTCACCATACTGTTCCAATCCTGGTACCATCCAACATAAAACTATCTCATCACCTCTTTGCCTACCTCTCATCTCTCTATTCTTCATTCTTCAGCCTAACTGTACTGTACTTTAGATTACTTACCTTTACTTCAGTTACCCAGAGTTGGCAAGGTATAGCTTACACCATACCTGAGTTACTTATGTAACATAATCAACCCAAATTATGATTGTCTGAGACTTTTTGGAGGAATTTTGGACTTCAGACTTTCAGTCAGCTTTCACTTGGTAAATGAGACTTGCATTTCTTTTGAGACTTTTTTGCATTCACACCTTCATCAGCAAACTCAACCTCTCATGGTGATGAATTTTTGATTCTGGGAAAGATTGGTGAATATTCTAATTATATTATTAGTCATTTCAGCCCACCCTCAACACATCACATGACAAATGTTGAAATCTGGATGACACTGCTCTTTCCCTCCTATGACCTCTACTACCACTCTGTTAACCATGCACACCAGCTCCTATGCTAGCAAGTGCCACCACTTGTGGCAAACAACCCATTTTGGATGCTGTGTGAGCCAAATGATGATGCAGTCATTTGGGCATGTCTTTTTTCATTCATTTTGTTTATATGAACTATCTAATCATTGTTTTAGGTTTTGAACTGTTGAGAATCACACCATGATAGGGTGATGACTGATGCATTCCTGTGTGAAGCATATTAACATAAAATACCACTTCCCTCATGAGCACATACAATCCACTGACTTATGCCTTGACTATATTAATACCAAATAGTGTTGCAGAAGTTCAGTTCAACAAATGGAGGTGCTGAAACTAGAACTGGACTGTCAGTTCACATTCAAAGAAATTTGGTTCTGGTTCAGGTAGGGTTCAAATGGAGAACCAAACATTTTTATAGAGAAACATATGTTCCTACAAAGGGAACAGTAAGCTAACTAGTCTTCAAGTTCATCACCTGTCTGTGTTTCAGGCTCCTCCTGCAGGGCAATCAGCATGTCAACATGCTGAGCTGCTTGATGAGGAGCTGCAATGTGCCCATTATGGTAAGCACTTTTAAGGATTTGCAAAGCTTCAAAGAGCTTAGGTGACAGACAATTCATTGTAATTCCATTCAATCTCAGAGGTGTCTTTCAGAGAGCCATCCAAGCGAATGGCACAACCAAGATCAGAGGAATTAGGCATGAGTGTACAGCAAGGGAGTAAATATGAGAATGATGAGAATGAGAACCAACTGGTGGCCTCCTTTTTATGTGTAAGCCTCCATCATGTACAAAATAAGAAAGATGAAAAGGTTGCCTACTCCTTTGCAAATGCCATTAAATCTAAGTTTTTTCCTACCTTGTGGGTTACTCCCTCTCCTTCTTAGGTATAGTAACTATCCATAGGCCCCCCAACAAACATTGTTTCCTGTTTCATAGATACTCCATGATACCCAAGTGGAACATCAGTGGGCCACACCAGCTCTGATGTTGATCAGTGCCCAACAACAGTTTGTGAGCATATGCATATTGAAGAAAAAAAAAGGAAATAAGTGGTGTCATGACCATATGCCCATTGCTAAGTGAGTGGCAGCTCATCAACATTTGACTAACAATGTCCTGAGGAGACAGCGCATAATGATGGACTTCAGTGGTGGTGACTAAGGATGCACATGCAGCACCTGACCACAAGGGCACATGAGCATGCACATGATTTGAATGCATTCATCTTTCCTTCATCATCAGAGGACCATGAACTGAACTTTGGGTTTAGTTCATGGTGTTGAAATTAATTCCCTTGATGCATGCTGTATACATGAGGCGATACATGCAGCATACACATGTTACTGCGCTTACTGCGCATACATGTGGTATACACATTCCCGAGTCATGTGACATCCTTATTATTATGTATATAAGGAGAACCTGTACCGTAGTAGGAATACAGTGTTCTTACCTCTACTAAACCCTAGCCCTAAGACTAACTAAACCCCAGGTAGGTTACAAGGAACGTGTCGTCTCTTCCTCTGTGCAGCGTATGTAGTCTGCTCCAACACATGGAATGCTATCTAAGGTAGAAGCAATCCATTCAGGGAGGTTCAGGTTTGAACCAAAGTTCTGAAATGAACTTCCACAACACTAACACCAAACACAATGTTGCTGACATGTTCATGAAAGCCTTGAACATTAAGCAATTCCCCTATTTTCAAAACTTCCTGGGCCTGAAATGACTCATTCCATGTGAGGAGGAGTGATCATGGTGAGGAGGAGTGTTTAGAATCACACTGTGATAGGGAAATGACCAATGCATGTGATGCATACACTATTCTTAGTGCACCCCTTTGACGTGCTTAAACAAATGTCTCATACCTTTATTCCTTTGTTTCTTTATCTGACAGCTCTCATATATATACAGTAGATAGTTGATTGACCATCATGAAGTTACTTATACAAGGACTGAGTGTATTCTCATTTATTCTAGGAATCGATTCTCTACATGAACTGCTGATGATGAGTGCTGCCAATGTGAGATAAATCACACCCACTCCCAACCATGCTATCCCCCTCCTCCCCATGAAAACAGGATGTGAGGCTCTTGACAACAGATAGGAGATGGCAGAGAGGTGCCAGGAGACCCATGGAGTGGGATACCCACCAGGTAAGCACGTACAAATGCCCCTACTGTGCCATGTTACTAACAGCTGCCTAACCCCCTGAAGCAGGAAATCACACCAACACAACGTGAAGATGTCCCAAACCAACAATGGACATGCCCCATAGTGATGGGAAAGTTTAGTTCAGTCCAGTTAAGAGGAGATTTTTGCTGAACCAAGGACCAGACTGGTCCAGTTCCCAAATGGAACTTATGGTTCTGGTTTGACAACAGTTCAGTTCCAGTTCAGGGGTATCTGAACCAAGAACCGAACTTACTTAACAAGAGAAATTATTTTTTTTTGAAAGGAAGAGGCTGAAAATAATATTCATGATCTGGATGCAACTTGAATAGCACAATAGTCCTTACCTGCACTTCAACCCACAGGTCAGGTGGGTACAGGTCGACCCACTGTCTCCCATCGTAATATCAGCTCCTGCATCTGGGGAGACCCGCAATTGTGGGCTCCTTCGATTACAGGAGCTGATGCGAGCAGTTGCTCATGGTGGTGTCATCCATCATAGTAGCTGAGGTGGGCCAGGGAGCGGCAGTAGTGCCCCCTGTTCCCAATGACACAGAAGAACTCCCGCAAGCAGTTGCTTGCAGGCATGGGTGTCATCTTGTAGGTGGCAGGATAGGTGATCCACCATGCTGCGAACACTGGCTCACGATGGTGGTTTGGGTAAGGTGGCAGTTGTGAGATGTGAGTTGGCTTCAGTGGATGCTTACCTGGCAGGCATCCCCCTGCACAGGTCTCCTGGCACCCCTCCGGCTCTACCTATGCCCCTTCTCTGTTGCCTCACTTAGTAAATTTTTAATACGTAGTTAAATAGAATCCAAGTAAATCAATAGTTAATATAGTGAGCAGCTGCCTGGGCTGCCCTGCTTGTTGACGGGTACGAGAGAAGGCGGCAAAATTTTCAAAGAACCAAACTTCGGCAGGCCTACACGAAACGTCATATTGCTATTCCTAAACAAAACAAAGAACAAGCGTATCGGTTTGGTCTAGAAAAAAAAGGAACACGGACATGTATGTACCACTTGGATCCAAGTCAGTGAAGGGAGTACTAAGTCATAATGAAATCGAACAACATGTCCCCCAGGCCATACGAGCAAGAATCGTTACCAAGAAACTACACATAGCGATCCCAAAAATTGCTGAATATCCGAGTAATAAGAAGCCGGCCGTCCACAAATGCTGTGTTGAATGCGATTCTAAATAAGATGAATCAACGAGGGCCAAAAAACGACACCCTTCGCAGCCTCGACAGCATCTTTCTCCACCACGGCCTGGACCGAGATTTGAGTTCGAGCACCACATTTGTTTCTGCCTGTTTATTGGTCATTGATCTGTGCTCAGAAGCAGAGATAGAAGGCGGGGAAGAAACCTGAGGAGTTTGGAGCGCAGATGAGTAGACAGATGATGGAGATTCGCGACCAGTGATCGGAAGAAGACCAAGATCGAACCAGTTCGTTCCTCCACGCATTCCCAGACCTAAATCGAGAGCTTTATTGATATCCAAGTCCATCTCTAACCCGGTATCCAATTGTTGTACTTCCTCAGGCGACATTAGGGGTTCCGCCGGGAGTTGAGGAGGGACTTGGGGCGGGATATTCTGAATAACAGGAGTAGGAGGAAGATTAGACGTTGAAGCAGAGGTCGAGGCTGATGCCGACGACTCGGATGTCGATTCCGTAGAGCTTAAGAGTGTCTGCATGAAAGATGACCACTCGGAATTATCAGAGCCCAGTCCTTCGAGTTTAATCTCTGGTTTCTCTACCGCCGATTCTTCGGCAAGGGTGCGACTTCGAGAGCGTGTTGGAAGAGTGGAAGGGCGCCTTGTAGACGGGAGAACATGCCACTCCGGAGAAACAGAACGTTGCGACGGTCCAGGGGCTGAATCCAACGACGTAGATCGTACGTTCGAGAACAAGAGCCCATCCTCTCCAACGTCATCTCCACTGATTCCGGCCCATTCTATTCTCCGGTTTTTGTCGATGGGAGTTCCACGCCCGACGTACTTCATCAACTGCCAGGATCCACGGTGGATAGAGCTCGCTGGCACTGGTGAGAGCCTGGACATGGATCTCGTCTTGGGTGATCTTCTTACGGTTGGGGATGGGGTGGGGGAGCCGAATGATATGGAACGTGCTGATGGAGAAGATGATGGGGGAGGAGAGGGAGTCGAGTGCCGGATTTCAGAGACTGAAGGCTCAGGTGAAGGAGGAGGAGAAAGACAGGATAAGTCGAGTTCGAAATCTTTGAACCCGAATTGTGGGATCTCAACGACTGGGGTATCCACGTCACCCCCTTGGGGAGAAACAGACGTCGGCTCGATTTGAGCTGCTATAATGATATTTCGTATAGCGTCGGTCCGATGTATAGTTCTGCGTTGAACGAATGATCAGTAGATGTGTCGAAAGAGTTATAAAGATCATTGCATTGCGTACAACTCGGTCATCCTTCGTTCCAAGAATATTCTGTCTTCTGAATAACAGAGTGAGCTGGAGTAGGCGGGTCAGAAATACAAAACGGCTTCCGTCATGCAAGTAGGACAATAACAGTACCCAGTGAAACAGGCAGACGAAAAGGATCAAAAAAGCCAGCCAGCCACACGCACTAGCACATTGTTGTAGTCCCATGGAGAACACGGCTTCTCTTAATATAGTTTTACGTTCTCGAAGTCCGCAATTACGTCCGTAGAAACGGATTCGTCACGGTGGTAGCGGAACATCTGGAAATGAACTAAGGGGTTGGGGGGTGTGATTAAAGTTCGTTATGTGCGGGAGAAGGTAATGTGAGTGGGATGTAAAACTAACTTGTGAAGGACTCGGCAGTGGGGGTGAGTTGCGGGCTTGTCAATGCTCCGCGAAATGAATTGCAATGAGCGGTATAAACATAAATCCGCAATCCAGTGCTTAGAACATGTGTGTGTGGAACTCGGAGAATTCTGGATTGCTAGTAATGGAAATGGTCTGGATCTTGTGGACCTTGTAAGTCTGATGCATTACGTCGAGAAAAAGAGCCCGTCGATGGGATCGATCACGAACGACTTCTAATTATACGAGTTTGTCGATAAATACGCCGAGTGGACTGCAATATACAATATGTAATACAATGATGTTATCCACCGCAGCAGGATGGCAACTGCCCCCCTCGCCTCATCATGCATCATCGATTACATCTATTAAATATGTCTTGTTCGAGTCGACGTCAATTCAGGACACTTCACACTTATCACGATTGAACCCCATTACGGCTCAGAGGGTTCTGTTACGCAATCCTGTCAGATTAAGCGAAGGTGTGAGAAGACGGCTTTCTGAGCCAGGAAAACCTTGAAAAGAAAAAGCTTAGCATGTGCGGTAGTCCGGATGTCCGAGGACTTTGAGCAACTTGATCGGATCTATGAAAGTTGGTAGCTGTAGGAGGTTATTTGCACTACTTAGCTGAAGGTGGCAGCAGCAGTAAGGCTCAGCAGTCCTGCGTTTCGAAAGTGCTGCGTCCGAAGTCGACGAAGTTGAACGGTATTGACCCAGCAGATTGTGGAGGTGGACGAGTGAGGCACGAGTATACCGTATTGCAAGGAGAGAATGTTGACGCGTAGAGATCCTGTGATTCTTTACCTTTCGCTTGATTCTCGCTCCTACGTTCGAAGTCATTACATTGATTACATCGTTTTTTCTTTCGCTCTCAGATCCAATGCGGAAAGACGGGAAGCGGGAGCAATTGTTCCGCTCTCACAGTCAGGGAAGACCACTAATAGTCCCGAGAGCGGTCGCGAATCTGAACTCCTTTCTGATGCTCTAAAGTTGGCAGCTGTGGAGGTGGAGAAAGGTACTACGAAAAGGTGAAGCCGGTGGGTCAAGGCCCCGGTCGGCGCAAGTCATTTTTAAACGGATGTTCGTCGATCGTCGCGTGTTGCACTGGCAAAGTTGAAACCTGTTCAGGGGAGGAGCAAGTAATCATCAAGGCACCCCCGGGTGTGAAACCTTCAGGAGGCCACCAGTATCGCGTTCTACAACCTATAGCTGAGGATGCCCACAAGATACCTGGGCAGTTGAGTAAACAGGCCCGTCTGAGAACGTTGGTGGCTCTAGGTTCCTAGATCAACTTACCGTGGGTGAGTTCGACGTTGGTATATGGCAGCCATAAAGGGTTGCAAACAATCAGCAATTACACTTTGCATCTGCAGCAAATTTCTCACCTACCCATTTTGAGGAGCTTTGGAGTGATGGTCTACTTGATGCTTGCCAAAATCACTCACAGGTTGGACTGGTGGAAATGAGGCTTGGTCATGAGGCAGGAACTCAGGATAGACCCCATGTTCCCACTTCTCTAATATGATTGTTTCCAACACACTGCCCAGTTCTAGCCCCATTTATCCTAATCATCTCTTCTGAAATGCTAGCATTATCCATGCTCACACCTTCTCCAACAAGAAAGCACTCTGATACTTTTCACATGCATGATGCAAGGCATGGTTGGTTGCAGAAGGCTTGGTTTTGATAGCAGTTTTGTCCTCCAGGCTTTGTTTTGGCCCAGTTAGTTGGTAGGATAACATACAAAGTCCAATCACCATGATCTCAGTGCTCAGGAATGACAAAACTGAGTACTGGTAGGAACCTTTTCAATGAGCATATAAGTGCTGCCCATGAACCCCCCCCAATTTTTCATGCCACACTGCAACCAGGACCACATAGTCTGTGCAATAGCCCTTTCGAGCAAAATCATCCAGGACTGCATAATCCTGCACCATTCTACTGTTGAATTAAATCTGCACACGTGGCACCTATTCTGTGCCTTGGTGTAAGAACCCTTAAAACACATATATATGTAAATACATGTATACAAATATGTCATAATGACATGTGGACAGGAACCATGTGGTACACCACCCTTTTCTCCACCCCACTGAGCCTCATGTGACATGAGTCTCATGTGACCATGTAGGCTCTCTAGGTATATAAGTACGCTGTACCTCTACCTAGCAAGAGAGAGAGTTCTATGCCCTCTAACCTAAGTTACTTAGTACACTAACCAACTCAACAGGTAAGTAGTAAGATCTGTGAGCACTCTACACTGCGCATAGCACACTGCTCAACAGGTTATGGGCCCTGGAGGCGATGTTGCACAGCTATGAGCTCCTTGGAGCTCTAGTTGGAAGGAGTTGTACTGTAGCCCCTTGGGGCTCCAACTCACATGTTGGATGCAGGTCTTACTACCAATGCACTTCACTGCGCTGAGCACCTCATCGCTTTTGTGATGGGGTTAGCCTCCCTCTGACATGACATCATGGAGCAATGATGTGCCCTTTTGGTGCTCATCATGTGCTAAACAAAAGTACTCTGATGGAGTGCTAAGTTTTGCATCTGTCATTTCTAATTTAAGAGCAAGTGACTGATTTGGTGCTTTTATTAGCTCAAATCTTAAAAATGTCCTCCTCACTTGATAAACTTGTCTCCTTGTTTGATGGCTCTGGCTACAAGGCCTGGGCCAAAAGTATGAAGGCGTGGCGTATGTCACAAGGCCTTGGGCAAGTTGCCTCCAGCGCTGAAACAGTCCCATTGGCAGCCAATGTTGCCACATGTAAGGTGTGGAATCGGGAGAATGATCAGGCATATGGAGCTATCTTGCTCTGCCTATCTCCTTCCATCAGATCCAGATCCGGATCTGCAACAGGACTTGCTAGTGCCCTGTG
This sequence comes from Tricholoma bakamatsutake, assembly GCA_029959215.1. Classification (NCBI taxonomy): domain Eukaryota; kingdom Fungi; phylum Basidiomycota; class Agaricomycetes; order Agaricales; family Tricholomataceae; genus Tricholoma; species Tricholoma bakamatsutake. The sequence continues at coordinate 13,895,863 of CP114857.1, read as the reverse complement.
GCAAGCCCTGCAGGCTGATTTCTGCCAAGAAGGGCCTTCTCAGATATTTGCAGACTTTAAATCTGCAATCTTGATCAGAGTCCCAGTGCAAAACCCTGTGCCAACAATGGCTCAGATCTCTGAGAGATACCAGTGGCTAACTGCCAATGGTGTCGACATCCCTGAGATAGTTCAGGCCTTATTACTCCTTTCAGCATTGCCGAAGGAGTATGATTTTTTATCTTCCACCATCTTATCCACAATTGGTATGACTGGTCTCTCCTACACTGTAGTGAGGGACCATGTGATGGCAGAGGCCTCCCATCGAGCTGCCTTTGCATGCTCCGGAGAAATGGTGAAGAAGCTGTCAGCTGTCAAGAGAAAGGGCAGTGACCCTAAGTGGAAAGGGAAGGGACTGGAGAAATCCAGTGAGAAGTTGTCCAAGCCTTTGGGCTCCAACTCGGAGAAGAAGCGTAGGTCTGGCAAGGCTGCCAGGGAAAAGCATGTGAAAAAGGAATCTCACAGCCACCTCACCTCCACCAGTATGGTGGAGCCCTTCATGGTGCCTAGTGCACCTTATGCGGATGCAGTATGCTTTACCCATGCTGCCATGACCATTAACAGTCAAGGCGCCATTTCGAACAGACTGGCGCAGGCCAGCCCCTCTCTCCTCCCACTGACATTTGACCAAAGTGTTCAAATGTCATGGCTACATGGGAAATCCATGTATTTTCACACCACTGACCTGAGAAAGCAGCCTAATCAGCCCGAGTCAAAGGTCACCGGAACCTTCTCCCCTGGCCCCTCTGTGTACAAAGACTACCAGATGGCCTGGGACCTGCTCACAGACATCGAAGTGCCTAAAACGGCCAAGAATATTCAAATCATCGAAGAAGACCAGATGAGTAAGTGGGAAGGTAAGTGCCACTGGGTGGAAACCCCCGAGCCATCGGCTCAGATCAAGGAGGTTCCTGAAATAGAACCTGAGCCTGAGAATGATGATGATTAAGTCTCCCTCAGCTCCAAAATGATGGTCTTGGATCAATCGATCTGGGAAAGCATGGATAACATGCTTGCAGACAAGCCAATAGCCCCCTTCATGGGGGCTTATGATGAAATGTCAGTCCTTTTCCCTGACCATCACATCATTGCTAACAATAGCTTGAAAGGGACGAACTATTTGGGCCATTCCCATAATATAGAGCATCCTATAGAATTTTTAATAAATTATATTGTCGCTTGTGATGCAAAGGCCCTAATCAGGCCATGTGTGATGTGTGCTGGAAAGGAATGCAAACATGGTGCCCCTTGGATCTTGGATTCAGGTGCATCATTGCACTTCACTGGTGAGATGAAAGACTTCACCTCCTATGAGGATTTGCCTATGTCTGAGAAATGGCAGGTCAAGACCGCTACCAGCATGACTTCGATCAAAGGCAAAGGTGCTGTCCAGATTCATCATCAGGTAAAAGTTAATGGGAAGACAGAGTCACGCATCATGCGCTTATCCCCCATTTTCTATCTCCCAGATTTGACAAGTCAGCTTATGTCAATGGGAGTGTTCCTCATTGCTGAGGAATATACTGTAAAAGGAGACAGTAAAATAATTTCCTTTGCCGACAAAAAGGGAAAACCCCAGCTCAATGCGATGCCAATAATACACAGCGAAACCATCTATGTGTGTGATTCGCACATTCAGAGCACTAAGAGATTAGAACTATGTTGTTGACTATGACATTTGGCACAAGCAGCTTGGCCACCCGAGCGAAGCTGTCGTGTGACAGATGCCAAAACACACCCATAAGTTTCCCAAGGATCTAAAAATTCCAAGGGACAGGCACATTTGTCCAGGGTGCACCAAGGGAAAAATGACGTCAAAGTCATTCCCTGGATCTGAGTCTCGGGCCAAAGGAACCTTCGAGCTGATCCATTCCAATCTGAAGGAATTACCAACACTCAGTTATCACAAGTACAAATATTTTATTGTAATTGTTGATGATCGAACTTCACATATGTGGAGTCAGTGCCTGAGAAAAAAGTCCGATGCTGCTGAGTCAATCAGACAGTTTGAGGGGATTGCCAAAACACAATATGACGCAAAAATCAAGCATTGGCATTTCGATCCTGGGGGGGAATTCCATGATCAGGAACTCATAACCCAGCTCAAAGAGGCTGGGATTAAAATTGAGATGTCAGCGTGCCATGTCCACCAACAAAATAGTCACACTGAATGCACAATCAGGATGTTAATGGAGAAAGCACAAACATTGTGCTTTACTGCCTGCTTACCACAATCATGGTGGGAATTTTGTGTAGAGCATGCTACGTATCTCTACAACTGAACACCAATAAACCACCTAAAATGGCGAACTCTGATCGAAGATCTCGATGGCAAAAAGCCTGATCTGAGTGAGGAGAAGGTATGCAGATGCAGTGCCTACATTTACCTGCTGAAAGAGAAGCATCCTAAGAAGTTAGCTGCAAGATTGGAGCTCATGACGTACATCGGCCTGGCAGATAACATCAAGGGTTGGTGCTTGATGAACCCATCAGGGTCAATATTTGTCAGTGCTATAGCACTCTTCGATGAGACTCTGTTCCCTCATTGTCCCAGGGCCAAGACCCCAGCAAAAACTGATCTCAGGGATATACCCCCTTCCGGAGATGATGACCACTCTGGGGGATCAGGGGACAATAGCAATGTAGGAAGTGATAACAGCTTCTATCTGGGCCATGGGCATTATGCTCTACTGGCACCAAATCCTCCTCCATGGGCTCTGTCCCCACTACCTTCACAATCAGGGTCTGGAACCCCTGAAATGTCTAAAGACCCACTGTTTGGCTCCTTTGGCAATCCACCTCAGGGTGCTGATCCATTTGTGCCAGCAGGTGCACCAGGTCCATTGTCCCAGCCTAGTCCAGCACTGCCAGCAGTAGAGGCCCCCATACCTCCACTAAGGTGATCAAACAGGCAGCGATGAATCCCAACTCGTCCGGGCAATGTCTATGGTGAAAATTGTGACCCCATTCAAATTGAACGAGACATTGCGTGGGAGCACCAATGGTGGGAACCAGTGGGACAAAGCAGGAGTCGTGCTCCAGTCCTCCCTCAGGTTGAAGAAGAGGTGCCAGCTGGGCCCTCTCAACCACCAGTGGCAAGTAGAACTCCTCCCACACAGACCCTGGATAATTTGGGATTAGAGTATGCGACACCCCCTCAACCTCAGGAGTCTGAGGTGCCATGGATTTGGCACCAAAAAGGAAAATAAAACATGTGTAAAACATGTGGCAATATATCATACAATGAGGACTTTGTAGATCAAAAGTAAATGAGAAATGATAAATAATTAAAACATACATGTCCCCATATGATAAAAGTACTTATCTTTCACTGTAATATATCATCGAAACATAAAAAATCCTATTATCACATCCTAAATCTGTTGTCGTCTCTCCTCGTGTCCAGTAGTGCTTGATATGCGACGGAATAGTTTGTTCTGGATGTGCAGCGTGTATTGAAAGTATTTTAACACAGCTATATGGCGGCCAATGTTGTTCGAAATTCTGCAAAGTTGCTCAAAGTGTCACAAAGTTGTTTAAAGTTGTTCAAAGTGTCGCAAAGTTGTTCGAAGTTGTTTGAAGTGTTGCAAAGTTGTTCGAAATAGTGCAAAATAGTGCGAAATAGATTCGACGTCGATTTCATGGCATTTGTAGTGATTCAGAATGTCTGTCATAATGTCTCGATATGAGTGAAACTGTTCTCCAGACCTTAAAGCATGTAGTGGACCTATCATCCTCCCCCTTACTGAAATCCTAACTGTCCCAGTTAGCCAATCAAAGTCACATGCAAAATGCGTGGTCGGTGTGAGGAAATTAGCGAGGTTCAATATGTTACTCGTTCTTCCATGTCACCTCCTAAATTAATCCACTCTTTCTTCTATAATGTCTCTCCTCGTCAAACTCAATGCTGAAATCCTTGAATACACAAAATTGATGCCTGAGTGCGGCATCACCGAGGACTCGGATTTCGAACTGTTGGGGAAGGGTTTTTGTGTGAAAATTGTACATCTGTCACTGATCGATTTATAGTTAAAGATGCTAAAATGTTTCATGTAGGCAGAATACAATGAACTTGCTGAAGATCTTGGTGAAGAATGCAAAGCGGCTGTTCAAAAGGTCATGGACGAAGTATTCGAGCTGTATAAACTGATGATGCGACGCAAATGGATTTCGTGGGGTGGAGAGCTATTGTTCATAGATTTGGCTGTCGCCTTCACAGTGATAAAGATGTCACAATTTTCAGCTAATCCAAGTCAAGAACATCTTGATAAGGCACATTACATAATGCACTACCTAGTCAGTACTCAATCATATGAGCTTATCTATGATGGCCATGGCAAACAGGGCCTCCAAGGCTTTACTGATTTGGACTAGGCATCCGATGTCATGAAACACAAGTCCACAACAGGTTACTTTGCCACCTTAGCAGGAGGCATCGTGTGCTGGCAGTCCTGTATGCAAAAAACTGTAGCACTTAGTTCTACAGAAGCTGAATACATGGCTCTCTCTGACACTTGTCAGCAGATAGTGTGGATCACATCCTTATTTTCTGAATTAGAATATCTCTTGAGTAAGATGCCTATCTGCGCTGATAATCAGGGGTCAATCTTCATCGGATCTAACCCCGTTCAGGAAAGAAGGACTAAACATATCAACATTTGCTATTATTATACACATGAATGTATCGAAGACAGCAAGATCACAGTTGTTTTCATCCCAGGAACTGAAAATCTGGCAGATATGTTTACTAAAAATCTTGGGAGGCAGCTCTTTGAGAAATTTAGATGCTCCCTTGGAATTAAATTCGAGGTTCAAACTTAGTACCTATACATGGCACCTTGGATTGTAAAGCCCCTCCAGGTCGATGCCGGTACAGTTTGTGGGGGGGTGTTGAATTAAATCTGCACACGTGGCAACTATTCTGTGCCTCAGTGTAAGAACCCTTAAAACACATATATATGTAAATACATGTATACAAATATGTCATAATGACATGTGGACAGGAACCATGTGGTACACCGCCCTTTTCTCCACCACACTGAGCCTCATGTGACATGAGCCTCATGTGACCATGTAGGCTCTCTAAGTATATAAGTATGCTGTACCTCTACCTAGCAAGAGAGAGAGTTCTATGCCCTCTGACCTAATTTACTTAGCACACTAACCAACTCAACAGGTAAGTAGTAAGATCTGTGAGCACTCTACACTTCGCATAGCACGCTGCTCAACATCTACACTCAGGCAGATAGCTGTGCAAGCATGCACTCACAGATAGGTAAGCTATAATGTATTAGATGATATGGTCTATAAAACATGTATGCACATTGTATCAAATGATATGGGTTCAGTGGACACTGTTGAATGCTCTCTATATGTATGTACCTACTATAGTAACCAATGAATGCATTATTGGATAGCTTCATGGACAGTACAGTACATTACAACACATGATTGAACATGTAAGTTGTATAGACATGGTAACCAATGAATTGGGGATGCAGGCATTGGCATTGGCAATAGGCAGCTCAGATTAGCTCAGATTAGCTCAGATTGCACTATTTGATAGCTTCCTGGACAGTACTCAGCATTAGGCATCAGCATCAGCATTGGTATTAGACAGTGGAAATTGCACTATTGGATAGCTTCCTGGAAAGTACAGTACTGTTCAATATTGAGCATGTAAGTTGTATAGACATAGTAACCTATGAATTGGCAACACAAGCATCAGCATTATGGATTGGCATTGACATCAGCATTAGGCAGCTGGGATTGCACTATTTGATAGCTTCCTGGACAGTATGGTACAGCTAGGGCACATCATGGGTTTTTGACAGGTTTTGTTCCCATGGTCAGTATATTGGCCTGGAAAAGTTAATGTCATCAAATAGTTCCTCAACTAAGTGTCATAATTGATCCAAAATTGATCAAGCTATATCTCAACCAAATCTTGACTAATTTTAATAATTTTGGGTGCATTTTGAAGTGAATAATCATGTAAATTACCATACCTGTGTACTCGTGGGTGTGCAGATAAAGAACAGCTCTAAAACGAGTCAAAAAGTATCCAAATTGGTTGAGATCTGGTGGAAATATAGCTCAATGAAGTTTGCATCAGTTTTGATCCTCAATTAAAGATTTCATCATAAACTCTATGTTCCATGGACCATGGAAACAAAACATGTTAAAAAACTTGTAATGAACCCTAGGTACAGCAAGTACAATATAGTAGATAATTGAGCACATAAGTTGCATAGACATGGTAACCTATGAATTGGCAACACAGTCATCAGCTTAGGCCAGGCATTGGCATCAGGCACACATACATTGTGTTGAATAATACAGGCTTGGTGGACACTGTTGAATACTCTATGTATGTAAGGGAGGAAGACACCCCAGGCATCTGGGCAATTTTCTGTGTTCATCCCATATTTTTTTATATTTTATTTCACCCTATTCTGTCTTTTCTATGATTTTATTCCTATTTTACAATTATATTTCAGCTTTTCCATGTTGGTACATGTTGACAGTTCTATTCTTAGAGATGGGACTCCTTCTAGATGTTTACCCATCAAGGTGACATCATCCCACAGCTTGATCCACCAATTTCTGCCTTTGCTATTTTTAGCTTACTATTTGATTTTCAGCTCTATCACATATACTGGGCATCAACAGATGGGTGAGTCCTTAGAGTTTTCTCTTTGGATTCCCCTCTGTTAGGTGTGCCTGAAGTGTCTGTATTATGTAGTAGAATATTAACTTTGGATTCCCCTCTGTTAAGATAGGGCTCAAGCTGTTGAAATTGGGGTGGTGGCACGCACTTTGGGCAATACTGATGCCAACACTGAATGGCTGTTGTGTACAGCCACAGTTATTAGTAACACTGCTTATTCATTTTAGATTAAATTACAGGGCAGTGTCCCATGCTAGTATAAATATTCATTGTAAATAGTTTATTATCTTAATGAAGTGTCCTATACTCTATCGAGTCCTCTAAGAATTCAACAGGTTATGGGCCCTGGCCTTAACTGAATTTTCTCACTCACACTATAATCAAACTAACATAACACTACCCAGATCAAACTTAAACAATGGCTGACGTTTCAAATGCTTCAATGCACACAAACATTTACCAAATAGAACCCTTGACAGGTGTTGAGAATTACGCTGTATGGAAGATCAAAATGATGGACATTTTGATGGGGCAAGATCTGTGGGAATATGTCAATGGATTGGCTACCCAGCCATCAGAAGCGGCCTTGCTGACAGTGTGGCATAAGAAGAATCAAATGGTGCTATCAATAATATGTTTACAGGTGGTGGACAAAATGTTGGTGTATGTTGCAAGTTCAATGAGCGTGTTGGAAGCATGGGGTACATTGAAGTCACTACTGGAGACTCAGGGGGCATTAGGAATAGTCCAGGCATGGTGAAAGCTATTCCGGTCTCAATGCATGGAAGGAATGCCCATTGATGAATACATTTGGACATTGCACAGCTATCAGGAAGAGCTGCACAATCTGGGGCAGAAGATCGATGGAGAAGAATTTTCCATCATTTTGCTAACCTCACTCCCTGAAAATTGGAATAATTACATCGCATCCATAGACACCACCACTCTGAAGGACGCTCCAGCACTTATTGCTCAAATTCTGGAACACGATCGAAGGCTTAGCCTATGTAACTCAGATGATACAGCCCTGGTGGGAAAGCCCAGAAAAAGAATCAATCCTGATATAACCTGCTATGGATGCAGAGAAAGGGAGCACATCAACAAGCAGTGCAGGAACAAGTCCAAATCAGGAAAGGGGAGATCAGGAGGAAAGCAAAAAGGATCAACAGAAGTTCATGTGGCAGCCGATGAGGAATTTGCCTTTTGTGGAGATTGTGGGGATGACACTGCACTAGCAGTCTCAAGAGACTCTTGGTTGGTGGACTCAGCATGCACCTCACACATAGCACAGGATCGAAATATCTTCACTTACTACATTTCCACTCCTGGACAGCAAATCTTGGGTTTTGATAAATCTCCTGGGCTCAGATGAGGTTTGATATGGCTGGAATGCACCATGGATGGGAGCACCTCAATGCTTACCCTAAAGGATATGGTACATGCGCCTGATGCACTTTCCAACCTTATCTCAATCTCACACATGCTTGAAGCTGGGATCAAAGTTCTATTTGTAACACTGGGGGTATGGTTCCAGGCACCAAACAAGACAATTATTATGGAAGGTCAGGTCAAGAACTGGTTATTTGACATGGATGTCAAAGGTGTTGTCAAACAAGACCAAGCATACCCTTCCAGGAATGGCAGAATGTGGGATGAATGGCATAGCATCTTTGGGCATCTGAACATGGGGTCAGTAAAGATGCTCAAGGAAAAGGAAATGGTCTTGGGAATGGAAGTAGATAGAACTGTGCAGCCAGCTGCTCAATGCCAAGCATGCATTGTTGCCAAACAGCATGTCCAGCCTTTTCCCAAGGAGAGCCAAACTGAGATTAAGGAAATTGGAGATCTGACAGTAAGTGATCTGCGGGGGGCCAGCATGCACTGAAGCTCCAGGGGGAGATTGGTATTTTGTCACATTTACTGATGGAAAGGCACAATGCATGATGACATATTTCTTAAAGCAGAAATCCGAAGTGCTTATGAAATTTAAGCAGTGCAAAGATTTTGTCGAAACTCAAACCGGTCGGAAGCTCAAGAAACTTCGCGTTGATGGTGCAGGGGAATTTCTTAGCAAGGAATTCAGGAAATTTTTACTTGACAGTGGGATACAACTGGAAGTTACAGCCCCACACTCACCATCCCAAAATGGAATTGCCAAACGTCTAAACCGAACCCTGGTGGAACACGCACGCATAATGTTACATTAGCACAGACTACCTCACTCCCTTTGGAGGGAGGCAATCGCTTATGCAACCTATACAGATCCCCAACATGAGCGATCAAAGATCATAAGGTACCCGATGAAGTCTTCTGGGGAGAGAAGCTGGACATATTGGGCCTGCAGAAGTTCAGCAGGCCTTGTTGGATTTTACAGTAGAATGGGAAAAACTCAAAACTTGATCCGAAATCATGCCAATTTATTTTTGTGGGAATAGCTGATGGCACTAAGGGATACAGGTACTACAATTCCCAGACATGCCAAATCCTCACCTCTAGAAATGTGGTGTTCATGATAAAAGAGGACGATTCCAACATTGTAGAGGTAACTCACCCTGCACCACTTGAGGGGGAGCATGAAACCAATGACAAGCAGCCTACGGGTGACAGTGGGAATGGCACCGCATCAGATACAGATCACTCACTGGAAAAGAAAATACACCAATCATCGCCATCTTGCATACCGGTTCCTTGGGAACGATCAAGCTGCATCCTTGCAAAACCACTCATCAACTACTGGTTACTCAATGATCTGAATGCATGCGGACCAAGGGAATAGAAGCATCATGTGCCAACTATAGAAGAGTCTGGCTACATCACGATCAATTATGCAATGATTGGAGCAACATCCGAGGATGACCCACTCTCAGTGAAATAAGCAAAAGGCAGATCAGATTGGCCAAAATGGAAGGAGACAATGAACAATGAAGTAATGCAGTTAACCAAATGAGGTACTTACAAATTGGTTGACTTACCCCCTGATCACCAGGCAATTGCAAGCAAGTGGGTATATCACATCAAACGTGACCACACCAGGGAAATTACGAAGCACAAGGCTAGGCTTGTAGCAAAAGGATGTTTCCAAATTCCAGGAATAGATTTCATGGAAATCTTCATGCTGGTTATGTGGCTGGAAATGTGTTAGGGTGACACCCACTAATCTGCTAGCTGGACTGTGCGGGTTCTCCTACAAGAAGGTGGTGGGGGGTGCACACGTGATGGGGGGTTTTGATGGATTTGATGTGATGGGTTAAAAATAGAACAGTTGGCTGAAATAGGCCTTTCGCACCACTATTGTGGATGGAATACCTAAGAGAACACAACTGAGGTCTCCTAGTATTTATTTTAGGGTTATATACTATGTTACACATATTGTAGTATGTTATTACGGATGCACGCACACATGCGCATACATATTGATGTGTGTAAATAAAGAATTCCCATGCTGACAAATAATGTGTATATAGGTGTTTTGTAATGTATTTTGGTGAAATAAAATCAAATAAAATGAAATACAATAAAATAAAAATAGTATTAGGTAATAGGCATGTTAGGAGACTGTTTCCTAACAAAATGTTCTGGCTATTAATAGCACTCATGACGAATTTAGGATTCGCGATTCATGTGGTCGATGTGGTGGGTGCGTACCTTGATGGAGTTTTGGAGGAGGTTATTTTCATGTTGCAACCACCGGAATATGATGATAGTAGTGGGTACATGTGGCAACTCTTAAAACCTCTCTATGGCTTGAAACAGGCAGGATGGGCCTGGAACGACAAACTCAACCAAGCATTTCTCAAAATGAACTTCATGCAGCTTTTCTCAGATCAATGCATCTATATCAGACACACTAATCATGATCTTCTGATCACATCAGTTCATATCAACGACATTACAATCCTAGGATCAGACGTTGATGCCATCATGGAAATGAAAGCCAAAATGAGGAAGTACTTCACAATCATGGATTTGGGAGAGGCAAAGCAGATCATGGGACTGGAATTAGAGAGGGACTTGGAAAGGGCCACTCTCAAAATTATGCAAGCCCAATATATCAAGAGGGTCCTGGAGAAGTTTGGGATGTCAGATTCACACCCCATCAGCACACCACTGAACCCTAACATCAAATTGATCAAAACCCCTGATGATGAACATCATGATATCCCAGAGTATCAGAGTGCAATTGGATCACTCATGTACACAGTGATAGGAATGCGACCCAACATCTCATTTGCAGTCCAAACACTTAGTCAATTCATGAGCAACCCCGGACCCATTCATTGGACCGCTGTCAAGTGCATTTTCCAGTATCTCAACAGCACTCACGAACTTGGGATCATTTACCAACAAGGGGGAGAAGTCGAACCCCTCGCTTATTTGGATGCTGATTAAGGATCAAACATAAATGATCAAAAATCTATCTCTGGATATATCTTCCAGATGACTGGCAGTCCAATTTCTTGGCAATCAAAGAAGCAGCCAACGATTGCATTATCATCTATGGAAGCCGAGTACATGGCAGAAAGTCTAGCAATGCACCAAGCGATCTGGCTAAGGACCCTTACTGCTGAACTCGGCATCCCCTACTCTGGACCCACCGTCCTCAAGGTGGATAACCAAGGCATGATTGCTCACTCTCACAATGCTATCAATCATGGCTGCACCAAACACATTGACATCCAACACCATTTCATATGTGAGAAACTCATCTCTAATGAGATATGCATTCAGTACTGCGCAATGGATGACAATTTAGCCGACTTGCTTACCAAAGCATTACCAAAGCTGAAACACAACGACCTTGTTAATCGCTTGGGAATGCTGTAGGTGTCGAGGGGGAGTGTTGAAATTGGGGTGGTGGCACATGCTTTGGGTGACACTGATGCCAACACTGAATGGCCATTGTGTACAGCCACAGTTATTAGTAACACTGCCTATTCGTTGTAGATTTAATTACAGGGCAGTGTCCCACACTAGTATAAATATTCATTGTAAATAGTTTATTATCTTAACAAGGTGTCCTATACTTTATCGAGTCCTCTAAGAATTCAACACAAGCACGATTTGCTTAACATCACGTGATAAAGCGTGACAATTTGAGGACTTGCTACTAAAAATTTAATGGCACTTGAAACATTGTGAAAACATGCAGCAGGCTCTAGATATAGTTAATACCTACTGATCAGTGCAGCTAGAATGTTTATTTTTGTTCATATCAAAGTGTCATTAAGAAAATACACATGCAATATCACTAATTTTAGAGATCAATGCATTATGACATGCTGCAACACCTCAGTTGTGATGCTGAGAAGGGCACTTGGTGTGTTGAAAAACTTGGGAAATTGGGCTAAAGCAAATAAATACCAAGAGGACTATTCTTGCAAAGTTACAAAAGGGAGGAAAAAAAGATGAGAAAGAGAATGTGAGGGTTAATTCTCACACCCATTTGATATATTCAAATGACACATACCAAAAGGACCCAAATGGGACAATAAGCACGGGTAAAGAGAGCCAATTGGAGGAATCAACCATTGACACATCAAACACACACTCACATCTGCATCACGGTGGAACACATGAAATCCCACACATGCCAGAAATGGCAGCATCAGACAGCGTTTCCATGGAAGATGGAAGGTCAGAAAGCAGTTTCCAAAATGAGATTAATGAATGGCAATGCTGTGAAGATGTCAAAATTAGGAGAAATGAATGCAGGAATGAACAGAACACTGACCTCAGGATACTCAATGAAACTGTGGGGGTAATTTTTACAGATGCATCTGGAACTTATGACAAGATTGAGCCTCAAACTAATATGTGTGTGGGACAGTGCACTGATCAAAGTGATACAACAGCTGTGGGAGGCGATGTGACTGACTCGGATACCAGTGGAGATAGTGAGGATCAGCTGGGATCTCGTGCTGGATTAAGCTGGGATAAACGGAAACCACTGACCAAAACAGTGGTACAGGAGGCACTTACTGTCCTTCAGAATTTAATTCGTCCTCCTCAGGATGGTAAATTAAAGGGCTACAAGGAGCCAAAGATGGATGGGTGGTCAAAACGATACTTGGAGGAAATTTAAACTATGCTGCATCTGTACATGGGAGAACAGTCCAAAGTCAAGGGCTCATGGATTGCAGCATCAGCTCAGGCAGCTCAGGCACATGGAGAGAGACTAGGGCATGTAAGAACCCTTCGAAGTCACGCAAAGAAATTCATTGAGTTGCACATGGTTCCAGTAAATCCATATGGTGCTTGGACAAATCTAGGATTGAGACTGATGAGGAATTTGTGCAGGACATCAATCTTCATCTGCAGAGCCTTGGAAAATGTGTCAAAGCACATGACATAGTGACCTACCTTAACCAACCAGATGTCCAGTTGAAATGGGGTCTGAAGAAGACTATCTTAGATGCAACAGCAAAGAGATGGATGCATAAGCTTGGATATCGATGGGTCAAGAAGCACCGTGGGATGTATGTTGATGGGCACGAGTGCGAGGATGTTGTGCAGTATCGGCAGTCGGTCTTTCTGCCTGCATGGTACAAAGTTGAGATGCACATGCAATCATGGACCACTGACAATGTAGAGGAACCTTCCTGCAGTCCACCAGGAAGTCGCTGCCTTGTTCCCTGGTGCCATGATAAGACCATATTCTATGCACATTGGATCAAAGATGGGTCCTCTCCAGAGCCATATGCCAAAGGTGAGGGTGCCTCTTTGATGGTTGCAGACTTTGTCTCTGCTGACTATAAATTTCTTCATTCCCACGATGGCAAGGAAAGTGTGTGCATGATCTTCAAGCCTGGCAAAAATCACAATGATTACTTCACCAACAAGGAAATTATTGAACAGGCAGAGAAGGCCATGGAAATACTGGCCAGGGACTATTCTGATGAAGATCACATTTTAATCTATGACAATGCAACAACTCACTTGAAGTGTGCTGAGGATGCGCTATCTGCTCGGAAAATGCCTAAAAATATACCAAAGAAAGGGGCGAACTGAGGAATTGAGGTCAATGCAAAGGGACCAGATGGCAAGAACATTTATGGACCAGATGGGAAACTTCTCAAGATGAAAATTAGAATGGGCCATGGGACATTTAAAAATGGCTCACCTCAGGACCTCTATTTCCCCAACAACCATCCATGAGCAGGCATATTTAAAAACATGGCAAAAATTTTTAAGGAGCGAGGCTATGGTGACATGTCAAAGGTTCATGCAGAATGTACATGTTAGAGTCAAGGTTCCTAAATTAATCAAAGCTCGTAAGCGACGAAGTCGATCAAAGAGATTTCAAGGAATCTCTGAAGCTCGTAAGCGACAGTCATGAGGATGACTTATTCAGCTCATTAGGAACATAGAAAAGACCAGGTCAAGCTGAGCTTGACTGGTCTTACATTTGCAGTTTAAATAATACAAGCACAGGATTGAAAGTAGAACGAGTCATGCTATCAATAACAATAAGAACAATAGAAACAATAAGAACAATAGTGTGTGATCATCCGCAGACTACTACAATAGCATGGAGTGTGGTGATGCATAATTAGAGGTGTGCAGTGGCAAAACAATAGAAATGAAGAACAAAAGCATGGGACATACTCAGTAAAGACAATAAGAACAATAGCAAAGAAAATTGATTTCCCGTACTCCATAGTATCTTGTAACATTAGCCTCTCCTCAATGTTTCGAGTTCCACCCAAAACTATGGTCGCATCATGCGCATCGGATCAAATGCTGGTGACTGCTCTTCACTGGTTGTTGCGGTAAAGAATGTGATGCTACAAGGTAGGGGTGTAGCAGTGAGGATCCTGAATGAAATAAGAATGTAGAAAACCAGCATAGTAAAAATGGTGGCGCCGAATATGGCGCCGAGGACAATGATAAGAGTCAAATTTTTGATCATGATGGTCAGAGTTTAAGTTGTGTGGTAACGCAGCAGATTGTCATGTGATGGATTGTTCAGGCAGAATAGAGCCAAATGCTCTGAGCGCCGTCATCGACAGTGTGGGCACTGATATTTGGGGCAGTGCGAGGAGAAGTGCCCAATTCGGGTGCATGTGAAACAGATGGAATTTCACATCCAAGGTGGTGCAGGTGGTTATTCAGGTGAGACTTGTCTCAGGTAAGGCGTGGGTGCATGCAGTGGTGGTGGCGAGGACGATTGGCACAGTGCTGGTGAGGGTGGTGAAGTCAGTCACTCTGGCACTGTTTCGAACTCATCATCTTCTTCATCATCGGAGGGTTCTATAATGAAAATTTGCTGTGGAGTAGGGACCCACTCTCCAGGTCTATAATTCAATGCCTGTTCATCTAAGCTCCTCATGAGTGGGAGCAGGTCGAGGTGGTAGGCTTCTTCAGTCAAGTGTTGGAATACCCATTTTAGGGCGGAAATAGCTCAGTATGTTTTGAAAAGGTTGTGCGTGGTTCCGTGGAGGAGAGCCTGGTCTTGGGTGACGGAGAGCAGCCTCTCTTCATTCCGGGAGACATCCATGTCATGGACGAAGCTGAGGATCAGTTCAAATGTCCTCACAGGGTCGGGGTCAGGTGTCACGTTGATGAAGAAGTGGAGGGGGTGGCTCATGATGAAAGTAAGTTGTGGGTGGACTTGTATTCACCCAGAATTTCTGAAGCATTTTTTAAGTGAGTCTCCGGTTCCCAGGTGTTTTCCACTGTGCTGTAGCCTTTCTATTTTACCAGGAATCAGGTTCTTCGGCCCATCCTTTTGTGGGCCAAAATAGCCTCGACCTCATGTTCGAGTTCTCCCTTGATCAGCTCGGGGGGTGGAGGAAGAAGATTTGGGCTGTGTGTTTCATTCTCCTTGAAACGCGAAAGAAGAGAGGCATGGAAGACTGGGTGGATCTTCCATTGTGAAGGAAGTTTCAGTTTGTAAGCATGCGAGGAGATTACTCGGGTGATGGGGAATGGCCCCTCACATTTTGGGGCAAATTTTCTGGTTGGGTATCCCAATTTCAGGTTCTTTGAGTTCAGCCATACCTTTTCTCCCACCACGAATGGGTGGAAGCCTCGTCCATTGCATCCGATCATAACTTGTCGGGACAGTTCATGGGCCACCAGGGCCTCTCACCATATGTTTCCTAATTTGGCTATCCTCTGTTCAGTAGCCGGTACGTTCATTTTTTCATATGTCATAGGGATGGCTTTGGGATGCATTCCCATCATTATGTAGAATGGGGTGTTTTTGATTGCCAAGTGGTGTTTCTGGTTGTGTGTGAACTCGGTGGTAGTGAGGTGTTCTTTCCATTGTGAAGGCTTGTTTGCACAGAAGATTCAGAGGTAGATCTCTAGCTCTTGATTGACTTGCTCCATTTCCCCATCAGTTTGTGGGTGATAGGCTGTGCTCATAGCCAATTTTATTCCCAGGAGCCTTCCCAATTCCCGGAATGCATTGGAGGTGAATTGTGGGTCGCGATCAGATATTATTTTATCAGGGAGGCTGAATCTTTTAAACACATTATGCAGATAGAGGTCCACCGCTCCCAGTGCATCAATGGTCTTGTTGCAAGAAATGAAATTACCCCCTTAGTAAGACCATGGTCTACCACAACCATGATGGTGTCACATCTGTTGTTTATAGGTAGGTCAGTGATGAAATCCATTGTGACCAGTGCAAATGGTTGTGTCACTTCTGATTTGATCGGTGATAGCAGCGGTGTCATTGGGTGTGTGTTTACCTTCATTTGCTGACATGTGGCACATCTGTCGACATAGTTTCGGATAAAGATGGTCATCCCGGGCCACCAGTAGTCCCTTCGCACTAATTCTAGTGTCTGGAATCAGCTGGGGTGCCCCATAAGTAGATTATCGTGGTATTTTTCCACAATCTTCCTCTGCAGTTCCTTGTCATCTGGGACATAGCATCGGTCTTTAAAAAAGACTGTCCCATCATTCTCCATCCTCCAGTCTTCTACTGCCGACTTGATTGGTGGCGTTCCTCCTTCTTTGACAGCCCTTACTATTTCCTTTAGTAGGTCATCATGCATCATACTTTCTGCCAGCACCTCTTTTAATTCGGTGTCAATCGTTCATGTGAAGATCTCATCTTTTAACAGTGTGATGTCATTGTTGTCATCATTAATTTCTGGTATGTGATCTCCCCATTGTGACAGCACATCGGATTGTATCATCAGCTTCCCCGGCACATGTACCAGTTGAAGATTGAATTGCGACAGGAAAAGGCTCCATCTGGCTTGTCGTCAGTTCAACTTTCATGCCATTCTGAAGTACATGAGGTTTTTGTGATCGGATAAGATGGTGGTGGGGTGTTCAGATCCTTGGAGGTAGTGCCTCCAGGTTTCTAGGGCCCATATTATCCCTAGTAGTTCTCGATTGTAGATCTTGTAGTTCTGTTTGGTTGCTGTCAAGGAGTGGGAGATATAGCCACAGGGGTGCCAGTCCCCATTTGTGTCAGTTTGCTTCAGCACAGCCCCCATTGCATATTTTGAGGCATCGCTTTCTACTACAAATGGCTTCTTGGTGTTTGGCATCAGTAGAACCGGTGCCTCGGAGAATTTCCATTTTAGTGTTTCAAATGCCCCTTGGCATTCGCTTGTCCAGTCGAAAGCCTGGTCCTTCTTTGTTAGGTTGTTTAGCAGTTTCGTGATTGTGGCAAAATTGCTGATGAATCTTCGATAGAAGTTCCCAAATCCCAGGAATGATCTAACTCCTTTGACATTGGTCAGGGGTGGCCAGTCCCTGATTCCGTTAAGTTTTGTCGGGTCCATGGCCAATTGGTTCGGTCACAGGATTAGTCCAAGGAATTTGACTTCTTGCACGTCGAATTTAGACTTTTCGGGTTTCAGGTAGAGGTCGTTTTCCTTCAACCTTGCTAGAACCCTCCTTGTTCTCTCCTCATGCTCTTTTTTGTTCTTCGAGAAGATCAAGATATCATCCATGTAGATTACTAGCCATCCTTCGTTCAGCATGTCATGAAAGGTGTCATTCATCATTGCTTGGAAGGTTGCTGGGGAGTTGCAAAGACCAAAAAACATGACTTTGGGCTTGAACAGCCCCTTATTGGTTTTAAATGCTGCTTTCTACTCATCTCCCTTTTTAATCCTGATGTTATGGTATCCCCATCTAATGTCCAGTTTTGTGAACCATCTTGCCCCTTTCAGTTTGTCGAGTAGATTGCCAATCAAAGGAAGGGGATAGGAGTTCTTGATGGTTCCTTCATTTAGATACCAGTAGTCTTGGCAGGGCCAGAGTGCATCAGAGTCCTTCTTCACAACAAAGAAGAATGGGGATGCCATTGGTGATTTGGACGGGGTGATGTACCCCTTCCTCAGATTCTCATCGATGAACTCGTCCAACTTCTTCTGTTCAGCCAGGGTGATGGGATAGACTTTGCAGTCTTTTGGGATGAAGTCAGGTTTGAGTTTGATCACATGGTCCCATGGTCTAGACTCAGGGAACCTTTCCGATGCTGCCTTTTTGAACATGCTCTGGTACTCCTTATATTTGTCTGGGAGTAAATTGTCGAGTGACTGTGGCTCCTTGTTGCCCTCGCCCTTGTGAGCAAGTCTCTGCGAGATGGAGGTTTTTGCTCGGATATAAGTCGTGTTCAAATAAGCAATTTTGCTGGTTAGCCGAGATCGGGTGAGATGAGAGATTCATTGGAGTTTTTGATAGTTCAGTGGGACATAGTCACATTTGATAGTGAGAGGTAACTCCTCTGCTTTGAATATTCCTATCATGGGTTCTCCCCAAACATAAGCAAATAACACGTCCGTTCCATTGTGATCTTCCTCTGTGTTGATGCCTGCAGTGTCTAGTACAGGGATCTGTAGATTGATCTCAGGATGGGTGTCTGTTGATGTGTCCATTGCCAGGTGTGATCCGTCGTGATCGGGTTTGTCTCCAGTGCAAAGTCCTGTTGCGAGATGAACTGTCCCGAGCCTACTCTTCATGTGCTCGGCGGCGGCAAGGTGGGTTTCCCTGAAGGTTTCCCTAGCACTCCTTATAGGTAGCCTCCCGAGAGTCTGGCTCAATGCTACTCTTGGTACGAGCAGCCCCTTGTCATCTATAGTGGGACTTTGCTTACCCAATGCAGTGCATGTCCATTCGATCATGGTTCAAATCTTCTTCATGAGGAATTTCTCGGTCTGCCTATCGGTGAGGGTCCCCTTTTCCTAGTCGATGATGGGGTTATGCTTCTGGAGCCAGGAGTATCCCAGGATCATCCTTTCCTTTCCTAGCCCTGTTATCAGCATTCTGATCTTCTCCTCCTTCCCTCCAATCTTCATGTTGATGTGAACATAGTGAGAGATTGTTCTGTTCTTGTTAAGGGTTTTGTCGATGTTTTTGGCAATGATTTTTCTGACAAGTGGGATCTTTTTCAGTCCGAGTTTCTCAATGACTCGGTGGACGATGAATGTTTTGCCTGCTCCCGAGTTGATCAGGGTTGGGACTTCAGCTTTTTCATCTCTTAGCAGATAGTAAACCGGAATATGCATGGATTGGTGGCTTACATTTGCTACTAGTACAGAGGAGATGATGACTCTGGTGGGCTCTGCTGCCGACGCAGGCCGCCGCTTTAAAAACCCTCCACTACCATGAGGTCTAGTACCTCTTCTTTTTCTTTCTCTTCTAGCTTGTTGATGAGCATGCGGATTTTCGTGTAATGGTCATGGGGTGTTTTCTTCGTCTCAGTCTTCTTCTCTTCTTTCACCAGTGGTTCCTTTCCTCCCTTGTGGTCATTTGCCCTGTGCCCTGCTTTATGGCAAATAAAACACTTCCCCTTTTTAATATGTTCAAGCCTCTCTGCATAAGAGAGGCATGTCACGTCTATTTCCATGGCATTAGGATCTTTTGAGGAGCTTCCTGCTCCTGCTCCTCCTCCTGCCTTACTGTATGTCCTTTCTTTAATCACTTTGGCCCTCCTCAGGTGCCCTTCTGCCCTCGCTGCATGGGTGTACCACCCCTCGATTGTGTCAGGTGGATTCTCCATCCCAAAGACCTTGTTGAGGACTCAATTGTTGAGTCCATCGACAAAATATTTTATGAGGGTGGCATCCTCTTTAATTTTCATGTGGTAAGCGAGGGTTTTGAATTGTGCGATATACTCATCTACTCCCTTTCCCCCTTGTGAGAGCGCCCTGAGCTGTGTTTGCACATTTCCTGCATCATCAATCAGCAAGAATGCTGCACATACTTTTGCTATAAAACCCTGGAACATGTCCCAGGCTTTTGACTCGATATACCTCTCCTCCAAATAAGCCTGCTTCCATGGCCCGGCTGTCCCTCCATTCATGTAGGAGAGCATGAACAGGATCTTGTGGTGATCATCAGGGAATGCAGTTAAGTTGGCATCGATGTATGCTCCGCACTCAAGAAGGAACAGCATGGTTTTTGTTCTGTCTCCAGAGTAATCGGTTGGTGCCCTCATTTTGATTTCTGCAGGTCGAGCAGGGGCGATGAGTGCAGTGGGAATTGTGGGGGTGGATGGTGCTGCCATAGCTTTTCTTTGTCAGGTTGGATAAGGTCGGATGGTTCTCATAAGAATTCTGTCATTCTTAAATGGGTGCTGCCTGGACTAAGGTTAGTCGGCAGAGTGTTGACCAGCTTGACCTTTTGTTAGAGTCAAGGTTCCTAAATTAATCGAAGCTCGTAAGTGATGAAGTCAATCAAAGAGATTTCAAGGAATCACTGAAGCTCGTAAGCGACAGTCATGAGGATGACTTATTCAGTTCGTTAGGAATGTAGAAAAGACCAGGTCAAGCTGAGCTTGACTGGTCTTACATTTGCAGTTCAAATAATACAAGCACAGGATCGTAAGTAGAACGAGTCATGCTATCGAGAACAATAAGAACAATAGAAACAGTAAGAACAATAGTGTGTGATCATCCGCAGACTACTACAATAGCATGGAGTGTGGTGATGCGTAATTAGAGGTGTGTGGTGGCAAAACAATAGAAATGAAGAACAAAAGCATGGGACATACTCAGTAAAGACAATAAGAACAATAGCGAAGAAAATTGATTTCCCGTACTCCATAGTATCTTGTAACAGTACAAGTTTCAAGTGTGATCTGGAGGTCCTGCAATGCTGCTGTCAACAGATCTTGTACAATGAACCGGACTTTATGAATGCAAAGTCCTTGCTGCAGGGACTTTGTGAGTCATGAGGATTCCAGGTTTTATTTTTACTTAAGTTTCATTGTGAGCTTAATTTTATTGAGATGTGCTGGGGTCATGCTGATAATGCTCGACCTGGAAGCCTACCAAAAACCTGTTAAAAGGCTTAGGAAGTATAACACAGGCTAGAGAAAGGGTGCAAGTTGGTACTAAATATCACCACTGATACCCAAGGTTGTGTTTAGAGATGTGAAATGGTAAGAGATGTTGCAAATAGTTTGTGGAGTGTACAAAGTTCTTTGAAAGAGTTCAAAATAGGTTCGAAGATGTGCACAATAGTTCAAAGAAGGTTTGAAGGGGTTCAAAGAGGTTTGAAGTAGTTTTGAAGAAGTTTAAAGATGTCGGACTGGTGTCGAGGTTTATTGAGAAATGAGGATAGCGAATGAGAAGTGGTTTTCAAGTGGCAATAGGCAACAAGCGATGAGTCAAGAGACTAATATGAAGGTTTGAAGAAGTTCACGATATTTCACAGAACTTATAGATACAATGTGAAGATAAGACTCAAGAGAATGGCTCTTAAATCAAACAATAAGGGAGAGGGTAACTTTGTCTATGTTCCCTTTGCTTTTTTTTTGTTCTAAGTAACTAATACAAGTCTATATACAATTTGAAGGAATAGTACTAAAAATGAAACAATAACATGTGGAAAACATGAGGCAGTATGCACAGCAAATAAAGGTATTGTAAAACATAAAACAAATTAAAGATGATAATAAATGAAATGTACATTGTCCCAGTATAGTAAAAGTTCTTGTCCTATTGCTTCAATATATCATTGAAATATAAAAACTGCACTTATCACATTATAGATCTTTTGTCGTCTCTCTTTGTGTCCAGTAGTGCTCGATATGCAATGAAATGGCTCACTCCAGTTGTGCAGCATGTATTGAAAGGGTTTTGGGACAACTATATGGCGTCCAATGTCATTCAAAGTAGTGTAAAGTCATTCAAAAGTGTTCGAAGTGTTGCAAAATTATTTGAAGTGATTTGAAATCATGCGAAGTTGTTCAAAAAGTGTTTGAAATTGATCTCATGGCATTTGTAGCAATTTGAAGCATGTGTATAATGTCTTGATACAATTGGAAGCATTCTCCAGACCTTAAAGCATGCAATGGACCTATCAATGCAACACAGGTTTACTGTCTATATCTGGCAACATCAAAGGAAGAAGATCTTGAGAAGAATGCACTTTCTACTTTGGGTACAATATCATTACAGCAGATGCAAAAGTACATACTTCTTCTACCACTACTTCAAATTTTCTAAACTAAAAATAGATATGCATGCCAGTCTCAAAGATTTACAGATGAACTGGAAGGCAAGCTGCATGGGCAGGGAAAAAGTATCATGTGCACAAAGTTTTGCCTGAATCTCTAATGGCTGATATGGAAGCCAGTAATATGCTTTAATATACTTGAAGTACTGTAAAAACTATCTAATTTGTCTGTCTCTAATTGTGCCTCTTGAGGAGATGTCACACATCATCTGATTGGAGTCACATTACATGATGTTAGCAGATCATGCTTGAGCCATACCTTAGCTCACTATTGAGTGAGGCTTCGAGGTTGCCCTTACAATGTATATATGTACAGACAATAGCAACAAATCAGTGCACCATTACAATGATTCTGTACATCTACTAGACATTTAAGAATGTAAGATGTAACCTATCAGACACAGTCATTGGACATGGGCATGGGCATTAGCCTTTGGCAGGGCATCAGCACAGCAAATTACAAAGTGCATCAGCATCAGCAAACAAGACAAAAATTGGTACCATCAATATTTATCATATATACATATCCACATGACATAAATCTGCCTCATTCATTGTCAGTAGTGTCCATCATATCATCAGAGCCAGGAAACCAAGTGTGATCAACATAACTAATGTCCACTTGACTATAGATTAGGAGTGTAATTCAAGAAGGAGTGTTCTCTATCTGTGAGGTGCTGGGGGACTCATCTCTGAAACTATCCTCATCATAATTGGCATAGAAGCAGGCTGAATCGGTCTCTGATGATCAGAGGAAAACATCAGCCACATTTTGTGGAGAAAGTAGTCAAAATGGTAGCTGCAGGGGGAAATGAAGAGGTAGAGATAGAATCCACAAGGTAAAAAGTGGTAGCATCAAAGGCAGTTTGGGAACCCATATGTGAAAATGCTGATGATGAATCATTGCCCTGCCAAGCCATGGCTGCCTGAGATGTGGTATGTAGGCTGATCAGCATCATCTTCACCTTCCCATGACATAGCAGCATAAGAGGCAGTGGGCTGTCTGAGCATGGTGTGTGCATTGTCATCCACATCACCATCTTCCTCATCATTGGAAATGTCTTCTTTGGCCTCATTATTGGCATTGGGAGCAGTGGGAAAAGCATTGGCACCAGGCCTGGTGATAGGTCCATTGCATGCTCTAGGGTCTGAAGAAAGTTTTCAAACATATCAACACATTACAACACATGCTCCCAACCCCTAAGATTCCAATGAACTTGATTTTGAACCAAATTTGCACTTTTCAAACAATTTCAAATGATTTCAAATGACTTCAAACAATTTTGTAACATTTCGAATGCCTTTGAACAACTTTGCAGCACTTTGAACAATGTTGGCCACCATATATCTATCCCAAAACCCTTTCGATACACATGGCACATCAGATATGATCTACTGCATCACAAATCGAGCACTACCAGACATGAGGAGAGATGACAAAAGACTTAGGACACAATAATAGCACTTAGAGGTTTCAATGATATGTTGAAGGAGCAAGATAAGTACTTTTACTATATGGGGACACTGTACATTTTAATTATCATTATTTCTCATTTGTTTTATGATTTACAAAGTCCTCATTGTTGTGTATATTGCCTCATGTACTACACATGTTATATTTCCTTTTTAGTACTATCTCTTCAAAATGTATATAGACTTGTACTAGTTACTTAGAAGAAACAGAAAAGAAGTCACCCTCTGCATTATTGTTTGATTTAAGAGCCATTCTATTGAGTCCAAGTCTTGGCTCGTATCTCTAAGTTCTGTGAAATATCGCAAACTTCTTTGAACTCTCATACTAGCTTTTTGATTTATCATGTATCACCTATCATCTTTCAAAAACACTTTTGCTATATCTGCTCTTCGATATATCTTGACACCAATCCAACTCCTTTGAAACTCCTCGAATCTCTTCGAACCCCTTCAAACCCCTTCGAACCTTCTTCAAACTTTTTTGAACATCTTTGAACAACTTTCAAACATCTTTGTATGCTCTCACAGACTATTCGCAACACATCTTACTATTTCACATCTCTAACCACAGCCCTTGGGTAACAGCAGTGACATTCAGTACCAACTTGCCCCTTCCTCTAGCCTGTGTCATACTTCTTAGACCTTTTAACAGGTTTTTTTTAGGTTTCCAGGTCAAGCATTATCACCTGCATCAGAATGTGATGAGTGGTCAGATCCAGTATCTAAAAAATGAAGGCCAATATCAATACCAGCGACTGTGGGTGGTGGACCATAGGTGTTAGGGCAACACCCACTATCTGCTAGCTGGACTGTGTGGGTTCTCTCTGCAAGAAGGGGGCAGCATCCATGTGCATTGATACAGCTCCCTATCACCCTGTGGTTGTACTATGGCATTTTTTGCAATAGTGCACACCACTTGGACACCTTCTACTCACTTTGCACAGTGCACTTTTGTGTGCCCAAGTGCATTCCCATGTGCCTCTGTGCGCTTTCATGTGCCTTTGTCTGCTCTCGTGTGCCCAAGTGCACTCCCATGTGCTTCTGTGTGCCTTTGTGCACTTTTGTGTGCTTTTGTGCTCCTTTGACCACTTAAGTGCACTTTTGTGTGCCTCTTACATTTCTATTGTGCCTTTGGATCCCCCTTAGCTGCCTTCTATCATGCACCCTAACTAAATGTGCCTTGTTACACTTCAAACTGCCTCTGTGCATCCCCCACACTCCTTATCTGCCTTTCATGGTTATTGCATGCTCGATGCGCCTTTATGCACTCCTTTTATGCTTTAACTGCAACTCACATTCTTTGCTGTGCACTCATTGCAAGATCCACTTATCACACACACAACAATCCACCACCACACCAATTGCACTGTGCATCACGGCTTCCAGCTTACTGGTGCACTTATTCAAGGTGCACTATGATTCCAGCACAAGCAAACTGCACATTCTCACATAATCTGGGTGCTTTGCACCTATTTGGCATTGGACTGTGTGCACTTGGGCGCCTTCACATAATGCAGGTGCTTTGGCACTATTTGGCCTCACACAGCATCTCTGTATAGTTCTTCTGCATTTCCAATTGGCATCACCTTATCTGGTAACCAGCATAGGTCGATCACATCACTATTACTAAGGTGCAGCATGCAACACATAACACTGAAGCAGATTAATTGGAAAGAGTGCATGGGACCTAAAGCGCACCAAAAATAGAGCATCATGCCAGAAAGTTGGATATTGGGCTATAGCATGCACAAATCTCATTGGCTAAGGCAGCGGCATGGTGTGGTCGGGTTTAGATGGGCAAATGGATGCACTTGTGGGTAGCGCATGGTGCTTTCTATTTTTGTACTTTATTTTACCATTTTTTATCACATAAGTCATTTTGTACATAGTAGGCAGACAGATAGAGAATCCAGAGGATCTTTTCCCCTCTCATAGTTCATAGCTCATCCAGCATCATGCATAGTCTGCGCACCAGCATCCAGTCTGTGCACCTTTGTAGTGTGCCCTTTGTATAGCCACATTTGCATATTGTTTGGATCCCCTCATTGTATTGCTGCATTTTGTCCCTTCATTGCATCCTCCATCTTTGTTCATGCACTCTTGCAGTGCGCCCTTTGTATAACCATGTTTGCACATTATTTGCACCCCTCTTTGTATAGCTGCATTTTGCACACCATTTGCACATTTTTCTACCAGTTGTGCTCGCTTCCCATTTATGTCCCTAGCCTGTGCATCACCCTTGCAGCACATTGCAGTGCTGTCCTTGTCCCACTACACCTCTGTTAGGAAACAGGCTCCTAACATGTCTATTACATAATAATATGTTATTCTATTTTATTTCATTTTATTTTATTTTATTACATCAAAATACACTATCAAATGCCTACAAATGCTGTATTTATCAGCATGGGAATTTTCTATTTACATGCATCAATATGTATGCACATGTATGTGCACATTGGTAGCAACATAGTACAATATATGTAACATAGTATATAACCTTAAAATATATACTGGGGGACCTCAGTTGAGTTCTCTTAGGTATTCCATCCACATTTGTGGTGGAAAACACCTATTTCAGCCAACTCATCTATTTTTAACCCATTGCATCAAAACCATCAAAACTTCCCATCATGCATGTGTGCCCCGCTGCCTTCTTGTAGGAGAGCCTGCACAGTCCAGCTAGCAGAACAGTGGGTGTCGCCCTAACAGAAGAACTCAACTACCCCATCAGTGCGCCTTCTCTTATGCATGCATACATCATTGTTTCAGTGCACCACAACTGCTTACTCATCTTTTCAGCAGAAGCTGGAAGTAATTGTATATATGTATTTACCTTGCTTTCATAAGCTGATGCAAGGCCTTGCCTTACATTGTGACTGCCAGTGATCGAGAGCCAGTGCTCATCATTAGGACAGCTGCAACCAGACAACTGATCAGATCTGGTTTAGTCGAGATTTACCTTACTCTATTCAGATGACTATTTTAGGTAGTTACTAGCTGAATTCAGTAATAATCCCAAGATCAGGCACTGTTGGAAGGGTTATTGATCCAAAGTGCCCAAGTGTTGACAAATAGCCGAAATCACATGTTTTGCTGTGTTTGGTACCCAAATTGCCAGATTACATGAATCGAAATTTTGCGAAAAAATTCTGAAGCCGAATCTGGACTCAGCTGAAGAAGTGACTCATCACAGCCTACGTCATTATGACAGAACAATCAACTTCGAATCCTCATCACAATCCTGTTCCCATGCCAGCTCTAGAAGCCAAAATTGATGTGCTTACAGCACAAGTGTCCAAGTTAGTGTCAGTATTGACAGCATCCCAACCCAAACAAGCAGAAACAAAAGCAGAGACAGTAGAAGATAAAGATGATGAGATGGAGGAGATGGTAGAATAGATGTCTCAGGAGGGTGAGCATGCAGAGGAGAGATCTGAGAGTGGAAAAACACGTTTACCTAAATACATGCCCCCACAAATTTTTGACAGTACCATGGAGAATATGAAATCCTTCATCAGTTCTATAGTATTGTATATTCATGGGGGAAAGCCCGAATTTTGTATGACCAAGTCTAGGATTATGTTTGCTCTCTCATACATGGGAGGAAAAGCACAGTTCTGGAGAAATGAAGCCATTAATCAAATTGCTGCAGGATATAAACCATTTGCAACCTTCAGGGAATTTTTGGAGAGATTGGAGGCACAGTTTGGAGACCCTAACCCAAAGGCAACAGCTAATGCAAAATTTAAAACCATGCTCCAAGGTTCTCTGACAGCAGACAAATTTATTTTGCAGTTCAAGGCAGAAGCATCACAGACTGATATGGGAGAAGCTGCATTCATAGAATATTTGAAGGCAGGATTAAATCCCTCTTTATTCAAGTCTATCTATTGACTACCTTCTATGCTGGAGAGGTTGGATGAGTGGTATAATTGGGCAATGCATCTTGATCGGCAATATCAATAGGAACAGGCAGAGTTGAAATTGATGTATGGAAATGCCAGATTTGGAAAGTCATCAGGAGGAAAGTTTGAGAAAGGAAGGACACCTCAGGTACAAACTTTGAGGGCACAGCCACCAGCCATGGCAGTGACACCTATTGTTAAGGAGTCAGCAGCATCGGCAGATGCAATGGATGTTGATCGAGTAGGGAGATGAGCTCTACTTAAATGTTTTGATTGTGGGCAATTAGAGCATACTGCTAGGAATTGTAGGCAGAAAAGGCAGATTAGGGAAGCAACAATCAAGGAAGTGAAGTTGGAGGAAGATAAGCAGAAGAATTTTGTGGAAGAGTCCCAGTGAAGGTTTCCCCATTGGTGACCCAGAATCAATATAATGTATTAGTATCCATGGAAACCCAGAGTGAACCAGAAAGAGAAATTGAGGAGTATGACCATCATCACTTATGCAATAAAGAAAAATGCCCAGCCTTATTTCTGAAAACCCCTAAATTCTTTATTCACTCTGCACAGATAGAACCTGAGATCAGCTTGACAGTAGGATTGAAGACAGTGGACACACATGCAGCAATTAATGTGGAAGCATTGCTTGACAGTGGTGCTACCGGATTATTCATTAATCGATCCCTAATTACTGGAAATGATATTTGCACATGTAAACTGCCACAACCTATAATGGTGTACAATATTGATGGTACAATCAATCATGGAGGAACTATTAAGGAGGAAGTGATGATGATACTGAAGTATTAGGATCATCAGGAACAAGCTGTATTTGAAGTGTATGACCTTGGGAGAACCAATCTGATCATTGGATGTCTGTGGTTACAAAAGCATAACCCAGAAATTGATTGGAAAACTGGGAAGGTACACATGACTCATTGTCCTAAAGAATGGAATGTGTATGGGAGGAAAGTAAAAAAGGAGAATAAGGAAAAGAAAGAGAAAGAACATCCGAGGAAGTATTCTGTTATGATGGAGGAAGTGGAAGATGAGCATATGCCAAACGGGGAAGTTCCAATCATGACCAGTAAGGAAGAACAGAAGCAAACATTTAGGGAAATTCATGAGGGACAGTCATGGGATAGAAATGCTGTGAAAGTGGAGAAACCAGTGGAGGAGTGGGTGCTGAAAGCCTACCATAAATATTTGTCAGTTTTTCTGAAGAAGGAATCAGAGTGGATGCCCGTGCAAAAGCCATGGGATCATGCAATTGAAATGAAGCCAGGATTTGTGCCAAAGAAGTGGATGCATTCCTTAATGAACAATTGTGCAAAGGATACATATGACCTTCGAAATCAATGCAGACATCACCAGTATTCTTTGTACCAAAAAAGGATCAGAGGAAGAGGATGTGTACAGATTATAGGTATCTGAATGAGTGGACAGTGAAGAATGTGTACCCTTTGCTGTTAATCTCAGAGATAATTGACAAGATGGGAAAGGTTAAGGTCTTTACAAAATTGGATTTATGCTGGGGGTACAACAATGTATGAATAAAGAAAGGAGATGAGTGGAAGGCTGCATTTGCCACATGTCAAAAATCCTTTGAGCCGCTTGTCATGTTTTTTGGGATGACCAATAGTCCCCCAACCTTCCAAAATATGATGAACAACATTTTCAAGGACATAATAGACAAAGGTGTGGTAATAATATTTATTGATGACATTTTGATATTTATGGAGGATGAAGAAAATCATGAAGCAATAGTGTAGGAGGTGTTGAGAAGATTGACAGAGAATGATTTATTCATTAAACTGGAGAAGTGTGTGTTTGGGGCAAGCAAGATCAAGTTCTTGGCATTAAAGATTGGTCATGACGGAATTAAGATGGATCCTATCAAGGTGCAGGCAATTGTTGATTGGCCCATGCCTACTCATATCAAGGAAGTTCAGGCTTTCTTGGGACTTGCAAATTTTTATCGTTGCTTTGTTCATAATTTTTCCAAAATTCCACACCCTTACACAACCTTATGTGAAAGGGAGTAGTGTGGAGATGGGGAGAACAACAGCAGACAGCATTTGAGGAGTTGAAGAGGAAGTTTGTGGAAGAGCCAATATTAGCCCCAGTAGATTTTACGTGTCCCTTATGAGTGGAATCAGATACATCAGACTTTGCTACTGGAGCGGTGATAGGTCCACTACATGCTTTAAGGTCCAGAGAACCAGTTACCCTCTCCACTATAGTCAGATTTAAGAGCAGTTCTCTTGAGTCTACCTCGCATCATATCTCTGAAGTCTTGGGAAATATTGTGAACTTCCTCTAACTTTCGTATTCATTCTCAATTCATCATCACCTACCATCACTACAAACCCAGCTCACACCTTCGAACCCCCTGAACTTACCCGAACAACCTCGAACTCATTCAAATTTATTTCGAACTACTTCGCACATCTTCAAACCGATTTCAAACATCTTCGTATGCTTTAAAAAGCCTATTCGTCACATCCTTACCATTTCACATCACTAAAAACAACTTTTTGGTATTAGCGGTGATATTTAGTACCAATTCGCACCCTTCCTCTAGCCTGAGTTATACTTCTTAAGCCTTTTAACAGGTTTTTGTTAGGTTTCTGGGTTGAGTATCATCAGCGGTATTATCAATATTATGTGAAGATGACAAATGGCATCCTTGTGCATATTTGTCTCAAGGGTTGAATGATGTGGAGAGAAATTATGATGTGCATGATAAAGAGATGTTGGGAATAATATGAGCATTGGAAGCATGGAGACATTATTTGGAGGGATGTATGCATCAATTCAAAATCTGGATGGACCATCAAAATCTGCCATACTTCATGTCCACTAAAAAGCTTAACCATTGACAAGCATGTTGATAGGTCCACTGCGTGCTATAAGGTCTGGAGAACATTCTCACTCACATCGAGACATTATGACACACACTCCAAATCACTACAAAGGCCATGAAATCGACTTTGAATCTATTTCACACTATTTTGCACTATTTTGGATGACTTCAAAACACTTTGAATGACTTCAAACAATTTTGCGACACTTAGAATGACTTCACAGCACCTCAAACGATATTGGCCACCATATAGTTGTCTTAAAACACTTTCGATATATGATGCTCAACCGGAGTGAGCTATTTAGTCACATATCAAGCACTACTGGACACGAGGAGAGACTACAACAGAGTTAGAATGCGATAAGTACAGTTTTATTTCTCATTGATATATTAAAGCAATAGAACAAGAGCTCTTACTATATTGGGACAATGTACATTTCACTTATTATCATCTTTCATTTTGTTTCATGTTTTACAATACCTTTGTTTGCTGTGCACATTGCCTCATGTTCTACAATTGTTATTATTTCCTTTTTAGTACTATTCCTTTAAATTGTATATAGACTTGTATCAGTTGGAATAATGAAAAAAAAACATAACAAGCAATGGGAAACAGCACAAGTTACCCTCACACTTATCGTCTGACTTAAGAGCTGTTCTCTTGAGTCTTAGTTTGCATCGTATATCTAAGTTCTGTGAAATATTGTGAACTTCTTTGAAACTATCATATTCACTCCTTGTTTTATCGCATATCATCTATTGCCTTTTGACAAACACTACACATTTGCTAAACTCATTCTTTGATATACTTCAAACCTATTTCAAACTTCTTTGAGCCTACTTCGAACTATTTTGCACATTTTTGAACCTCTTTCGAACTCTTTTGAACAACCTTGTATGCTCTTACAAATTATTCGAACCATCAATTATTATTTTGCATTGCTAAATACATCATATTGGTCTCAGCAGTGATATTTAGTACCAACTCGCACCCTTCCTCTGAATCATGTTATACCATCCAAAGCCATTTAGTAAGTTTTGTTTGGGTTTCCAGGTTGAGTACCATCAACGTTGGGCATTATTCCTATCACATTTTAATTTTCACTTAGTCCACAAAGCGGGAAGCTTGATGAGGAAAGCAGATGCATTATCCAGACATACAGATAATAAAAGGGGAGTGGAGGAGGACAATAAAACTATTACCCTACTCAAACCTGAATGCTTTCATATTTGCACTATGTGTCAAGGGCATTTACTGGTGGATAGCTCAGAGACAGAAATGTTGTCTAAAATTAGACAATGTTCAGAGATGGATGATGAAGTAGTAGAAGCTGTAAAAGCTTTGAGGGGAGAGAAGAAAGGTAATATTCAAGGAGATGAATGGATTGAAGAACAAGGGTTAGTGTTGTTCAGAGGAAAGGTATCTGTACTGAAGGATCAAGATTAATGAAGGGAGATCATACAGTTACATCATAACATGCCAGCTGCTGGACATCCAGGAAGGTGGATGACATTGGAGTTGGTGATGAGAAATTATTCGTGGCCCAGAATGTTAAAGTATGTGTTGGGGTATGTGGATGGGTGTGATACATGCATGAGGGGGAAGAAATTTCCAGAAAATCCTGCAGGAAAATTAATACTGAACCCTATACCTAAAGTGCCATGGTGAGATATATCTGTGAACTTCATCACAGGATTACTTGAAGCTCAAGGATACGATGCAATATTTGTAGTATGCGACCGCTTCACAAAGGAAGTCCATATTATTTATACTACAGCAGAAACCTCATCATTGGGCTTGGCGCATCTCTATCTAAATCAGGTATGGTGGTTACATGGATTACCTGAACAGTTATCTCCGATCACGGATTACAATTTGCTTCTGCATTTATGTGAGAGTTAAATAACATATTGGGGATTCAAACCAAGTTATCTATGGCATATCACCCACAAACTGATGGACAGACAGAGAGAATGAATCAGGAGTTGGAGCAGTACCTATGCATGTTTGTCAATCACTGACAAACTGACTGGCCTGAATGGTTGGCAATTGGGGAATTTTCTCACAATAATAAATTCCATTTAGCTACTCGCATGTCACCCTTCTTTGCTAATTATAGGTATCATCCCAGAATGGGAGTAGAACCTCGAAGGGAAGTCAAGGTACAGTCAGTGGAGGATGAAAACACATGATGATATGATGTGACACATGGATCATACTCAAGCTGTTGCTCCAGAGTACAAAGTTGGTAACTTGGTATGGCTAAGTACCAAGGATCTAAATATTCCACAACCTTAAAAAAAGCTTACAGAGAAGCAAGTTGGCCCATATCTGATTTCTAAAATAATTTCACCCAATGCGGTAGTATTAAAATTAGCTCAATCATTCAAGATTTATCCTGAAATTAACATTTCCCATTTATGCCCTTACTGCCCAGGGGACCCCAGTTGTGTTCTCTTAGGTATTCTATCCACACTTGTGGTGCAAAAGGCCTTTCTTAACCAACTCATCGATTAATAACCTCTTGCATCAAAACCATCAAAACTGCCATCATGCACATGGATCCCACCCTCTTCTTGTAGAGAGAACCTATGCAGTCGAGCTAGCAGATAGTGGGTATCACCCTAATAACCATGAAGTCCACACTGATGACATTCCAATGATTCTCTGGGACTGGGAGGGGGTGTAACTCACCCATGGGCTTGCATTGTGGAGTGTTGGTGCAGAAGCAGAGGTCACAGGTGTGACAGTACTGACCACTGAGTCGAGACATTTGGGGCCACCAATAATTCTGTGATATAAGCTCCAATGTCTTCCAATGCCCAGAGTGGCCAGCAATAAGTGAGTTGTGGTGCTGGGAGATGAGTCATCATTGGCGCTGGAGATTGTTAGGGACATAGATATGGTCATGGAAGTATAGGATGTTGTCCTTTTCTGTCCACTCTGCTGCATGAAGTGAAAGAGTGGATCCCTTTCTCAGCTCCTTCACTGCTAGAGCCACAGCATCCTCATATAAACTGCTATAGTTCACATGACAAATGTTATGTAGAGTACTGTGCTCCTCACCCTCCAAGGCAAGCCATTCCAGTGCATGGACCTTAAACAGGTCAGGTTGCAACTACACAATACCTTGATTGTCATTGCTTCCATCCCCATGATCCAGATGACAAGAGAGTACCTTTTGCCCTCGGCATTCCTGTCTGCCTTCAGTGAAGCAAGTATGACAATGGGAAGGACAATGACTCATAATGACTTCACCTGTCACCCAGTTGACCTCAGTATTATGGTCATGAAGCCACAGGTAGCCCAAGATTACCTCCTGCTTCCCTAGCTGGGTCACAGCAAAGAAAGCCTGCTCGGTGTGGTCCTTGTCTACAACCTCCCAAATCACTCCAGCCTTCATTTGGAAAACTGTCCACATTGTAGACGGGCATGGGTCAAGACAGCACCCAGGTGTTGAGTTGTTTTTGTTGGACTAGGTGAGTGTCAATGAGAAGGCCCATGGCATCTGAGTCTAAGAGAGCAGAGACACCGAGTACTATATCCATAGTCTGCAGCTTGATCCTTCAATTCTAGTGAACATTGGGAGGATGTGGATGCCACAATGTACTTGCATGGTAG
Source organism: Tricholoma bakamatsutake (assembly GCA_029959215.1). Lineage (NCBI taxonomy): Eukaryota > Fungi > Basidiomycota > Agaricomycetes > Agaricales > Tricholomataceae > Tricholoma > Tricholoma bakamatsutake. Next base: position 13,861,853 of record CP114857.1, on the reverse strand, counting down.
CATGAAAGTGAAAATGGCATAATGCAAGGATTTTTGAGGACTTTTGAAGAATTTTGAAGAAATTTAGTGTAGATGCAAGACTTCAGACTGAAGAAGAGTAAGCTGAACTCTCAAATCACTGCCATCTGGGAGAAATATGATTGATTTTCTGTTTTAGTAACTAGTACAAGTCTATATACATTTTGAAGGGATGGTACTAAAAAGGAAATACAACATGTATAGAACATGACGCAATATGCACAGCAATAAAGAACAAATCATAAAACAAATAAGAAATAATAATAAAACATACAGGGTCGCAGTATATCAAATATACTTGTTCTAATGTTTCAATATATCACTGAAACATTAAAATGGACTGTCCTTGTTATAAATTGCACAAAACATCGGAAACTGCTTTGCACCAATTGTATGCATGCACATGCAGTCGAAATGTGTTTGATATGCTCGGAATTGTCCAGCATGCATCCGAAGATTGTTCGAATAGGAAATACTGTGTCCGAAGATTTTTTCTGAAGTTCAATGTTTTTTGAAGATTTTCGAAGTTTCTTCGGACTTGTTTGAAGGCTGATATAGCTGTGATATTGCTCAAAATTGGTTCGGAAGTTATAGAAGGTGTTCCAAGTGTATATTCTGAGCTGTACAAAGCATTCTAAGTCAATTGAAAATGCGAAAACTAATGTATCGGTGCTTGAACTGTGCTAGGGACCTATCAATGTCTTTAGTCACTTCAAGAAAGTCTGGAGAGGGGACAGTCATAGAATAAGATTTATCCTCTAGTGAATTAACAGACAGAACTTCAAAGTGGTTATAGACAGGCAATGAGGGTGTACTGTTCACTCATTGCAGGCAGAAAAATCCTGTTCCTCCACCTTGCTTTAATTTCCTGGTCTTCCTTCTCCCTCAACTCTTCGACATCTGAGAGCGCCAACGAATCTTGGAGTTCGTCTCATCCCTCAGGCATGAGTTTGTGGATGTCTTGATGGTGGAGGCAGTTTTGAGCTAGATGTTCTGTTTCCCTACAGTGGTAGCAGAGATCCAGTCTGCAGGCTTGACTATGGGCTGCATCAATGTCCATTGGAGCTGTGGTGTTGGGGTTCAGTGCCATGGTCTGGCACATAGGGATGGGATTGGGGTGAAGGGGTACTCAATTGACAGTGTGGGGGACATGGGTGGTGGTAAAAGTGCAGAATGCAGCAGTGAATGCTGCATTCATGAGTCAGTTCTGATTGCAGAGGAAGGCAGCTTCGTACCATGCATTTATATCATCATCTGCTGGGTGCCCCTCCAACATCTGTGCAATCTGGTCCTGAATTTCCTGGTTCAACCCTTGATGGAACTTCACCACCACTAACCCACTCCCATACCTTGGCATATCTACCAGGTCTCAAAATTCATTGATGTAATCATCCACAGATCAATGCACTTGGTAGTAGGCAGTGGATTCAAGGCATGTCACAACTCATTGGCATGCATTGAGAGGGCAGAAATGTCATACAGTGACTCACAAAACTGAGTCAATGTTTTGCACTTTTTAATTTATTGTTGAATAACTTCCCATAAACAACAAAACCAAACAAGGTATTGGTGTACCGAATAACATACATGATCAGGGCTACCAAACAAACAAAGAATTATGTAATTTTAATTATCCCTCATGGAGATATGATCATTATAATTCAGGGACTCATTGACTCAGTTTTGTGAGGGGTAGTCAGAAATATTAGAATCTGATGCTCCACCAACTGTATAATGTCAAAATCTTGACAGATGGTTTCTAAGGTGATGTGACCCTTGATGGGACCTTAAATTATAGTATTTAATCAGGACTAGCATTCTTCATACTTCAATATTCTCCAATGCATCCCATCTCCTCTGCTCAGAAGGAAAACATTCTTTCCCTGGCCTCCAATCATTATTCTACCCACAATATTGCCTCTAAACTCAACCTCAGCCAGTCTAGTGTATCCAGAACACTCAGGGCTCTCCATCCAAACCTGGATTCCCCCTCTGGTGGTTGTCCTTTTAAGCTCTCATCTACCTCTCAGAGAGCCATCCTTACCCAAATCACCACTGGCAAGGCTGCAAATGCTGTTCAGACCACCCATTACATCAACAGCATCATCCCCACTCCAGTCTCCTCAGAAACAGTCAGAAGAGTTCTCAGAAAAAACTCATTCAAGGCTGTGGTGAAGAAGAAAAAGCCTGTGCTTAGTATAAGGCATAGGAAAGCAAGATTGGCTTTTGCTCAGAAGTATAGAGAGTGGACTGTGGAGGACTGGAGAAGGGTTATTTGGTCAGATGAGACTAAAATTAACAGGTTTGGGTCAGATGGGAGAGAGTGGGTTTGGAAACAGAAGGGAGAGGGGCTGATTGAGAGAGAGGTGCAGGGAACTGTCAAATTTGGGGGAGGAAACATTATGGTATGGGGGTGTATGGGATGGAATGGAGTGGGGCATCTTGCAGAGGTTGAGGGGAGGATGAATGCTGACCAGTATGGCTCCATTTTGAAGGACCATATGCTGCCTAGCTTGGAGGAGAGTGGAATTTCTGGAGAAGAGGTGATTTTTCAACAAGACAATGACCCCAAGCATACCTCAAAAAAGGCCAAGAAATGGATGGAGAACAACAATATTACTCTTCTGGATTGGCCTGCCCAATCTCCAGACCTCAGCCCTATTGAACATGAATGGGTTCACCTCAAGAACCAGTTAGACAAATATCCAACAGCACCAAAAGGAATTTGGGAGTTATGGGAAAGAGTAGTGAAAGAGTGGAATAATATTCCATCAGAGGTGTGTCAGAATTTGATTGAAAGCATGCCTAGAAGGTTGGGAGCAGTTATTAAGGCCAAGGGAGGTCATACAAAATACTAGAATTACAATTTATCATAATATTGATACCACCTCACAAAACTGAGTCAATGAGTCCCTGAATTAAAATGATCATATCTCCATGAGGGATAATTAAAATTACATAATTCTTTGTTTGTTTGGTAGCCCTGATCATGTATGTTATTCGGTACACCAATACCTTGTTTGGTTTTGTTGTTTATGGGAAGTTATTCAACAATAAATTAAAAAGTGCAAAACATTGACTCAGTTTTGTGAGTCACTGTATGAACTTGTCTTGGTAGTCCCCTCAGAGTGAGAAGGGAAGAGAACCATGCTCTTTGGTCTGGCGAAGTATACAATCAACATAGAAATAGGTGCACTCTGATTTCATGTATGTTAGAGCCCAATAAATTTTAGCAGCATCATCCATGAACTGATTTGGATGCAAACTAATATATAACTCACAGTAATTAAAGAAGGCACATCCATGGGAATGTGTGCCATTGAATTCAGCAGGGGGCAATGGTTTGATGCACACATCTTTGCTTGGGCACACATTGGGCAGTGTGTCCATGCTAGGCATGTGTTAGGAAACAGTCTCCTGACATGCCTATTACATAATATTATCGCATTCTAAGTTTCTTGTAGTCTCTCCTCATGTCCGGTAGTGCTCGATATGCGACTAAATGGTTTGTTCCGAATGTGCAGTGTGTATCGAAAGTGTTTCAAGACAGCTATACAGCAGCCAATATTGTTCAAAATGCTGCGAAGTCATTTGAAGTGTTGTGAAATTGTTTGAAGTCATTCGAAGTTGTCCAAAATAGTGCAAAATAGTTCAAAAAGGATTCGACTTCAATTTCATGGCATTCATAGTGATTCGGAGTGTGTGTCATAATGAGTAGATACAATTAGATCCTTCTCCAGACTTATAGCACATAGTGGAGCTATCAGCGCTCCGCCACCTTCTTGTAGGAGCCCACATGGTCCAGCTAGCAGAATAGTGGGTGTCGCCCTAACAGCATGCTAGGGATTAAAATAAGTGGTGTGGGGTTTGACTGAAAGGTTCTAACAAAGGTTTTGATAGCAGAGTTGAGTGTTTCAATTTGCATGCGAATTCCAGCAACATCACCTTTAAGTGTGTCAATGTGCTCTGGGGCATCCATGGCACTAGGTGGTGGGTCAGGTGAAAAACAGTGCACACTAAAGACGGGAGTGTCTGGGACAGTGTGTAAAGAGTTTGAGGTGGTCTGGGAGTCATCTTCTACTCCATACCTGCCTATCTTAGCAGCATGTCCAAGATTTCAAGCCTTGAGATAGAGTTTTCTACTGTAAGGGCAACCTCAAAGCCTCACTTAATAATGAACTAACAGAGGGGAATTTGAAGTTAATATACTACTACATGATACAGACACTTTAGGTGCACCTAACAGAGGGGAATCCGAAGAGAAAACTCTATGGACACATTTGTCACTGCCTAGTATATGTGATAGACCCGAAAATCAAATAGTAGGCTAAAAATAGCAAAAGGGTGGAAATAGATGGATTGAGCTGTGGAATGACATCGCCTTGATAGGTAAATGTTCAGAAGGGGTCCCACCTCTAAGAATAGAACTGTCAACATGTACCAACATGGGAAAAACCAAAAAATAATCATAAAATAGGAATAAGATCATGGAAAATCATAGAAAATGCAGAATAGGGTGGAATAAAATATGAAAGAATATGGAATGAACACAGAAAATTGCACAGATGCCTGGAATGCCTCCCCTTCCCATTACACCATCTCCATCTGTGTGAGTTAAGTCAAAAGTGATCCAGGTTTATCTGGATAACGAGTGTGAAGGTACACCACTAATTCCTGAACATGATCAAGCTCTGTAGCTGGGAGCCAAGAGTTTTCTTCATCAGTCCCTTGGTAACCTTCCCCCTGAACAAAGTATCGTAACTTGCAATGACAACAGCTATTGATCTTTGAGTCCAGGATTCCCAAGATTTCATATTCAAGCTTGTAGTTGATAATGACCAGAGTAGGCAGAGGTTGAGAATGATTAGGAATCATGTTGGGGGTGTCTTATTCCAGCTTTAAGATGTGGAATACAGGGTGAACTGCCCAAAAGCCTGAGGGTGACTGAGTGTGTGCCTGGATGGGCAATGATTTTGAATGGACCATAGAATTTCTCTGAGAGTTTCTTGGAGGGTTGTGTTGTGTGTAAGTGTTCTCCTTTGACATAGGTGTATTTTCTGATGTTGAAGTCAGGAGCAGGAATCTAGCACTTGTCTGCTGGACCCTGGTAGTGCTTCAGTGCTTCAGAGAGTTGCTTCTGGAGTTCCTGGTGGAGGTCATCAAGGCCTACCTTGAAGTGATGAGGCTAGCTCATGTTCTGGAAAAATGGTAATGTTTAGGTGGTAACCCTTGTTGGAAAGAAGGGTGAAACTCCAGTGGAAGCTGATGGAGCATTGTTGTAAGTGAATTCCCTTGAGGGCAACAGTTGGGATGAGTTGTCTTGTTGATAGTTGCAGAAGATCCATAAGTACTGTTTGAGGGTCTGGTTAAGCCATTTGGTCTGTCCATTATTTTCCAGGTGATAACCCAAACTGAAGTGAATCTTCATGTCCAGGGCTTGCCCAAGAGACCAGAAAAAGTGGGAGATGAACTCAGATCCTTACTGTGGGAATGAAGATGCCTTGTTTAGAGAGCTGGTCTGTAATGACTAGGATGGCGGTATGTCCATTGGAATCCAGTGACATGAATCTGGTCAAAGTGGCAGAGGAGTCCACTGTCATCTACAGTCCAGTTAGGAGTGGAAGGGTTTGGGAGATGTGTGGATGAAATGGGATTGAGGGTTAGAGAGGATTGGATGTTGTCATGGAGTTTCTCAATGTCCATAAGGACTGCCTGTCAAATGACTGGAGTGGCAAGGTAAGTAGCTTGGAGTGATGAAGTAAGCTGTTTTTGAGTGAATATGGGTCAGAAATTACTCAGGTTTGCCAAGACAAAGTTGCTATTTCCCCCTTTGTGGTAGATGTCCCATTGTCTAGTGAGCACATCAGGTTTGCCTCTAATTTTCTGGGGCAGAAGCAGATGACTAGGTTAGATTGGGAGAGATATTTGGACCATCTGGCTTGGTGGCAGGTAAGGAGTTTTGTGGTGGTGAAGTACTCCAGATTCCTGTGATCAGTGACCACATTGATCAGATTTCTGGAGCCTTCCAGATATTGCCACCAATGTTTGAAGGCTTCAAAGATGGCCAGAAGTTCTTTGTCATGGGTGTCATATAGTTCAGCTCTGCAGAATTAAAGGAGTGTGAGTAGAAAGTGATGGGGTGAATGTTGCCATCCACAGTGTGAATGGAGAGGATTGCCACCAGGGCATAATAAGAAGCATCCATTTCAAGGACCATGTGGGAATCCAGTATGTTGGAGCAGACTACATATGCTGCACAGAGGAAGAGACGACATGTTCCTTATAACCTGCCTGGGGTTTAGTTAGTCTTAGAGCTAGGGTTTAGCAGAGGTAAGAACACTGTATATCTACTACAGTACAGGTTCTCCTTATATACATAATAGTAAGGATGTCACATGACTCAGGAATGTGTTTACCACATGTATGCACAGTAAGCACAGTAACATGTGTGTGCTGCATGCATTGCCTCATGTATGCAGCATGCATCAGAATTTAATTTCAACACCCCCCCTCAAACTGTACAGCGCTCTAAGCAGCTAAGTTTGAATCTTGAAAGTGATTCCAAGAGAGTCTCTAAATTTCCTGAATAAGATGGCGCCAAGGTTCTTTGTGAACATGTCAGCCGGATTATCACTTCCAGGAATGAAAATGACTGTGACTTTGTCATTTTCTATGCATTCGCACGTATAGTGGTAGTGAATGTCTATATGTTTGGTCCTTCTTTCCTGAACTGGATTTGATCCGATAAAGATAGATCCCTGATTATCAGCACAGATTGGTATGCGCTTCAGTACATATCCAAGTTCCTGGAATAAGGACTCTATCCACACTATCTGTTGACAAGTGTCGGAGAAAGCCATATACTCAGCTTCTGTGGATGACAGTGCTACAGTTTTTTGTAAATGGGACTGCCAGCACACAATGCCACTCGCTAGAGTAGCAAAGTAACCCATTGTAGATCGGCGTTTGAGAGTGTCAGCTGCCCAATCAGAATCTGTGAAGGCCTGTAGCCCCTCAGACTTCTCACTATCGTAGACAATATTATATTTCTGGGTTCCCACCAGATAGTGCATGATGTACATCACTTTGTCTAGATGTTCTTGGCTAGGATTAGCTGAGAATTGCGACATCTTGATTACTGCATAAGCGATATCAGGTCGCATTCCGAGCATCAGATACAATAAAGATCCAATCATAGACTGATATTTTGATCTAAGCATCGCGTTGGGCATTGCTGTGTTTTCCGATGGTCTGTAACCAGTCAGGAGTGGAGTGGGGGTCACTTTGGCATTTGTCATCTCGAATCTCTCAAGCACTTTGGCAAGATATTCAGTTTGATCGAGTTTGACTTTGCTTGCACTCTGGGTGATGCACATGCCTAATAATTCCATGACTTTTTCAGTACTACGGCACTCCCAATGCTTTAGACAAGCATTTTTCTTTTCATCCACAAGTTTCTTGTTCTTCCCCATGAACAAGCCATCATCAATGTAGACGAGTGCAATAACAATGCTGCCTGTTTTAGGATCCTTGTGTATGAAAATGCCAGCATCAGAGCTGGCATGCACGAACCCAATGGTGCACATAAATGCCTCTAGCTCTTTCCACCATGCAAGTAAGGCTTGTTTAACGCCATACAATGCTCGGCATAAGCACAATACTTTGCGCTCTTTTCCCTCGAGTCTGAAACCCTCGGGTTGATCCATATAGATCTCCTCATCTAGTTTGCCATATAAAAATGCGGTTTTTACATCTAGGCCAGTCATATACATGCCCTCTAGAGATGCAAGTGCAAACATGAGGCGTACGGTCTCGTAGCGGACTACCAGTGAGAAAATCTCATCAAAGTCAATGCCTTTGACTTGTGAAAAGCCTTTGGCCATGAGTCTGGCTCGTTTTCTTCCATCGGATTTTACAGAGAAAACCCATCTATTCTTGATCGTTTTTCAATCATGTGGAAGATCGACGATTTCATAGACTTGTCACTTACGAAGAGCCTCTAATTCTTCATGACAAGCTTGTTTCCACTCACGTTGCTGCTGCCATGGTAGGTGCACAATATTGTGAAATTGGTTTGGAACTTGGCTTATTTTGCTCGATGGTTTGACTGCTTTTGACAACAGCCAGCAAATAAGCTTATCTCCTCCTTCCTTGGTTATCTTTTTAATATAACCTGCTTCGTCCGGTTCCCCCATTGGGTGAGAATGTTCTTGATCATTGGAATCGGGCACACTCTCGTGGGGTGCTGAACTCGGTCCAGCAACCAGTTCTTTCTGTTGAGATTGTGGTCATGTTCAGTTATGATCTGAATCTTGACCTACAGATCTCTTCCAATATCGATCACGTGCAATGTCTCTCTCTATGTCAGAGGGAAGTCGCTTCTCTCCATAGGTATTGCCAGGATGGTTTGGGATGTTTCTCTGCCTGCCTGATCAATGGGGCAATTGCTGCCATTCCTGTTGATCATCACGTCTTGGACAAAAGTCCTCAGTAGTTACTGGAGACGGCGGAGGAGGAGCATCTGTCACATCGTCATGCGCCTTTTGCTCACTTGGTACATCATCATCATCATTTTCTGATGATGGAGGAAGGGGCGGATCTTGTGGCGGTATAGAATCATCGCCATCCATTCCAGATGAGTGGTCATCATCTTCTGGTTCTGGAGGTAAAAAATCACCAAGGTCCATATTGGCAGGAGTTTTAGCTCTGGGACAGCATGAGAACAATGTTTTATCAAATAGTGCTGTAGCACCAGTAAATATTGTGCCACTAGGTCACATGAAATGGTATGCCTTAATGCCATCTTCTAATCCAAGGTATGTCATCAACTCCGATCGAGGAGCCAATGTATTTGGACGCTTCTCCTTGGGTAGGTAGATGTAAGCACCACAACTGAAAACCTTCAGATTGTTTAGATCTGGGTGGACCTTTGTCAGGTCCTCAACCGGTGTCAGCCATTTCAGGCACCTTATCGGGGTTCGGTTGTATAGGTGTGTTGCATGTTCAATGCAAAATTCCCACCATGATTGTGGTAGACATGTGGTAAATCGCAGTTTCACACATCTCTGTCTTCCCATGACATACTACCTGATGTCTAATGAAGACTGCTCCTTTCCCTACTATATGAGTAGTACCCATGGCTGTTTGAACCAGGGTAGAGTCCTTTCTTGGTAAAGGCTCGTAAGAAGCAAAATCTTTAATTTTACCAGTGAAGTGTTTTGATGCGCCTGAAACCATCATCCAGTCGGCACCTTTCTTACAATTTCCATTTGCATATGTAATACATATATTAAGATGTAAATTGTTCCATGATACATTTAGTAGCAGTAAAATTTCACATGAAAAGTTCGCTGTGATCAGTGGAATGTTAATTCTTGTGCTTGTGGCAGGGAAAAGGACTGACCTTTCATCATATGTACCTGTTTCAAGCGGTTCATCAACGAGCATTTCGTCGATGGCTTTCCATACTTCTTCATCAGAAACTGCAGGTTCTGATCCAAGGGAGACACTATCGTCTTCTACCGCTACAATCCTTGGTTCTGGTTCAATCCTCCTTTTCTTACCTTCTCGCACTGTTAGGTGCTCTTCCAGCGGTCACAGATTTTTCACGCTGCATGGGAGATTCATTTGCTCAAGGGTGTCTTGAGCCTGCTGATATTCGGTATAGACCGAATGAGAGGTAGAGGCCGCACCCATGTATGCCTGTGCAGGCGGTCGGCGGCAAGGATCCCTTGTGGGAGTATGTTCATGCTTCTCGATGTGCTGGATGAGCGGCATTGGCGGTATGATGGTGCCATTACCATTTATAGTAGTAAAGGCTTGTGAGGCAAGGTGAGAATGTTTCTCTTTAGGTTTTTCCTCTTTAGTCTTTTTGTCCCCACGTTGTCCATGCTTTCAGGACGAATCTCCATTGTTGCCCTGAGATTGCCATTTGGGGTTTCCCCCTTTGCGCTTGACAGCAGAAAGCTTGGTGGCCTGAGGCAGGCTGATGGGCTTTCCAACTGCTGTGTGCTGTGAGGCCTCAGCAACAATGGAGTCCTTGACATGTTTAAATGTCAAGGCTCTAGTAGTGGTCATGTTAAGGACTGTGGCAGATAGAGAATCATACTTGCGTGGCATCGCAGCAAATAGAATCATTGCCTGTACTAATTTGGGATGGCGACATTGGCAGCCGTAAGGCGCTCGAATTTATCAGCCATTTTGGTAATCTCTGGCGTGGGATTCGCAGCCAGAATTTTGATTGCGATTGCAGACCTAAAGTCTGCAAAGACTTGGGAGGGGCCATCGACACCATAGTCAGTGCGGATGAGATCCCACACCTCCTCGGCAGTGTCCTTGGTGTTAACATGCTGCCGAATAGAGGGGGCCAGGCAGAGCACTAGGCTACCAATAGCCTGGTCATTCTTATTGTTCCAGGTCTGGAGCTTGGCATTAGCTTCTGCTACTAGTGCAGCATTTGTCACTGTCAAAGGAGGTGCCAGGGGTGGTTTTAGTTCCATCCCACTAGTTATTTGCCAGAGGCTCTGAGACCTGAGCCATGCCTTCATTGAGTCGGCCCATTGAATGTAGTTAGAGCCATCGAAAGTTTGTACGAGTTTTTCAAGAGTTAAAGACATGATGTTATAGTGGCAGCTGGTAAAAGCGCTCAATCAGTCCTCTATTCAAGAAAACACGTTCCATAATCTCAGGCAAAAACACTCCTTCAGAGTGGTTAACCCTAGTCAACCTGGGTTTTTAAATGCAGCTCACATGGAGCATAATGCAGCTCACGAAGAGTGCAAGGTTACAATTTGGAGACAATGAAGTCAACGTTGTTTGCAGCCAGTTAAGGCGCGTTCGCAACGTGCCCAGCAGGGCCCATAACCTGTTGGAGCAGACTACATACGCTGCACAGAGGAAGAGACAACATGTTCCTTATAACCTACCTGGGGTTTAGTTAGTCTTAGAGCTAGGGTTTAGCAGAGGTAAGAACACTGTATATCTACTACAGTACAGGTTCTCCTTATATACATAATAGTAAGGATGTCACATGACTCAGGAATGTGTTTACCACATGTATGCGCAGTAAGCGCAGTAACATGTGTGTGCTGCATGCATTGCCTCATGTATGCAGCATGCATCAGAATTTAATTTCAACACAGTACTTACTTACCAGTTACTAGTAGTGACGAAATGAAACGTGGCATAACCTAGCTAAACCGTAATGTAACCTAGCTATACCAAATAGGGCCTATTAAGCAACCAAGCTTATCGTTATGCATCATGGTAGAAAATTAGGCAACTCCCAAGGGGGTGGCGGGATGGGAAAATCCGACATCCACTCATATTTTTTTTTTCCTAGGGTCGGACGACCCCCTCCCCCCCCCCTCCTTCTATATATGGTATGTTTGGTCACGTGCTTATGTTTGAGAAAGTTGGACAAGCAATGTAAACAGTCAATCTCTATACACGCCTATGCTTTTTCGTCGCAGTACTCACTTTGCAACTCGGGCACACCCAGCCTTTTGGAGCAAACTCGAAATCCATGCAAGTGAGGTGGTACTAGCCATCAAGAGGTCAGCCTGCAGTCATCAGTCATCAGAAAGCTGTTGACCTACCCAGCTCGTCTCACATCCCTGGACTTTACACTGTATGACTTGATCTCCTACCTCAATTTCTGCTTCCGACACTTCAGTTCCACAGATACATACTCTTAGATCGATCGTGCGAGACTTTCGCATATGCCGCGCCTGGGACTCGTCAACTACCACCTCGAGATGGTCGGTCACAGTTGTCCCACCTTGAGAATGTCAACACCAGGCTTGCCACTGAGGTGGTCAAGGACTTCGCAAGCTTCTGGAACGAGTCCCACAGCCCCCTGGCAGCCTAATATCCAGCACGTTTGAAGATTTACATCAGCGACCTCCACATTGCCCTGCCAGGAAGCGGGGTTAATGTGATCCGCCTTCGACGTAACCTCCCCCGAGTCTCGAGTAATAACCAGTAAATGCAAGCGCCGAGGAGAGCGATCCCATTCCAGGTGATGAGCCAATATAACCGCCACCTCAGTAAGCCCCAATGCACGACTTCCCAACTGAACCATGTCGACATTATTATCGGGGCCAACAGCAGTCCAAATTAGCCCAAAAAGAGTCTCCAGCCGATCTGTACCAAGTTGGATGATGAAAAATTTGCCATTCAGATTGTCGACCTTTGATTTGACGACACAAAAGTAGACATTCTTGATCATGAGCATGATGTCGACATACGACTGGGTGGGCATGAATTTACTGCGTGCGGAATCATCGCAGAAAAGGTACAGCGCAAGATGAGCTGCCATACTCAGCTGGATAAGCTGCTCATCTAAATTCAAGTCTACGCAGATGTACAGCATGATGAGGTTGCGCACAAACTGCCCATAGACGGAAAGTGCCTTACGAGCTTGGGCAAAAGTTGGATTAGAGTCGATAGGGATGGGGGGGAGGGACCATATTTCTTTGAGGAGAGAGAAACCAAGTACGACATCTTGCCAATCATTGGGATTGAGCAGGGAGCACAGTCTGGCTGAGGATACTCCATTTGATTGCAAGTGATTATGAAGAATTGAAGGCGTGACACAAAATCCCTGTATAGAGATCCCCTTGTTGCGCATCATGAGGTTTCGTTGATGCTTGAAAACATGTTTGTAGTCCTTGTCCACAGTCATATCGTCAGGACCAACCAAGAAGTTCATAAACTGGAGTTGTCTGAGGTGTTCATGGATGGGCGAATCTTCCGTTAATGATCGGCTCATCGTAAGGCGCACAAGGGCATCCCCTCGCTTTGCTTCACCATCTGATGCAATGCAGACTATGCGGTAAAGAGCTCCGCTGCATCGGCTCTGGTTCTCAGCTGCAGTTAGGATGGTCTGAATTAAGCGCGTGTGCTCAATACCGGTTTCTTTCTTGCATGTGCCAGAAAACATGATTGGACGAGCACTATATGCATGAGGTTCTTCTGAGAGCACACCCAAAGCAGCAACGGTGGCCTACATAGGTATTTCAAGGTCAAGTCGGAAGAAAATTCTAATTATGCCAAAATCCATACCTCACTCGCAAGGTGAACCTCTCCACTGTTGAGGGCATCACAAAGCATCGCCAACTCTTTTTCAGTTGAGAAAGCCAAGGAGATCTTGTGATTATGTTCTCAGCAGGTACCCAGAAACTTGTCGTTGGAACTATCCCATCTTGGTCATTTCTCCGTTGCAAGCTCATCCAGCATGATGACTTGATGAAAGATGCGGGTTTCAGAGTGGAGGTGGTGGTGAGAATTGGCAGGAGTAGTGGTCATGTTTTCATCAGTGCTGACACTCGAGAATGCTTCAGAACAGGAAATTATATTGGCCTCTACTTCATTGATCATCGGATAGGTGGGTGAAACAACAAGAGGTCGGATCATGGTATTCCGTCGAATGGTTGTCATGCTGGGAAGAGACAACGACCTATGTGCAAACTCTGCAACACGTGTACCACCCAATTGCAACAGAACTATCGAGCGCATGATATCTTCCTGCATGTACACTTTGGGTTTGTAAAGTTTGTTTGCAGCTCGCTCGTACTGCTGGATCAAGCTTCGAATGCCTGCACGATGCGCTAGCCCTACCTGCACCAATGCGGCAACGCGATCCACCCGCCCACTCGCAATTGCCAGGATCCATTGTTTGTGATCCTCCAACAGTGCTACTTTCCCGGATAACTTTCAGCTGGCGTTCAGTTTCAACAAACGCATCTCTCTTATCTGGTCGGTCTTTCTGCGAACTAGCATGATAAGGCCACCGACACCATGATACATAAGAGGAGCATTTTCGTGGACACCGCATTCGATTCGATCGATAATGCCTTGATAGAGGGACGTTGATTTGAAAGCTCCGCATGCAAGGCAAGCTTCCTCATCTTCAGGAGCATTCTTTCGACATGACCTTGCTTGCAGATAAAATTTGTCATCGATGGAATGATAATCCCATGGGATGATTTGTTTGTGGTGTATGCTGAATGGATAGGATGTATGGTGGTTTTTACCAGATGGGAAGGAAAGTAGGATGCCACTACACGCTCTCCCAAGGGACCTTGGAGCCAGAGCCGTTGTACTCGATTCGACGGGAACGATAATGGGCGCAAGGGTTGTGGTTGACGTTGTGAGGTTCGAGTCATCGATCTGATCCTGATCATCATCAACTGTCGTTGGATCAATCGCCATGGGAAGGAGCAGATATCTGTGGGAGTCTTGTAAGTTTGCTGCATTTCGTCAATGTGTTATGTCATGCACCTCGATTCCAGCACCTTCAAAATCGCCGTCACCTTTGACTCGATCATCCCACCCCCCAAACCACGTCGTGTCACAAAGTATTCAATGAAGTTGACGAATCCATCCAGGCCGTACTGACCGCGGTGAAGCATGTTCCTCGCAGACTCATTCGTTTCATCATCTCCCCATCCGAATGCACGCTTCATCATCGGATTCAGCAAGTCCTCCCAATCCTCAAGCTCTGGATGGATGGATTCCGAAGGATCGCCCCCAAACTCGTGAAGACGATGCTCTGTGGTGGCAAGCGGGTTGGCAGTCGGAATTTGGGCCATTCCGTGACGAAGTTTGGACAGGAGATTCATTGCTATGGGACAAGCTGCTGAGGTCCTGTCGTCTACCTTGCTGCTTGGGGAAGGGACAGGTACTGTGTCGCCATTTACAGTCGTAACTGCTCCTGACGAGGATTCTGCAGCATGTACGGGTGGTGGTGCATAAACCCTTTGGGGATTTGATGCCACCTTCGCTCCGAAGAATGTATGCAAGCTCTGATTTGGTTTAGGCTTAGGCTTCGGCCATGCGCATGCTTTCCGTCGATCGTGTTCCACAATACAAGCTTTTGAGTTTCGGTGGATGTCGAGATTCTTGGTCCCGGCGGTGCCAACGTGAATATCTGCTCCACACTCCGGGCAGGCGAGGGTGCTATCGACTGTAAATTCTCCCCCTTGGAGGCTGCTATGTGTCAGCTCACGGTTCAATTGTTGATCGGTGTCGATTTTTACCTTTTCTTCTTCGGCATTTTGTAGTAGGCACTTAGATTGTGGACAATTCAGAGAAGGAAAAACTTGATTCATTGGCTATCAACAAACTACAGATGCTTCCGACGACGTTGAACTGCTTCTGAGGATCGATTACGTCTTGGGCGGGCTCGGTTTTGCCCAACTCGGAAATTTTTTTCTGGCCTCCGGCCGGACCCCCCCCCCCCCCTACCCGCGGTTCGGGATTCCCGTCCCGCCACCCCCTTGGCAACTCCCGAGCGGCGCGTTACATTTTGAGTGGCGGATTCATGTTGAAATGAAGTGAAATTTTTGGGAGGATTACTAGTAGTTACTTTTTGTCTACATGCACAAACTGAAATATGGTGTGGCATTGGCGTTCCCGCCGAAATGAATGCTAGGGTCGAATCCCTTGCAAAGCTTCTAAAATAGATGACACGACTGTCCCTGGGCATCTTCAGGCCGTAATTTGTGCAACCCTTGGACTTGGAGTTGATGGACATGCCAACTCAACACATAAAGTCCCGCAGTTCATCGTTAATTCAGAAGCCACTGAGCAAGATAGTGAACATCGTATTTCCATCGCTAGCGATATGGAGAATGTTTGGGCATTTCGAGATGGAGATGGTGTGCAATGGCCGGAAATCCTGAGTTCAGCAACTTTCTTTAATTTTGATAACCCTGAAGGTTATGATATTAGTGAAAACATGTATGTAATTTTTTTTTTTTTCTTTGAAATCTCAAATCTCCATTTTGCGCCCACACTATTTAAAATATCAAAAAAAAGTTAGCAACTCAGCCGTTTTTAAGTACGCGTTACGCACTGGTAATTAGGCAACTTTTTTTCCCCCAAGTTACGCGTTATAATTGCTACCTTACAATCGGTTTCAGTACTTATTTTTCCGAGTATTGCACCACTGCAAATGTTGAGTGAATCATTTGTTGCATTGACGCCGAGTCATCCATATTGCCTCAAGAGAGCAACTCGATTTCCACCCTCTCGCATGGAAATGAGGGTCCCTTGCCTCAAGCAGATTCGAGCAACGACAGGTCCTCTTTCATGTCCGAGGCTAGACATATACATACAAATAAATCGATGAGTTAGTGAGTAAACCATCAAGGCGTTAAGGATATAAGCAAACAAGGTATGTTAGCGCGCGGGATGTGGGGTACAAATAAAGGAGTGGAGGTAATTAAGATGTAATGCGAAAGGAGCGAAAGTAGATATTGCCTCCAACATCCCAAAATTGGGTGGCAGACGAGAAAGTTACTCCATGCCCAGCAAGACATGGAAAGAGAACCCAGGCTCCCCTATAACGTGGAATACGGCAGACCGGGCGAGGGCTTTGCATCGAGCGAATCATACTTCGCATGGTAGCCTCGCTGCGGAGAGGAGTACGGCATGGTTGGCATAATCTCCAAATTGCTCATACTAGCATTTAGATTGACGTTGGATCGTGAACGGGAAAGCATCTGGGATGCAACGTCCGTGCCATACTCATCTGCCAATTTACTGCGAAAGGATTAACAAAGAAAAAAACAAAATTCACAAACGCAAAAAACCTACTTGGCATAGTTATCCATGATCACCGCCATTGTGTCCATGTTCATACGATAAGCCTTAGGCATCATCCCCTTCCCAAACCTATACGTTACGTGGTTCGAGCACAACAGGCCCGCAACTGTCGCCCCAATATGCACAGGGACGATCGCAAATGCCACTATGTACCAACGCTTGAGCAACAAGGTCTCGAAAGCCAAGTATGGGCCTTTGCATCCAGGGAGGATGCTCCGGGAATAGCACATCTGTGTGACTGTCGCTTCCATGAAAGGCGAGAAGTACCCGCAGCACGAGAGCTGCGTCTGTATCTGAGCGCGCCCCGACTCGCCAAGCACCTTCGACCACTGGGCATTGATCTTGCCCTGGAGATTGAACGTGTGCTTCTTGTAGGTGACATAGCCTGGGGTAACGAGCAAGCCTAGGGTTATCCACATAAAGAAGGTGTAAATGGCGAGGAAGGTGCGATTGTTGAGGAGGATGCCGGCCCACCCGACAAGGGATGTGAGGATGCCGAATCCAGATGCGACAGTGGAGAAGATGAGCTCAGGGCGGTTCCCTACGCGTATAACGTCAGCATGTTTCCAGATGTTGAACCAGGTGAGGAGGCAGAAGATAAGTGCGACAATGGAGTAGGTCGTTAACTTTAAAAAGCGAAGGATTAGATTGGCTGACACCCTGGTTCAGAGCGACATCACTTACGAGGAGATTGGCTATGAAGAGGATCCACTTAAACTTGTTCCAGCGCAACTTCTTTGGAGTCGATTTACGAGTTCCGCCGCCAAGCCAATCTCCAGTAACACCATCATAGTCCTCATCACCCTGGCCAGGCATCCGCGCCTCGCCACTCCTGAAGGCTTCAACACCTCCTCCTCGCTTTGGTACCGCGGGAGCAGGAACATCGCCCGTCTTGCCCCTGCGCTTCCGGGTACTGCCCCCTGTAAGCAAGGAGGCGGAGAACTTGGCGGGGATGTAGTTTACAGAGAGCGAAACATCACTGGCGCTCCTGATGAGAGAAGCATTATTGGAGGAAAATGGCACTTTGGGGGGGTCAAGAGGCCCTTTCATGTCACTGAGCATGTGTCTCGTAGAGCCTGAAAAGGAATAAGCAGAATTGGCGTTGGAGGCCACGGAAGGAGGTCTCGAGGAATCGCTGCTGGAGGGTGAGCACTGAGACATGCAACTATGAGATGAGGACCTACGGAGAGTCCATCTAAGGGAGGGGTGAGAAGAAGGGAGGATATATGCAAATTTCATGAGTAACAAGGGCCGCGTAGTTACGTACCCTGGGAGAACCGTCAGAATGTTTGTGATCTTGGTTATTATTGAAAGAGTCCAGGTACGTAGACCACACTCGCTGCATGACCGACAGCAAGGAAACACACAGAAAACAAGAGAGTAATGAGAATTGCTTGCGATGCAGAATAGGCGTCACATGGTCAAACATACAACATATCTATATCCCTCGTTCACAAGATTCCCCCTAATTCAGCTACAAATGCTCAAGCCTTTCGACTTAAGTAACCTCACCTTGGATCTGATATATTTACTGCTGCGATCTGCAGGCTCGAGTAGCCCACAAGTGTTCAGCTTGCCCTTGCGAAGCAAGTTTAGGTTTCCAACAAGTCGGACAGTAATTTACCAGTTACCTACAAGGTACATCTAATGTTTGGTTTAAGAGTTCTGGTCAACGTGGTCAATATAGCAGACAAGTACTTGACATGAAGATCGAATCTGTCGGACGCTCAGGTGCTACTTCAGCTGGTCGAGTCTACGGCCAAGTTTCGCGGAGAAAATGGAATCCCAGATGGAACGATGTTCCCAACGGAACAGAATGTGGCCTTTTATAACCACAGATCTTGTCCACGAACTCAGGCTCATGCGCAAATTGCGACATTTGAAGCTTTTTATTTTAAGGGGTGCCAAATGAATAATGACTAAGCAAGGTCACATCAGGTCACATCATTCCGTCTATCCCCCCCAATTACAATCACTCTTCTACGTCTACTTGATCAACCAAACATAGATACCCGCTGGAAGTCAGAACTAGCAAGTAATGTCCCGGCCAACGGACAAGGCAATGAATCTGACCAATACATCCAACAATGCGATCCAAAAGACCTTTGGCGGTTGGACCAATTTCATGCATAGTTATGGGTTAAAGCCCTGGAATCATGATGACGTCCAGGAAGGGAAGAGAATTCTCGAGGCGATGGAAGAACTGGACAAGCAGGATTGGGAGGATCAACGGGCTGCAAAGGCGAGCAAGAAATGATAGGTTTTGATACTTTGGTTTGCCTCGCAATGTAAGCAATTTGCATCTCATCTTACATTGGAAGCACTGAACTTACCGAATTATTAGATAGTATGAAACATTCCGTAATATACGGTCGACATTTCATCTGACTAGGCATATATTTTTTTGTAGCGCTTCCCGATTTTTTATATGTTGCACTTACGCTTGCTGCTGTGGTTATGAAATTCCCATGCTAAGTAAATGAATGTTACCAGGGTTGAAAGACGTCGAGGACAACGGAAAGATTATTAATAAATTACTGTCGTTCCCATAAATAATGGCAAAGCCATGTTTTTTTTTGGGACGTAAGGAACTGCCAACTCGTCGCCTTCAAGGTCAACTTGCACTGACAATTGTCTCATTCAACATGGGTAATCGTCGTATCTCACCTCAAGTCAAAGAGCTAGCCCTCGAACTATGGATGAAGGGCTTCTCAAGATCTGATGTCTGTGAGATCTTCCAGGTCTCTCCTCGAAGCCTGTATCACTGGCAAAAGCTCTTTGACAACTTTGATTCAGTTACTCCACCACCATCACCACTTCGTGGATGGCCTCACATCATAGGACTTGCTGTCCACCATGATGTGGTGTCAAGACCTGCTTCACCCGATTGGATTCCCGATAATTCCCAATTCTTTTCTGATTCTTTTCTGACCTTGTCCATCAGCATCCCAGCCACAGCACCTTTTAGTCATCAGACAAGTTGTCACATGCTTTAGTAATCATTTGCTTACTCACTTTATTCCTCATACAGTCTTACCAATTCTGATCACGGACACTTACCAAGACCAATTAGTAAACTTCCACATTTTCTGTTATTCTTCTGGCCTTCATTATTTAAGTGCCTGTAGCTTAGCCTTAGTCTCCAGTTTGCAAATTACTTGTACTTGTACTTGTGCTTATACTTGTAATTGCAGTTATCCTTGTATCATCCTTGCCTAATAACATTCTCTTAATCATCCTCGACTCATTCCTAAACCAAGCCTTAAATCTTTTGACTCCTCTCGACTTAAATCTCTCCATAAACCTCTGCTTCATTCTACCTTCGCCCTCTGTCCAGAAACCCACCAGACACCTGCATGCTTCCCCCTTGAAATTGGACAACTGATGAGGAGAAGGGTGCAACTTCTTATAAGTTGAAGCCAAGTCCTCTCTGGCCCTTTTTCACCTGGCACACTACAGCCTGGTGGATTCCGCCTGGAACCCCTGAACACCTCCGAACACTGATGACTGGGTCCGACCAGAAGTCCAGTGTATTTCTGACCAAGTCCCGACCTTGGTAGTAGTGATCTTGAATTGTGGCATTGATATGCCATAGATATCCTGGTTTAAATTCTCAATATATTGTTTAACTCTCACATAAATGCAGAAGCAAATTATGATCCATGATTGGAGATAACTGTATCAGGTAATCCATGTAACCTAGTAGCGATCTTGAATTTTGACAGTATTTGCAAACTCACACTTCTCTCATCAGCCCACACCATTCTGAATATGTCTTGCACAGAATCACAATCTCAGTGGACAACAAGAAACTCCTGTCATGCAGGCACTCTTCCAGGCTTATCAGCTGTACGTCAATCAGTACTCCCAGCTCCAAGACCCACTTCTACTTCCAGTGCCTCAGTCTGACCATCAAACATATTTCAATGAGTCAGCTCCAGCGCACCATCCATTAGCACCAATGTCATGTCTATGCACTTGCCTTTGGAACCTCCTCTGATTCCAACTCCACTCAACTACATGGGGGATGACACCCAGTAGGAAGTCCATCATTTAGCTAAGATTTTTGCCTATTTACTTCATTTGAGTAGCGTAAAATTGATCTAAACCAAAATGTTGAATATACCATATGTAGTATTGATTAGCATAAATTTGATGCGATTGCAATCAATTGGCTTGATGGTAATATACTCAAATAGACATTGTTTTTGATTGAAATCCATTGCTATTGATTTTGTTCGGTTCTTTTTTTCCCCGGTTTCAATCAATACAAATCTATTTTTTCTATTACAAACAATTACAGGCCATTTCAAATTACATCAACCCCCGTCGATTATCCCATCGATTCCTGTCGACTATCCCCTAGTATCCCAGCACAAAGATAAAAAAACAAGGCTGCCACTGTATGCAGTCCATAGGAAGCAGCCAGAATTGTAAGAAGTCCATGAGTGTGAGTGCATGTCCATGAAAATGAGTGAGAGCAAATGAAAGTGAGCAAAAGCAAATGAGAGTGCATGAAAGCAAGTGAAAGCGAGAACAAATGAAAGTGAGTGCTGAGTCCCATTGAAAGTGAGTGCTGAGTCCCGTCGAAAGTGAGAGAACATGTGTGAGTACACAGGAATGTACCAGAATGCACAGAACGTGAAGTGATCTTGGTGAAACAAAAGTCGATGGTCAAAATAGTTATGCTAGAAAGACCCAAATAGTAAATCAATGAAGCATATCACAAAAACATGCCTTGACCCTTTTTTCTTTCTTTACGACCCTTCCTCTGGTGTTTAAAAACTATCATTAAGTTTTTCCTAATACATAGAATGCAGATACTCACCTCTACTGTAGCTGCTTGTTTCCATAGCTGAAATAGATACAGATAGATCAGGTACATAAAAAAGGAAGAGATTGAGCATACCTTTATCTCTTCCTCAGATAGGCCATTCCAGTACACCTTGAATTGCTCCTCCATCCCACCTTCATGACTCTTAATCCAATCTTGCTGACACAATTTTCTAGTGTAACGATCAGAAGAGGAATGCGACATGTGAAAAAAGAATCACTTATCACTGATAGAATCGCTTATGATGGCAGGTGCAGCAACCTTCCATTTTTTTGGTGCAGGAGCCTCAGCTGATTGAGCAGCCCCCTTTGCAAGTGATGTGTCAATCAGCAGGGCTGATGTTGAGTGGAGCATCCCTGCTGCTGTTGCTGGTGCTGATGCTGGCAGTGCCGATGTTGTTGATGACAATGCTGGGGCTGACAATGCTGGGGCTGATGTCGTCACTGATGTGGCCAGTGGTGCTGATGCCTCATCTAAGCATGGGTCTTCTGGACTTTTGGGACTTTCATCTACCTCATCATCCCTTGAAACAACTTCACATCAACCCATCATGCCTGAAGAAAATAACACTCACTGAAGTGCGTCCACAAACATTATTTGCCATGGTGAGGGTGAGTTCTCCATCTGAAAAGATGGGTGTAAAACTTTGGCAAGGGAATCAAAAACTTACCATGACATCTTCTGAGTCCAGCGTGTCACTCGACTCCCTACATGAATTCGTGTCCAACTGATCAGGTTCTGATGGCTCCGGTGACATCTTGAGCAGGTTCTCATTGCCAAGGGCCTCTGCCTTCGCTTTTACAGTGGTGTCCAAAATGAGATGATTTCACACCCATGAGGGGTAGTTCTTTGAGATCCAATACTTCAGTTTCCAGTTGTCATTGCATAGTCCCAAGTAATGGAATCTGGATCATTTAGTATGTTGACTAAGTGACAGGTGAAGTCATGATGATGTGAGGGTCTACAAACCTTACTGCGAAGCTGTCTGCTTCGCTCCAGACCATTGGTGCCAGGCCGTGTTTGCGGAGAGTCGCCCAAAGGCTGCACATGTTAGGGTCAATACTCTCTAGATCAAAAGTAGGTCGATACTTGTAAGTGACGATGTTCGATAGCGACTCAGATCACCGAAGCTCATAAGCGACAGTTTGAGCAGAAGACTTAGATCGCACCAGTTGAGAGTGTAGAAAGGACTAGGTCAAGCTAGATTGACCAGTCATGCATTTATCGTATAAATACTACAAGCAGTAGATCGAGGATATGAGTCGTGCTATAGAGAAAACGAGAATAGAAAGACAATAAGAAAGGTGGCATCCACAGTTTGTTACAATGGTGAGAAGATAGGTGGGCGCGTGTTGTACAAGACAAAAGAAAAGAGACAATAGCGTGGGACGTACGGTGGTAGAACAATAGAAACAAAAGAAAATCGAATTCCCATGCCTTCCCATGCCTTCTCGTAACACTAGCTTCTCTCCAAGGTTTCGAGTTCCATCCGAAATTAAGACCTCATCGTTCGCATCAGGTCAAAGGATGGCGCGTCGCTGGTCATCACGGAGAATGTGGAAAACGACGTAGGGGTCGGGGTGTCGTGAGCGTAAACCTGAGTGGGCAAATCGACGTTCTCTTCTCCGGCGAAGCGTACGGAGGTGCCGGTGATGAAAGTGACGAGTTGTGGGAGGTGAGGGGCGGAGATGATTTTGAATGAAATTAGTATATAGCAGAGTAGCATAATAAAAATGCACGCGCCAAAAAGGGCGCCGAGAGTGATGACGACATAGAGATTGTGGGTCATTGTGGTTGGCTTTTAAGTTGTACGATGACGTGGCGGAACGTCATGTGTCGGGTTATTTGGGCAGAAGAGCATGGAGTGCTCTGGTTGCCATCATCGGCAATGGGGGCATTGATATTCAGGACAGTGAGAGGAAAAATGACCTACTCGGGTGCAGGTGAAACAGACCGAGTTTCGCATCCAGGGTGGTGCGGGTGCATGCTCGGTGGTAGTCTCGGTAGGATAGGGGGTAGGCGCTTGTCTAGGTGGAGATTGTGGCACATATGGTGGAAGAGGTGGGTGTGGAGAAGCGGTCAGCGGTGTCTCTTCGTCTTCCTCATCACTCAGTGGTTCTATGATAAAAATTTGTTGTGGTGTCAGGACCCACTC
Organism: Tricholoma bakamatsutake; assembly: GCA_029959215.1. Classification (NCBI taxonomy): domain Eukaryota; kingdom Fungi; phylum Basidiomycota; class Agaricomycetes; order Agaricales; family Tricholomataceae; genus Tricholoma; species Tricholoma bakamatsutake. The sequence goes on along the minus strand of CP114857.1, from coordinate 13,838,235 downwards.
TCCGGGTCTGTAGCGGAGCACCTGCTCGTCCAGGCTCCTCATGAGCGGGAGCAGATCGAGGTAATATGCTTCTTCAGTTAGTCGTCGGAATATGTGCTGCAGGCGTGAGATGGCTCTATATGTTTTGAAGAGGTTTTGCGTGGTGCTGTGCAGCAGCGTGCGGTCTTGGGTTACCGATAGCAGTCTTTCTTCATTTCTGATGTTGTCCGTGTCTCGGACGAAGCTGAGGATGAGTTCAAAGGTCCTGACAGGGTCAGGGTCGGGTGTGACATTCATAAAGAAGTGGAGGGGGCGGCTCATATTCAAAGGAGGTTGTGTGCGGTCCTGTATTCGCCCAACAGTTCAGCAGCTTTTTTTAAATGAGTTGTTGGTTCCCAGGTGTTTTCTGCCATGCTGTATCCCTTCCACTTTACCAGGAATCGAATTCTTTTGCCTGCCCCCCCATGTGCCAAGATAGCCTCAACCTCGTGTTCTTGTTCTCCTTCGATCAGATCAGGTGGCGGAGGAAGGAAATTTGGTCCGTGGGTCTTGTTTTCTTTGAAGCGTGAGAGGAGTAAGGCGTGGAATACTGGGTGAATTTTCCACTGGGAGGGGAGCCTCAATTCATAGGTGTGGGGTGATATTACCCGCGTGATAAGGAAGGGTCCCTCACATTTAGGGGCGAGCTTTTTGGTCGGGTACCCTAACTTCAAGTTTTTGGAGTTAAGCCAGACCTTTTCCCCTACTGTGAATGGGCGGGATCCTCATCCGTTTCACCCGATCATCACCTGTCGGGAGAGTTCATGAGTCGCCAGGGCTTCCTGCCGTATATTTCCCAGTTCGGCTATCCGCTGTTTGGTAGCCGGCACGTTCGTTTTCAGGTAAGTCGTGGGGATAGCTCTAGGGTGCGCTCCCATCATTACATAAAATGGGGTGTTCTTAATAGCCGAATGATGCTTCTGATTGTGTGTGAATTCGGCGGTGGTGAGGTGGCTCTTCCACTGCAAGGGTTTGTTCGCACAGAAGATCCGGAGGTAGATCTCGAGTTCCTGATTTACTCTTTCAGTTTCCCTGTTGGTCTGTGGGTGGTAAGCTGTGCTCATCGCTAGTTTTATTCCCAGGAGTCTCCCTAGTTTTTGAAAGGCATTTGAGGTGAAGCATGGATTTCAGTCAGATATGATCTTGTCCAGGAGGCCAAATCTTCTGAATACGTTGTGTAGATAGAGGTCAGCCGCCCCTAGCGCATCGACGTTCTTGTTGCAGGGGATGAAAATTACCCCCTTAGTAAGACCATGGTCTACCATGACCATGATGGTGTCAGATCCGTCGCTTATCGGGAGATCGGTGATGAAATCCATGGTCACTAGTGCGAATGGTCGAGTGGCGTTAGATTTGATCGGAGATAATCCCGGTGTCGTCGGGTGAGTGTTTACTTTCATCTGTTGGCAGGTGGCACAGCCATCGACGTAGTTCCGAATGAAAATGGTCATCCCTGGCCACCAGTAGTCCCTCCGTACTAGTTCTAGCGTTTGAAATCGGCCGGGGTGTCCTGTAAGTATGTTGTCGTGGTATTTTTCCATGATTTTTCTTCTTAATTCTTTGTCATCTGGGACGTAGCATCGGTCTTTGAAGAAGACCGTCCCATCATCTTCCATCTTCCAATCTTCTACCGCCGACTTGATCGGTGGCGTTCCTCCTTCTTTGATCGCTCTTACTATTTCCTTTAGTAAGTCGTCTCTCATCATGCTTTCCGCTAGCACTTCTTTTAGCTCGGTATCAATCGTCCATGTGAAGATCTCGTCCTTCAGTAAGGTGATATCGTCGTTATCATTGTCGATATCCGGTATGTGATCTCCCCTTCGTGATAGGGCATCTGATTGGATCATCATTTTCCCTGGGACGTGTACTAATTGTAGGTTGAATTGTGACAGGAAGAGGCTCCATCTAGCCTGTCGTCGATTCAATTTCCATGCCGTTCTGAAGTACATCAGATTCTTGTGATCTGATAGGATCGTTGTTGCATGTTCCGATCCCTGGAGATAGTGTCTCCAGGTTTCCAGTGCTCATATAATTCCTAACAGCTCCCGATCGTAGATCTCATAGTTTCGTTCAGTTGCTGTCAGGGAGTGGGAGATATACCCGCAAGGGTGCCAGTCTCCATTGGTATCAGTTTGTTTCAGGACGGCGCCTGTCGCATATTTTGAGGCATCGCTCTCGATTACAAATGGTTTATCTGCATCGGGCATCAGCAGTACTGGCGCTTCAGAGAACTTTTTCTTTAGAGAGTCGAATGCCCTTTGGCATTCATTCGTCCAGTTGAAGGGTTGGTCCTTCCTTGTCAAGTCGTTAAGTGGCTTAGTAATTGTGGCAAAGTTGCCGATGAATCTCCTGTAGAAATTTCCGAAGCCCAGGAATGATCTGACCCCCTTTACGTTGGTTGGGGCTGGCCAATCCCTTATTCCGCTTAGCTTAGTGGGGTCCATGGCTAGCTGGTTTGGTCGCAGGATCAAACCGAGGAATTCGACTTCCTGTACGTCAAATCTAGATTTTTTTGGCTTTAGGTACAGATCGTTCTCCCTAAGCCTTGCTAAGACTCTCTTCGTTCTCTCCTTGTGTTCCTTTTTATCTTTGGAGAAGATGAGAATGTTGTCCATGTATATTACTAACCATCCCTCGTCCAGCATGTCCCAGAAGATGTCGTTCATCATGGCCTGGAAGGTTGCCGGAGAGTTGCAGAGGCCAAAGAACATGACCTTGGGCTCGAACAGCCCCTTATTGGTCTTAAATGCTGCCGTCCACTCGTCTCCTTTCCTAATTCTGACGTTATGGTACCCCCATCTGATGTCTAGCTTGGTGAACCATTTCGCCCCTTTCAGCTTATCGAGCAGATCGCCAATCAGTGGAAGTGGGTACAAGTTTTTGATGGTTCCTTCGTTTAGGTACCGGTAGTCTTGGCATGGTCTGAGCACGTCAGAATCTTTCTTTGCTACGAAGAAGAACGGTGATGCCATAGGAGACTTGGATGGAGTAATATATCCCTTTCTTAGGTTATCATCGATGAATTCGTCCAACTTCTTTTGTTCCGCCGGGGTGATGGGGTATACTTTGCAGTCCTTCGGGATGAAATCGGGCTTAAGTTCGATCACGTGGTCCCACGGTCTCGATTCGGGAAATCTTTCCGATGCTGCCTTTTCGAATATGCTCTGATATTCCCTGTACTTCTTGGGGAGTAGGTCATCAAGTGATTGCTTCTCTGCGACGTCCTCCTTCTCGTGAGCAAGCCTTTGTGAGATGGAGGTTTTGGCTCGGATGTGGGTAGTATGAGAGAAGGCGAATCTACCGGTCGATCGAGATCGAGTGGTGCGTGCGATGTGCCTAAGCTTCTGGTAATTTGGGGGGATGTAGTCGTGTTCGATAGTGAGGGGGGATTCCTCGGTTCTGAATACCCCGATCATCGGTTCCCCCCGGATGTAAGCGAATAGAGCATCCGTTCCATCATCATTCCACTTAAGTGATGAGCCGAAGTCAGATTTGTTCGAAGGTGAGATCTGAGGGTCGGTTTTGGGTTGGGCGTCTGTTACCGTGTCCTTTGCCGTGTCCGTGTCTGTTGCCGGGTGTGATCCGTTTTCCTCAGGTTCGTTCATAGTGCAGAGTCCTCTTGCGAGATGAACTGCCCCGAGCCTACTCTTCACATGCTCGGTGACGGTGAGGTGGGTTTTCCCGAAGGTCTCCCCAGCACTCCTTTTAGGTAGCCTCTCGAGAGTCGGGCTCAACGTTACTCTCGATACGAGCGGCCCCTTGTCATCTATAGTAAGACTCTGCTTACTGATTGTGGTCCGAGTTCATTCGATCATCGTCCGGATTTTTCCCATAATGGACCTTTCGGTCTGTCTGTCTGTGAGAGTCCCCTTCTCCCAATCAATGGCGGGGTTGCGTCGTTGTAACCATGTATATCCTAGGATCATCATTTTGTTTCCTAGCCCCATTATCAGCATTCTGATCTTCTCTTCTTTTCCTCCAATCTTGGTGTCGATAATGATGTAATGTGAGATCGTTCCGTTTTTGTTTAGCATCCCATCAACATTTTTGGCGAGGATCTTCCTGCTGAGTGGGTGTTTCTGTAGTCCGAGTTTTTGGACCACTCAGTGGTCAATGAAGGTTTCTCCCGCCCCCGAGTTGATCAGGGCGGGTATTTCGGCTCTCTTATCATCTAGCAAGCAGTAAACTGGGACATGCATAGATTATTTGCTTACGTCAGCTACCAGTATACTTGAGACGACTATTCTGGCGGGCTCTGTTGCCAATGCAGGCCACCGTTTCAAAAACCCTCTTCCACCATTAAGTCCAACACCTCTTCTTTCTGCTTCTCTTCCAGCTCGTTGATGAGCGCTCGGATTTTAGCGTAGTGTTCTCGAGACGTCTTTTTTGTTTCGGTCTTCTTTTCTTCTTTGGTGGGTGGCTCTTTCCCACCTCTGTGTTCGCTCGCCCTGTGTCCCGTTCTGTGGCAAATAAAACATCTTCCTTCTTTCATGTGCTTCACCCTTTCTGTGTAAGAGAGGCGCGTCGCATCGATCTCCATGGCATTGGGGTCTTTAGAGCTGTTCACTCCCCCCCCTCCTACCTTACTATAGGTTCTTTCTTTTATCGCCCTCACCCTTCTGAGATGCCCCTCGGCCCTTGCTGCATGGGTGTACCACCCCTCGATCATGTCGGGCGGGTTCTCCATGCCAAAGACCTTGTCGAGGACTTGGTTGTTGAGTCCGTCGACGAAATATTCGATTAGGGCTGCATCTTCTTTAATCTTTGTTCGGTAGGCCAGTGTTTTGAACTGGGCGATGTATTCGTCTACTCCTTTCACTCCTTGTGAGAGCACTCTGAGTTGGGTTTGCGCGTTTCCTGCATCGTCAATGGGCGAAAATGCTGCATGTACTTTAGCGATGAACTCCTGGAACGTATCCCAGGGTTTCGATTCAATGTACCTCTCTTCTAGGTACGCCTGTTTCCACGGCCCTGCTGTCCCCCCGTTCATGTAAGATAGCATGAATAAAATCTTGTGGCGGTCGTTGGGGAAGGCGGCCGCATTGGCGTCTACGTATGCTCCGCACTCAAGTAAGAAGAGCATGGTCTTAGCTCTGTCTCCCGAGTAATCGGTCGGCGTCCTCATTTTGATCTTGGTGGGTCTAACAGCGAGAGTAGCAGGTGCGGTGGGAGCAGTAGGAGTGGATGGGGCTGCCATTATTCTTTTGGTGGGGAGTGGTCGGATGATTCTTGTAGGAATGGTGTCGCAGTATGTGTGAGCTGCCTAGACTGTGGTTAGTCGGCAGAGGTTTTAGAACAGCTTGACCTTTTGTTAGGGTCAATACTCTCTAGATCAAAAGTAGGTCAATACTCATAAGTGATGACGTTCGATAGCGACTCAGATCACCAAAGCTCGTAAGCGACGGTTTGAGCAGAAGACTTAGATCGCACCAGTTGAGAGTGTAGAAAGGACTAGGTCAAGCTAGATTGACCAGTCATGCATTCATCGTATAAATACTACAAGCAGTAGATCGAGGATACAAGTCGTGCTATAGAGAAAACGAGAATAGAAAGACAATAAGAAAGGTGGCGTCTGCAGTTTGTTACAATGGTGAGAAGATAGGTGGGCGTGTGTTGTACAAGACAAAAGAAAAGAGACAATAGCATGGGATGTACGGTGGTAGAACAATAGAAACAAAAGAAAATAGAATTCCCATGCCTTCCCATGCCTTCTTGTAACAGCACATCTTTTGACGTTGCTGTGTTATCAGTGCCTTCGAGACTGGAATGCTGTCCTCTCTTTGAAGGTATATGTGTGTGGTGTTTGGCTCCAGGGAGTCACAGTCATCATCAGGTCTCTCTTTCTCCAGCTGACTGCATTTCTTCCCTTTTTTTGCATTCCCATTTGTTGCACCCTTCTGTGCCCTTTCATAAGCATTCCATGAGCTTTTCATCCAGAACTTGACATTGTCAAAATCATCCTGATTGAGCAGAGGTGGTGGATCCTTCATGGAGGGAAGGTGTGTCCAGGTCTGGTTGCTTGACGTGACGGCAAAATTCATTGGTGTCTGGGTCAATTTGTCATTTATCTCTCTGTTTGAATACTCATAACTTGAAGTCAATACCACAGATTTATATGAGAACTCACTCTATTGTCTGTAATCACATTTGCAAATGAATCACTTCCTCCTCCAGTGAGTGCTTCAAGCCTTTGAGTTGCATCTTCTCATTTGTGGTTCAAGCCAGCATCAATTCCAACTGCATATATGCGGCATTACCAGAGGTGGTAAGATCATGTTCTGTAGCCTGTTGTATGATATTGATAAAGTCCTCATGTTTGAGGGTGGGATCCTGTTGAATACACAAGGTCAGCATGTGTTACAAATTATCAATAACTTACATATGGGGTAGTACTAGTAGGTGCATTCAATCCCATTGGTGCAGAGATCGATTGCTGATGATGATTTTCATGGAAAGTCCAATTCCCCTGACCTGATGGATGCTGCAAAACTGGATCAATTGCACTGAGCCCAGTAGAAAGACCAAAATTATTGGATAAAGGCAGCATTGGAAAGTGTGATGTGAGTGGAAAAATAGAGATGAAAAAGCGAAGTCATATAAACAAACAAACAAACTTGATTTCAATACTGCTGTCATGAAGAATGTGCAACATACTAATTCTGCTTTTCTGGCTGCTGTTTGTGATGCAAACTTGGAGATGATCATTGCTAGTGGAAACCCACAGCTTTTACATGCTCTGCAAGAACTTGACCAGCTGCGGTAACCACAACTCTTTTTTCTACACTTGGTTTTCATGATGCTCACTATTTCTGCAGATAAATTCAAGCACTTGTCAATGATTGACTGAGTTTTTCACTCCTGGCTCTGGTTTCAACATAGATTCCTTGGTTGGACCTGTTCTCGGCACACGCATTTCTCCTGGTGGCAACCATCTGGTCTATCGCATCCACTGTCCTCCATTGGTATTGGTAACTATTCTAATTTTCAATAGTCAATGAGTTTTATTAAAATGTTCTGTTAAGCCCAAAGCTCAATGAAATTCTGTGCAAGATAGATCCCTCTTTGTAGATGACACTACCCTCATTGATATCGACATGAACACAATGCACAAAAAGAAATAGTTTTATTCTACTGTACCATTTCATCATCGTCCTTTTCATCAAACAACCCTTCTGTATTGTACTTTGCCAATTCAATAAGTGGATGTCGTAATAAAGCAAACTTCTGAGTGTCAATGACTTTGCCTTCTGGGGTAACTTTCAGATCTGGGAACATAGAAACAACTGACTTGATGGATGTGATTGGAACCACTCTGATAGCCTCCTCACCTTCCAATGCGTTGATGCTCGACCTGGAAACCTAGCAAAAACCTGTTAGAAGGCTTATGAAGTATAACTCAGGCTAGAGGAAGGGTGCGAGTCAGTTCTAAATATCACCTCTAATACCAGAACGTTGTTTTTAGTGATGCAAAATAATAAAGAATGTGATGAATAGTTTTTAAAAGCATACAAAAATCTTCAAAGTAGTTCGAAATATGTTTGAAGACATGTGAAGTAGTTCGAAATAGATTTGAATGGGTTCAAAGTTGTTCGGGTAAGTTCGAGGAGGTTCGAAGGTGTTCGACTGGTGTCAAGATATGTTCAACAAATGAATATAGCAATCAAGAAGTGGGTTTCAAGTGGCGATTTTAGGCGATGATGAGTTGAGAATGAATGCGAGAGTTCGATGAAGTTTGCGATATTTTGCAGAACTTCAGAAGTACGACGCGAGGTAAGACTCAAGAGAACTGGTCTTAAATCCAACTATAGTGGAGAGGGTAACTGATTCTCTGTTGTTCTAAGTAACTGGTGCAAGTCTATATACATTTCGAAGAGGTAAGTACCAAAAAGGAAATATAACAGGTGTAGAACATGAGGCAGTATGCACAGCAATAAAGGTATTGTAAAACATAAAAACAAATGAGGAACAATGATAACTGAAATGTTCGGTGTCACCATATAGTAAGAGTTCTTGTTCTATTGCTTTAATATATCAATAAAATACAAAAACACACTTATCGCATTCTAACTCTGTTGTAGTCTCTCCTTGTGTTCGGTAGTGCTCGATATGCAACTAAATAGCTCACTCCGGTTGAGCATCATGTATCGAAAGTGTTTTAAGACATCTATACAGCAGCCGAAGTCATTCAAAATGCTGCGAAGTTGTTCGAAGTGTCATGAAATAGTTCGAAAGCATTCGAAATAGTTCAAAGTCATCTGAAATAGTGTGAAATAGTGTGAAAATAATTTGAAGTCAATTTTGTGGCATTCATTAGCGATTCAGAGTCTGTTTCATAACGTCTCAATATGAGTGGAAATGTTCTCCAGACCTTAAAGCGCATAGTGGATCTATCAGTGTCCCAAAGATAAATGGTCTGGCTTGATTGCATTAGAAGAGTCGCATCAGGGGGAGAAAACAAGTTGACAACAACTAGGGGGTATTGCAGGTCATCAAATAGTAAGTAAAAGTAATATGACACATTTGCCATGCGCATTTTCCCATTGTATTCAATCTGGAATGATTATGGGGTAGTGTCAATAAAATAATGCAAGGCTTACCTCAATGCAGAATGTTCAATGAATGGCAGACTTGTTGCTTGACCAAATAGATCATGCTCGTTGTCCATTGGGCAATGCCAAGTGTCCCCAACAAACAATTCCATTGGGCCATGATAGCTGATTGGGCCATCTGGCCTGATGCCAGTATTCCATCAATGCATTATATTCAAGATCAGCCATGGCTCTTGCTGTCTTGTCACATCATGGTAGGAATGCACATCTATTTGAAAAGGCATGAGCATAGATAGACAGTCCCTGCATGCCATGATTGATGTCAAGTTTTGGATACATCACCATGAGAGAGTTGATTTGAGCACAAAGCACTCTGCGTTCTTCAAGATTTCGGAAGAAGTCTTTGTCTTGATGAATTTCTCTGCCAAGATTGCCAATAGCAGTCTCCATTGTCCACTGTGCATAACAGGCAGGCGGACCAGCTCAAACTGTCTCTGGAGCGATGTGAGTGAGTAAATGTATGCTGTGATGAATGAAATGAATATGTGATTCCTTGCATTGGTAGTAAAGTGCCTCAAAATCATTGACAAAATCCTTGAGGATTTTGTCACCATCTTGGAGTCCCTGTGGAGTAATAACAGGATGCTGAAGCACTTGAATTTCTGCAACCAATTTGCAGTAGTGCTCCCAGTAGGGCTGTGGAAGGATGTGTTGAAGCAAAACAGGCCCAAGACCATAGATATACAACTGAAACTCCCAAGTTTTATACCCAGAGTTGATCTTCTCAGCTGGATTGCAAGGTGCACATCCAAATGATGACAGAATAAATGGAACAGCTGCCTTGATAGTCTCGCCATGAGCCTTCCACTGTTTTTGGTCCTTGAAAATAGCCCAATCCCAGGTGGAAATGTTGTTGGGTGGATAATGCTTGATTGTGCCTCTCCACAGTCCCAGAAGGAGATCAGGGTCGTTCAAAACTAAAAGATGCATGAGATCCATTGTAAGTCCTGAAAAGAGCATGGGCTTGCAAATACCAGTTTCTAGGTGATACTTGTTATACTGGCCAGGGTTTCGTACTGAAAGCAAGAGCCATAGGTTTCTTTCATAGGTCATGTGAGTATTCTGTCAAAATTTGCATAGATCCTCAAATGTGCCATCACTGTGACAGCAGCCCAGAATGTTGTATGAGTGTGGCTTGGACATCACTGGGAAGTAATGCCCATTGTTTTCTCATCGCCGTCCAATGATCTTGCAATAAAGTCAGCACCCATGTTTCCCACTATGCCCAACAAATCCAGACATGGATGCTGTGCCAGGCCCATCAGCTGATGCAATCACAACAAGGGGAATGGAGCATGGAATTGAAGTAGATGTTGATGCATCAAAGTACTTGAGGCCCTCACATTGAATGGCAGTTATGTGATAGAGTGATGGAAATAAAAATCAGTCCATTTCCTTCGGTTTACCAGGAATCCAGATAAACATCCAGCAATCAGAGGTTCTGTCGCGATACAGTTGTGCACTGTCAATGGAAAGCTGTAGTGCGATGTTGTCTTTGGTGAATTGACCAGCAGCCCATGCTCACAAAAGGTCTTGAGAGCATGCCATGTCATCGTAAGATTCCATTTCGCTGTTGTGTGTTCTGAGGTGTTTCTCAATCTGTGTGAGCCTCTTCTCGAGGTAATGCATATCTTCAGCAGTTTTGGGTGACATGTAGAGGGCCTGAAGTACCAGGCTGATTGGGATTGTGGTGAACTGTCGACAAGGCTTTCTATTCTTGTCATAACGAGGGGCATTGCAGTATGGACAAGCATCAAGTTCCGAATATGCACCAGTAAAAGTGGCACAACTGGAGATACAACAGTCATGTCTGATAGGGACAACACCAGAGAGTTTCTTGAGGGTCCGTTTAGCCTGATCGAATAACAAAAAATTGTCTTCAGGGTATGCCACCATGTTGACCTTGCATATATTCTCATGGTGATCACATGATGTAGCAGTAGAGTAGATAAAGTGCCAAAGTGACTTTACGAGATGTGTGTCTGACATGTCCAGGCTGCAGAATGCTAATTGGGGATCTCTGAGTTGATCGATGTCATCAGGAGCCATGCCACTTTCATCAAGGGTTACATTCTTCAGAGCTTGTATGTTGTTCATCGTGATCTGGAGGGCAGGTATGTATATTCCAGTGTCTGGTTCACCTTCATTCAGTTCTAATGGGGGTGGTTGAAAAGATTCCTGATCAGCATTGGGATGTTGACTGGGATTGCATTCACCTTCAGGGTGGCGGTCAGGAGTATCGTTGATGGAGGGAAGTGGGGTTTGTTTGTCTCCAAGTCCAAGTCCATCCTAAGGCTGATTCTGGTCATGAATCGTGTTGTTGTCGAGAGTGGGAATGGTTTGGTCTCTATCTGGATTTGTGCCCATTGGATTCACAAGAGACTAAAGACAAATAGCATGAGAGAGGACCAAAAAAAAAGAGAGGAAATTGAGTTAACCTGTCCCAGTGCAAGCTTTTGTCTTTTGGCTGCATTTGGATGGTTGTCATCTATTGCTTGGGACCATTTTGAAGAAGAGGCGAGTCCATTTGGTATCAGCAAATTTTTCGATTCGGAATATTGTACAAAGTCCTGGAACTGTCAGTCAGGACGTTTTTGTATGTATACATTGTGTGGAGTGCATCAGGTCTGTCTTGAGGCCATTGCCTGAAATTATTGTTGAACTTAAGAAAGTGAAAGCCCTTGAGATTAGGTGAAAAAGAGTCTATTAGAAAAAGATTTGCATCTCTTGACACAGATCTCAGAGCGATAGTAATTGATGCCAGTAGATCATGACATAGATAGTAGCTACTAATAGATACAAATCTTTGGTAAACAAGGGACTTTCTACTGGGGATGACAGGCAACCCAATCCTACCGATCAGGAAGCTACAGGTGAAGAAGACAAACTTCCTAGTGGACCCGATGACCCTGATCCTGATGACCCTGGAGATCAACCTCCTTTAGGTGGAAACCCAGATCAAGACAACAGATTTGTTGACACCTTGTTCGACCTTTCAGACAGTCTCTGCACTCTCTGCCAGAACCAAGCCCCAAAGCCTGAGAAGATCAAAGTTAGGGAACCTGACACATTCAACAGTTACAACCCCCAGAAATTTTGGGACTTCCTAGTCACATGCAACCTCCATTTCCAAAATCACCCCCATGTCTTTGTTTCTAATGAAAGGAAGATCTTATCCATCATCTCTTACCTAAAGGGATCAGTGCTCAGCTGGTTTGAACCTGGCCTCAATGATCCAACAGATTCTGCTCACTAGATGTGGAACTGTGAGGTATTTCTCGGGGAGCTAGAGAGTAATTTCAGCCCTCATGATCCTTTGGGGGATGCCAAGAAGGCTCTCTCCAAGCTCACTATGAAGAAAGGAGGCCATATAGTCAAGTATAATGTGGACTTTTGGGAACTAGCCTCCTGGGTCAATTGGAATGAAGCCACTCTTCATGACAGGTACTTCCATGGAGTTCTGGTCCATCTCTGCATAGAAGTTTTGCAGGGCAGAAAACCCGACACTCTGGCAGCCTTGCAGCTTAAGGCCCAGGATACTGACAACATTTACTGGATGCAGGAAGAAGAAAATCACATCAACACCAAGACCTCCGGAATTCCTGCAAACTCTGGGAAGGACTCCAAGGGTTCCCCAAACTCCAATTCCAATTCCAGGTCGAATTCTAATAATCAGTCCAAGCCCCAGAACCCGTCCAACTCTAACCGCAGTAATCAGCCCTCATCTGGCACCTCCTCCAGATCCAAGAGTAACAAGCTGAAGGATTCCATCTCTGACAAGTTAGGGAAGAACAGCAAACTAACTGGAGAAGAATGGGAGCACTGGATGAGGGAAGGTCTTTGTCTCTATTGTGGTGAAGAAGGACATCTAGCTGGCAATTGTGGCAAGTCCAAAGCCATGAAAGCTTATGCAGCCGCAGTCTCTGAATCCATGCCAGATTCCACAGACTCAAAAACATAGTCCACAACCCTCAGGAATATGCCAATGGGGCTGAGGGTTGCATTGACCTTTTCCAGCTGGCTGCCTATGTTCATCTCAATACATCCACTTTTTCTGACCCTAATTTTCTGACCATCCTCCTATCCATTTCTGACAACTCTATACCCACCTGAACCCTTATTGACTCTGGCTCATTTCACTCTTTCCTTGACTCTGCTTTCATGCTGGAAAATCACTTCAGCATGGAGACTATTTTGCTGATCGAACTCCGACTGTTCAATGAAACTTGCAACTCCATAATCATGCAAGTCGTGAACTCCTTGGTCACAACTGGCTGAAGCAATACAATCTGTCAATTGACTGGTCTTCCAGCCAAATAACTTTCCATTCCACAGATCATAGAGGTCTGGCACCCTTGACATCTATCAAAACAACACATTACTTGCATGTTAAGCCACTAGTGACATCTTAACAAGAAATGACAGTTTATTTTAAAAGAGAAACAAAACAAGAATCTACAGTGAGATCAGCAAGTTCATTCATCATGGGTGGATAAGAGATACATACATACAGTCATCAAATCCTGATGTTGGTCAGGTCATAAGCAATATTTGGGTGGGAGTTAACAATGGTAAGGACTCGAGGATAAAAAACATGGTGTAAAGAGGCAGCATGGGATAAACATTGGGGAGTAATGGAGCTTATCTGAATTGGTTGTAGAAGGTCTTCATATAAAAATGAGTAATCTCATTCTCAAGGTCTTCAATTTTTCATTCTGTCCATTAAAATTTCTTTGCAAGAATGATTCATGGGACTTCTCCTTTCCACAGTGGTCATCACCTTCTTCAATGCATGTAAATATACAGATCTGGACTTCCAGTACACATTCCCTAGACCACGATTGGCTGTGCCCAAGTCTGCCACCGGCAATGATGCAGATGCTCCACCTGGAAAACAGGCTCTGATGAGTTCTTGATGATCATTGCTGGTGCTGGTTGTGACCCACACATTAAGAGCAAGGAGTTCAAACCTAAAGCTAAGCTTGGTCAGTTCCCAAAGAATTTCTGAGATCTCCTCATGTGGTGGTAGAAGGATACTAGTTTTGGTGCAGATGGACTGAAATGGATTTGGATACTGCAGATAATGTTGGACATGTCTTGCTATCACTCGATATTTGTCGATGTGATCACCATTTCCATGATAGATAGTGGGATGCAAAGGACAGGCTGAGCCAAGAGGGGCAGACTCATCTCCCAGTCCTTGGGCAGGTGCAAGCACCCTCACACAAATCAAGGAGAGCAATGAGAATGGCCTCATGAGCCAAACTGGGATTCCAGCCCAGAAAAAGAGGTCACACACCATAATATCCAAAGTAAAAACCATGACTTTTGCTGTGGTAGGAGGATATGTCTGCATGGGTGCAGGTGGTTCCTTCAGTAAGAGGATGGAGTGAAAGTAGTCATAGTAGTCGAGAAGAGCTGTTAATTCTATAAAAATTCTCTGCATTTTGTGTACAGTGAGTTGCATGTGATGAAGAACCATTGAAATGAATTTGAGGTGATGTAAAAAATTCTCCAAAATGACAGTAAGCTGGTAAACTAGAACCTCCTTTGAAAATTTTGATTGTGCAGTGCATTTTAGAAGAGCAATACACAGTTGTTGCATCTGGAAAAACTTAGAAATGTGGAGTTTTCATATTCCTGTGAGGATGCCATCATGTGCTACAAAATGGTGATAATCTGGCATCCACTGCATGATTAATAATGGTTTGGTTGGGATGCATGGAAGGTGAGGATATTCAGGTACCCATGGCTGCAGCCATTGAAGTGGGTCATCAGCCCCAAAGTGAAGGTTCATCCTCAAAAAAAGACTATGATCACCACCCAGTGGAGGATCAAAAATGGTATTTGTATTTGGACTGGTAACTATGTACTGTCCACCACATATGATGGTGATTATGCTCAACCTAGAAACCTAACAAAAACCTGTTTAAAAGGCCTAAGAAGTATAACACAGGCTAGAGGAAGGGTGCAAGTTGGTACTAAATGTCACCACTGATACCCAAAGGTTGTGGAACAAGGTATAAAAGAGGTTCCAAAGATGTTCGAAGGGGTTCAAAGAGGTTCGAAGTAGTTTCAAGAAGGTCAAAGATGTTCAAAGTGGTTCAAGGAGTTTTGAAAGAGTTGGACTGGTGTTGAGGTATATCAAGGAGCAAATATAGCAAAGGAGAAGTGTTTTTTGAGAGACAGAGGGTGATATGTGATAAGTGAAGGGGCGAATACGAAAGTTTGAAGAAGTTTGTGATATTTCACAGAACTTAGAGATATGAGGCAAGACTTGGGCTCAAGAGAACTGCTCTTAAATCAGATGATAGTGAAGAGGATGACTTCTTCTCTGTTCCCCTTCTGTTGTTCTAAGTAACTAGTACAAGTCTATATACATTTTGAAGGGATAGTACTAAAAAGGAAATATAACATGTGTTGAACACGAGGCAATATACACAGCAATAAAGGAGTTCTTGTAAAACATAAAACAAATGAGAAACAATAATAATTGAGATGTACATTGTCCTAGTATAGTAAAAGGTACTTAGCTTATTGCTTCAATATATCATTGAAACACAGAACTGCCTTTATTGCATTTTAAAGTCTATTGTCATCTCTCCTTGTGTCCAGTAGTGCTTGATATGCGATGCAATGGTTTATTCCGGATGTGCCATGTAAGTTGAAAGGGTTTCAGGACAGCTATATTGAGGCCAACATCGTTTGAAGTATTGTGAAGTCATTCAAAATAGTTCAAAATAGTTCAAAGTCATCTTGAATGGTATGAAATAGGTTCGAAATTGAATTTGTGGAATTTGTAAAGGTTGGAATTGTAAATTATAAGATGTCAATACATTTGGAACCATTCCCAGACCCTAGGGCACACCATGGACCTATCAATGGCACCAACTAGACCATCAGATGAGACTGCAGCTACAGGAACAAGTAATTTGGTATATTATTGGTCTGGCCAGTGATCAATGTTACTCACAAGACAAGAAGTTTTTATTGTGTAACAGTAGAGAAGGATTCTGCATAAGCTTTTCTGAAGTGATGTCGAGGAGGGAACCCATCAGAGAATTTATACTGCAGCTGGTAAAAAACTGAAGCAAATGACATGAGCTCGAGGAATGTTCAGATTGAATGAATACATACCTCAGTGATCGTTCAAATGGTGATAACTCGAAGCTAAAAGAGAAAATACAAGGGCTGCTCCATGCTTGTGAGAATGGCAGATGTTGCATACAGTGGGATAAATGAACAATGTCCAAGGAAAACCACCAGAGGTTTGAGGAGTGTTAATGAGCATGAGCTGATCCAGGAAACGACTGATGCCAGATCAAGTCACTAGACCCAAGGAAAACTGAGATCAGACAAGCAGAACCATGGATGCCTCAAGGGCTTGATGAGGGCTGACACTACAAGAGAAGAAACAACCAATGGCAAATCAGGTAGTTAGGGCAATGTAGGACATCTACCCAACAAAAGGGATGTGAAATGAGAGACAAGAAAAAAACTCACCATTGGGATGATTGATGAATGTTGAACATATGTTGAACACTGAACAGAGGTTGATGTTGAGGAGAAAATGAATGGTCTGCCTGCCCTAAATTTGCTAAGGTGTGGAACTTTGTAACCATTGATTCTGATCATGGACCTATACCCACCTTCTCTCATCCATTATCTCTCATTTCTCGTCTTGCCTCTGGATCCATTGGCCACATCCCTTTCCTTGGGTAGATATCCTACATTGACCTAACAACCCAATTTGGCATCAGTTGTTTTCTCTCTTGCAGTGTCAGCCCTCGTCAAGCCCTCAAGGCATCCATGGTTCTGCTTGTTTGATCTCACCTCTGGATCCATTTGCTGCATCCCTTTCCTTGGGTAGATGTCCTATGTTGCCCTAACAACCCAATTTGGCATTGGTTGTTTCTTCTCTTGTGGTGTCAGCCCTCATCAAGCCCTCAAGGCATCCATGGTTCTGCTTGTCTGATCTCAGTTTTCCTTGGGTCTAGCGACTTGATCTGTCATCAGTCGTTTTCTGGATCAGCTCATGCTCATCAATGCTCCTCAAACCTCTGGTGGTTTTCTGATAGGTCTGCCATCATCGATTCTTTGACTTGGACATCCACACACACTTAATCCTCTTATACCTTGTCAGTGCTGACCATCAGCCCTCAGTTTGCTCCTTTGAGCAGGGACTCTATTAAAGGTGTTTTTGTTCATTGTCAAAAATCACATGGAATCATAATGTTGACCTTCTTTGACCCCCCGGCACACTGATGATACTCAACCTAAAAACCTAATAAAAACCTGTTAAAAGGCTTAGGAAGTATAGCACAGGCTAGAGGAAGGGTGTGAGTTGGTACTAAATATCACTGCTGATACCAAAATGTTGTGTTTAGTAACACGAAATGGTAAGGGATGTGGTGAATAGTTTTTAAAGGCATACAAAGATGTTCAAAAGAGTTTGAAATAGGTTTGAAGACGTGCAAAGTAGTTCAAAGTAGATTTGAATGGGTTCGAAGCTGTTCAAAGTGAGTTCAAAAAGGTTTGAAGATGTCCGACTGGTGGTAAGATATGTTGAGAATGAACATAGCAAGTAAGAAGTAGTTTTCAAGTAGTGATAGATGATAGGTGACAAGTTGAGAGCAAATACAAAAGTTTGAGGAAGTTCACAATATTTCACAGAACTTTAGAGATATGATGCGAGCTAAGACTCAAGAGCATGGCTCTTAAATCAGATGATGAGTGAGAGGGTAACTTCTTCTCTGTTCCCTGTTGCTTTGCTTTTCTTTCTAAGTAACTAACACAAGTCTATATACAAATTGAAGAGAAAGTACTAAAAAGGAAATAATAACATGTGTAAAACATGAGGCAATATATCCAACAATGAGGACTTTGTAGATCATAAAACAAATGAAAAATGATAAATAATTGAAATGTGTAGTATTTCCATATAGTAAAAGTACCTATCTTTTGCTTCAATATATCAATGAAATATCTAAACACTATTATCACATCCTAAATATCTCATCGTCCCTCCTTGTGTCTGGCAGTGCTCGATATGTGGCGAATTGGCTCACTCTGGGTGTTCAGCATGTATCGAAAGGGTTTTAGGATAGGCATATGGTGGCCGATGTTGTTCAAAGTAATGCAAAGTTCTTAGAAAGCATTCGAACTATCACAAAATGGTTTGAAGTCATTCAAAGTCATTCAAAATCATGCGAAGTTGTTTGAAACATTTAAAATAGTTTAAAAAGTGTTCGAACTTGATTTCATGTCATTCATAGTGGTTTGGAGTGTGTGTCATAATGTATCAATACAGTTAGATCCTTTTCCAGACCTTATAGTGCATAGTGGACCTATCAATGCTGCGAGAGTGAAGCAGATTCTTTCTACTCCAATGACTAGTCCACTAGCAGATTGCATCAATGATGAGCTATCAGAACTTGAAGATGGCTCCAAGCCTTGGCTTTTTTGTGAGTTTATAAGTGCTGAAAAACTCGCCAAGGTCAGTGGTGAATCTGTCAGTAGCACTGTGGCATGACTGATAGAAAATTAACAGATCATTGGGCACTCAGCTTTTCTTGTGTCCATGGAGGAAGTTTCTTTCTTGTGGCTGAAGGGAGGTCTGCCACAGAGTATGACAGTAAAGAAGTTAGAGTAGTAGATGATAGAAGCATGTACAATGACAGTAGGTCAAGCAAGGACACTATCTCACAACAGGTGGTGAAGAAAATGACTTCACTGATGAGATCAACCTTAAGATGCTGAAGAGTTTCCTCAAGTCATTTGGTAGCATCAGGTTGTTCTCAATTGTGAAGAATATAGACATCATGAAGGTAACCATCTTTCTGCATGACCTGTATTTAAATTGACTGGATGGTATTAGCCTAATGTGAAATTTTTTCACGTGGAGTATTATGACCTTCATTATGCAATTCTGCATATGCCACTTTACATGAGCAGATTCTATTTGGTATGAAGCTCAAAGTTTCTGGTTGAGACCAAACTTCAGAAGACCAGAGCCAACATGTGCCAGAGGTGCAGCTTCATCCATCTGGACCCTTAGATATCTCAGTTGATTTCCCCAAAAATGTTATTTCTTTCCCGATGTCTACTGGAATAGCTGGACCCTTGGATGATGGCCTGTTTCAACTTGGGCCCCTGGGTCAGTACTCTCATATGCAAGAGAGGTTCATGTATACTGACCCTGAATGATCATGACCAAAAAGTGTTAGTGCAGGCCACGATGAATATATGACCTTGTTCTTGCCATCACCCATGCCTCTTTCTTCTTCCCATCTGAGTGTTCCTTCTCCAACCTTTTATATGTCTATGCCCAGTAGTGATGTCATTGCACTGTTGCAAAACCATCAAATATGGCACCCTTCTGTGCATCCTGGATACTTTTCTCTTAAAACTATGGGAAGAGTGCACAACTTTTCTCAGTAATTTACACTGCCCCATATGTTCTGTGTGGATCTGCACAGAACCATGCAGTGATAATACTCAACCCTGAAACCCAAACAAAACCTACTAAATGGCTTTGGATGGTATAACATGAGTCAGAGGAAGGGTGCAAGTTGGTACTATATCACTGCTGTCACCCAAAGGTTGTGATTAGTAGCATAAAATGGTGAGAGGTGTTGATAGGTCCACTGCATGCTTTAAGGTCTGGAGAAGGTTTCCAATCATATTGACACACTACGACAGATGCTTTGAACTGCTACAAACACTATGAAATCCTTTTCAAACACTTTTGAACTATTTCACACTACTTTGAATGACTTCAAACCATTTTGAACCATTTAGTGACATTTCAAACACTTTTGAACAACTTTGCAGCACTTAGAATGAAGTTGGCCACTACATAACTGTTTCTAAACCATTTCGATACATGCTGCACAACTGGAATAAGCCATTTCATTGCAAATCAAGTACTACTGGACATGAGGAGAGATGACAAGAGATTTAGGATGTGATCATAGTGCTTAGAAGCTTCAATGATATATTGAAGCAAAGAGATAAGTAATTTTATCTATATGGGGATACTGTACATTTCATTTATTTATCATTTATCATTTGCTTTATAATTTACAAAGGCCTCATTGCTGCACATATTGCCTTGTGTACTACACATGTTAGATTTCCTTTTTAATACTATCTCTTCAAAATGTATATAGACTTGTACTAGTTACTTAGAAAAGCAAGCAGAACATGGACAAAGTTATCCTCTCACTCATCATCTGATTTAAGAGCCGTCCTCTTGAGTCTTAGCTTGCATTGTATCTCTAAGTTCTGTGAAATATTGCAAACTTCTTCGAACTATCATATTTGCTCCTTGTTTTATCGCATATCGCCTATTACCTCTTGACAAACACTTTTTATTTGTTATATTTGCTCCTTGACATACCTCGACATTAGTCCGACATCTTCAAACTTCCTTGAACTCACTTCAAACAACTTTGAACCTCTTTGAACCTTTTTCGAACTATTTTGCACATCTTTGAACCTATTTCAAACTCTTTCAAACCTCTTCATATGCCTCTAAAGTTTATTTGCAACATGCCTTGTTGTTTCGCATCACTCCCTACAACCTTTGGATATCAGTGGTAATATTTAGTACCAACTCGCACCCTTCCTCTGACTCGTGTTATACCATCCAAAGCCATTTAGTAGGTTTTGTTTGGGTTTCCGGGTTGAGTATTATCAGCATCGTGAATGAGATTTATGAGCATATGAAAAGGCTCAAAAAAGGTTTGAAGAATGTTCAAAAAAGGTTCGAAGGATGCATGAAGTAGTTTGAAGAGGTTTGAAGAGGTTTGAAGTAGTTCAAAGGAAGTCGAAGGTGTCAGACTGGTGTTGAGGAGCAAATAAAGCAAATAAAAAGTGTTTTTTGAGAGGTGATGGGCGATGTGTGATAAATCGAGGAGTGAATATGATAGTTCAAAAAAGTTCATGATATTTTGCAGAACTTAGAGATACGACGCGAGGCTAAGACTCAAGAGAACAGCTCTTGAATCAAATGATAAGGCAGAGGGTAACTTCTTCTCTGTTCCCCTTTGCTTTGCTTCTAAGTAACTAATACAAGTCTATATACAATTTGAAGGAATAGTACTAAAAAGGAAACAATAACATGCAGAAAAGACGAGGCAGTATGCACAGCAAATAAAGGTATTGTAAAACAAAAAACAAATGAGAACTGATAATAAATAAAATGTACATTGTCCCAGTATAGTAAGAGTTCTTGTCCTATTGCTTTAATATATCATTGAAACATAAATACTGCACTTATCACATTCTAAGTCTCTTGTCATCTCTCCTTGTGTCTGGTAGTACTCAATTTGCAATGAAATGGCTCATTCCAGTTGTGCAGCATGTATCAAAATGGTTTCAAAACAGTTATGTGGCAGCTGACTTTATTCGAAGTGCTGCAAAGTCATTCAAAGTGTCATGAAATCATTCGAAGTCATCCGAAATAGTTCAAAAATGGTTCAAAATCAATTTTGTAGTATTCATAGCAGTTTGGAGCATCTGTTATAATGTGTCAATATGATTGTAAACCTTCTCCAGATCTTAGAGCATGTAGTGGACCTATCATCCTTTTCCTTACTGAAATCCTGACTGTCCCAGTCAGCCAATTGAAGTCATGTGCAAAATGCATGATCGTGTTGAAAACTTAGTGAAGTTCAAAATATTTCTCATTCTTCATTCACCATCTCCTATATCTTCACATACTAGCTTTGATCATGTCTCTTCTAGCTGTTCTTCAACATGACATTCTCGAATACTCGAAGACAATGCCCAAACCTCATATCATGGAGGAAGTTGACTTTGAAGTTTAGGGAAGAGGATTTTGTGAGTGCATGGTGAGTTTTTGTGGTTCATATTTTGCTTTTAGTGTTCTATATTCGTGTTTCACAGGCAGAATATAACCAGCTTGCTGACAACTTGGTGGAGGAATGAGACTTGGCTGTACAAGCAGTTGTTAACAAAGTATTTGAATTTTGAAGGAGGACTTGCAGAGGCAGAATGCCAAAATCAAAGCTGAGTCGAGGGCTATTGAAAGGGCAGAGGCTGGAGATGAAGACAAGGCTGAGGACGAGCTACCTGTAGTAAAGGTGGCAAAGAGAAAAGCCCCAGAGGTCAAGGAGGATGAGGCTGTAAAAGAACTGATTGAGGGCATAGGTGTGGTGAAGTGGGTCAAGGTCGCAACAAGCAAACTTTTTGAGTTTGAAGGACCAGTAAGTCATTTATTGTTCACTTCAAAGGTTTTTTGAGGTGCTAAAATTTTTGTAGTGTAATCGGTATGGTGGGTTCAAGTCCCAGCTGCATTGCATCATCAAGGATGGTGCAGCAAAATGTTTGAAGTGCATCCAGGAGGCACAGGGGTGTTATTGGGGCAGTGTATCAAGGTGAGGGCTTTGAAAAGGTGAGGTAAAGAAATTCAGGAGTGCGAAACAGGATGAATGCCTGAAACCAGGTATGAAAATTGTTCAAAATCTGTTTCGAAGCAATTGCTAACTTGTTTCAAATTTTTAGTACATCAAATTCATGTTGTGGGTCCATTCGAAGATGTTGAGCTGGTAGTGGGGCCATCGAAGGCATTAAAAGAAAAGAGAAAGTCATCAAAGGCAAAGGGAAAGGCAACGGCAGTTCAAATGGTGGAAGAGGTTGATAAAGATCAGGGAATGCATCGTAGGTTGATTGCTGCAAAACTGGTGCAGAAGAAGGAGATGGAAATATTGGGGAGGGAGATAGGCAAATAAAGGTATTGTAAAACATAAAACAAATGAGAAATGATAATAAATAAAATGTACATTGTCCCAGTATAGTAAGAGTTCTTGTCCTATTGCTTTAATATATCATTAAAACATGAAAACTGCACTTATTGCATTCTAAGTCTCTTGTCATCTCTCCTCGTGTCTGGTAGTACTTGATTTATGATGAAATGGCTCATTCCAGTTGTGCAGCATGTATCAAAATGGTTTCAAAACAGTTATGTGGCAGCCAACTTTGTTTTAAGTGCTGCAAAGTCATTTGAAGTGTCATGAAATCATTCAAAGTCATTTGAAATAGTTCAAAAATGGTTTGAAATCAATTTTGTAGTGTTTGTAGCAGTTTGGAGCATCTGTCATAATGTGTCAATACAATTGTAAGCCTTCTTCAGACCTTAGAGCGTGCAGTGAACCTATCAGTGGACTGTGCGGACTCCATGCAGAGTCTGACCATCTGGTGACCAAAATGAAAAATTACACCCCCTTTGGCATGGACTCCACCCCAGTCCACACAGAGTCTGCATAAGTCCGCATAAGTCCATGTGGAGTCCACATAAGTCTGCACAGTCCACACAGATCCATGCAGAGTCTGCATACATCCACATGGACTCTAACCATGTGTGTGCTAAGTTCAGGTTTAAAGGGTCATTGCATAGACACTACTGACTGCTGTCTGGTGAAGTGTTCAATCTGACATTTTATGTAACCCTGCTCGATTTTTCCTGTTCTGTAATAATGGTAGTAGTGACTCCAATTCTGATAACACTGGTGACTATGATACTGATGATGATAGTGACATGTAGTTGATCCTTGTATGCCACCAGACCTTTGCTGCTGTTTTTTCATCACCACCAAACTGTGATAAGACAACATTGTATGTAAAAACCAGTTGAAATTCCTGACTGTCATTCTTCTCAAGATCGAATCAAACCCCCCAAGTTATGCATTCAACTGCTCACATGCCTGAGTATTAAATACACACTTGTAGTGAGGTATCCCATCAGTATCATGCTCAACAATTACCAGAGTTGGTGCTGAACCATCTGTTGGAGCTGTATTACACCATTTGCAACACAGATAATCTGTTGTGCTATGATTGATATAGTGGTATGAGTCCACTATCATTCAACTGGTTTTTTGCCAGGTGTTCCAAGTGCCATTTGCAATGCTATGATAAAGAACACAGCAGGCTTTGTCAATACAGATATAAGCTGGCTGTGACTCCTCTGTGGGATAGACAGTTTCCAAAAACTGCAGAATGTGCTCTTCAGATTCTGCCTTTGCAAACTTTGCCCAAGCAATTACATCCCCACATGGTGTACAAATTGTTTCAACACAATAGAACCTGTGGGGAGTGAAATAATTTGAATGTTGTATCTCTGGCATCTCCTCATCATGGCATTGGATATTTGGTGCTGAAGCTGGCTCCCATGGTAAGCTTTCACCAGGTCTCCAAATCATTCTCTGAAATCCTGACAACTTCTGGTGAGATGAACTTGCATGGAATCTGTTCCAATTTCCCTGGTGTTCCTCAAATGCCTGGATTCCACCAATCTTTGGATTGGAACACCCAACCACTCAGCATTTTGCTCCATATTGGGTTTCATGCCAAGCACAAGATACACCACCTCATGCATTTGCAAGTTCAGCAGTGCAATCCCCATATGCACAGTGCTAAAAACTTTATATAAGCCACCACATTCAAATGCTAGTACAGGGCACATACTCATGTGCAAGGGCTTTTATCCAGCCTGATGCTTGGGCATGGTGCTCCCCCTGACATTTAACATATTGCTGCCATGCATGCAGATTCAAGAGATCAGGATTTTCTGTCAGGGAAAACAATATGACCAGGGCTGCCGATAAAGAAAGTTTGGAGCTGAAGTTTGTGGTGAGGAAGTGGCTGAATAATTTGAAAGGAATGTCTGGAAATGGGGATTCAATGGGGGAGGCCTAAGTAATAAAAAGCAGGGCAATTCCTATCATATAAAGGAGGATTGGTGATGATAAAGCCAAGGTGATTCCTAAAAATAGAGCTGATGATATTGCATGGACAATCTTGAAAACCTGGGTACTAGTGCAAAAAATGATGAACTTGTTAACTTGTTCCATAAATTGTGTATTGCTTACTTTGATTTCTTACTATCACTCTTTCCCTTCTTGTGAATTCTCTTCCCCTTCCCCTTCCCCTTCCCCTTCCTGCATTGTCCTTCCTTAAACCCTTTCTCTTTGTCCCCTTGCCCTTATTCTTATAATATCCATCACTTTCAACTTCCAAATTTCCTCCATTCTGCAACAATGCTGCCAAGTCCAAACAAGTATAGGCTTCCTTTTTCATCCCCCACAAATCAACATCACAGAATCGATCCTCATCCTCACTCAACCACAATACCATCTCATCATGTTTGGCCAGCTTGGGAAAATAATGCTTGTAGTGAGAATGGAAAAATGACTTTGACACAAATAATTTGATTATGTTGGTCCTTGTTGGTCATTGGATCATCCAGGTCTTCACTTTCACCATTTCTTCATAGGTTTGGAATGCAGTAAGAAAAGCCCTGTACTTTTGATATGCAATTTGAAGAGAGACATCACCCATAGCAATCAAAGTGGCCCTCTTGTGGCCGCTATGGGTCTTGGAGGTTGAAGAGTGGGTGGAGGGCATGTCAGCAGTAAGAGTGTCAGTTTGTGGTGAGTGGAAGCTATTCCACCCAGCAGGTTGTGATGCATTACATAAGATGTCAACAAGGCTAAACTGCACACTTGATGTGCACACAGCACAACACAAGCTATAAGTTATACTATAAGTGCAACGTTCCTTCTGTTGCTTTCGAATTCCTAAGTTTGCAAGTAAATTGCCAAATTCAAAATACATAAACTAAGTTACACAATTATATCTATTAGGTGAGGGAGTCGATGTGCAGGGCAGTGTGTTGCCATGGTCCCCTCCTCTCATTCCCTCCATGCCCCATCCCACCCTTGTGCCCACACACTGATGTAGCACCCCTTTCCACTCCACGAGCAATTGCTCATGGCAGTGATTGGGGGTGCTTCATGGGGTGGGTGTCGTTGCCTCTCCTTCCTCTCCTCTCCTCTCATCTCCCCCTCATTGTCTCCCCCTCATCATTCTACCTGCCAACCACCTCACAAGGAGGTGCTTGTGATGCTGGGGGTGGGTGGTGTGTCATCACAGTCTCCTCTCCCCGCCCCAACCCACAAACCACCATGCGAGCAGATGCTCATGGGCATGGCCTGTTCCCCATCCCCTGTCATCTCTCCTCCCTCTCATCTTCCCTCCCCATTGTCGTTCCACCACCAACGACCCTATGAGCAGCTGCTCATGAGGCTAGAGGTGCATGGGGCATCATCCATGGTAGGTGTGGTGGTGGTCTGCCATCTCAGCACTGTGATGTCTGGGTTGTCTTGCCTCTGTCCATTGTTACCGGTAGATTAGAACCTAGACAACAAAAAAAACAAATTAGTAAGTTTATAAAAACAAGAAACAAATTAAAAAAACTCCAAACGATGCAATCATCATTTGTGCTGGGTTGTGTCCATTTGATTTTTTGCAGCTGTTAGTGATGGTGTTTGAGGTGGGGGTGGACTTGGGGATGGTGGTGGTGGTGATAGGTCCACTGTGCACTCTAAGGTCTGGAGAAGGATCTATTCATATCTACACATTACAACACACACTCTGAATCACTATAAATGCCATGAAATCGACTTTGAACATTTTTTGAACTATTTTGCACTATTTCAAATGACTTCAAATGACTTTGAACTATTTCATGACACTTCGAATGCTTTCGAATGACTTCGTACTACTTCAAATGATATTGGCCACTGTATAGCTGTTTTAAAACACTTTTGATACATGCTGCACATTTGGAACAAACCATTTCATTGCATATCGAGCACTACCAGACACAAGGAGAGACTACAAGAGACTTAGAATGCGATAAGTGCATTTTTATGTTTCAATGATATATTAAAGCAATAGAACAAGACTTTTACTATACTGGGACAATGTATGTTTCATTTATTTATCATTTATCATTTGTTTTATGAATTACAAAGTCCTCATTGTTGTATATATTGCCTTGTGTTTTCCACATGTTCTTGTTTCCTTTTTAGTAATATTTTTTCAAATTGTATATAGACTTGTATTAGTTACTTAGAATGACAAGCCAAGAAAAGCAATGGGGAACAGAGAATAAGTTACCCTCTCACTCATCGTCTGATTTAAGAGCCATTCTCTTGAGTCTTAGCTCGCATCATATCTCTAAGTTCTGTGACATATCGTGAACTTCTTTGAAACTATCGTATTTGCTCCTTGTTTTACTACACATCATCTATCGCCTCTCAACAAACACTCCTTATTTGTTGTATTCACTTTTCGACATACCTCGACATTAGTCCGACATCTACAAACTTCTTCAAACTCACTTTGAACCTCTTTGAACCTACTTCAAACTATTTCGCACATCTTCGAACCTATTTCGAACTCTTTTGAACACCTTTGTATGCCTATAAAGACTATTAACAACATCCCTTATTATTTTGCATCACTAAACACAACATTTGGGTATCAGCGGTGATATTTAGTACCAACTTGCACCCTTCCTCTAGCCTGTGTTATACTTCCTAAGCCTTTTAACAGGTTTTTGTTAGGTTTTCAAGTCGAGTATCATCAGTGGGTGTGGCTTGTCCCTATAAATTAGACCATTAGTTTAAAAAGTGAAGCAGCTTGAAAAAAAAAAAAATACTTATTCCACCAGGAGGCAATGTTCCTCCTGGCCCATCATCATTAGTATCCTGCTCAGTGCTGGTAATGGTGTTGCCACTGCTGCTGTTGGTGCCGGTGTCTTCTTCATGGCCATCCTCTTGCATTGGTGGTGTCTGGCCCATACTCATACACATTGTCATCACTCAGTGGTGGTAGTGTTGGGGTCTTCTCCTTGCTGATGCCACTGCCATTGTTGCCACCATTGGCAGTTGGTGGTGGTGGTGGTACATGGAGTTGGTTCTGTTGGTGTAAAATGTTATTAAAATGAAAGTGAACGAAAAAAAAATAATGGGAGGGGGGCTCAGGTGAGCCCTTCCCCATCCTCATCCTTATAGCAGAATTAGAACCTAAAAAAACACAAGAAAACATTAATTAGTCAAAAAAAAAGAGAAAAGAACATAAAAAAAATTACCTGGAGCCCAAACAACATTGTTTGGGCCTGATGTGGATTATTTGGGGCTGGTTTCGGCATTGTCCAATGTGGGGGTGGGCATGACAGTGGCAGTGGTGGCAGTTGACACAGTAGAGAAGGTGGTGGTGAGGTGAGTGGAGTGGAGGGAGTGATCCACCCCATGAGCAGTTGCTCATGGGGCTGGAGGCAAGTTGTGGGGGTGCATTCTGCATTTTTTATCTTGGCAGGTCATCCCCAGTAGTATACAACCTAAAAAGTAGTAAAATTCAGTTAGTTCATTGATAAAACAAAAAGAAAAAGAGAAAAAACATATCTATGGCCCAAACAACAGTTGGCATTGTTTGGGCACGTGTTCCATCCAGTTGGCTGGTTTGAAGGTGGTGGTGATGGTGGGCGTGGGCATGGGAACAGTGGTGGCATGCATGCATACAGTGGTGGTGGTAGTAGACTGGAGTGGAGGGAGGTGGTGGCATCAATGGTGGTGGTGAGCTGGCATCACCTGCCAAATTCTGTCCTATTTGCTTTTGTTTGGTCTCCTGCTAAAATTACAATTTCATTTGGAAAATCCCAACTGTTAGACCTTCCTCAAACACCCCACTCACCTTACAATATGTATGTCTTAGTAAATTTACACAATGCATCAGTAGTATTATACAAGTATGTAGCCTAGAAATTATATATACCCTGTCTACATAAGCCAGACAAAGTTTGGCATGCATGTGCTTTGTCATACAAAGCCAAACAGTGGTATATAGTTGTATCAATGCCATCACATGTCAATGGCTATGTAGCATAATGGTATTATATATCTGTAGGCTCTTAGTTAGTCATGAGGCTATGGGTTCAAATATCACTGGTGGCATTATTTTGCTATGTTCAAATAATCTGCTTGGATGAATGTGGACTGCCCTTGCTCATCTGACCTGGTTGATCATGGATGTGGACAGATGAAATCCATGGAATCCAAGTAAAATATGTGGAGTCTGTGTTAGTCTGCATGGATCCATATGGACTATCACACCTTGTTGCACAGCTGAAATGGGTGATTGTATGGATTGCAAATCTGCATGGAGTCCATGCAGATCCATGCAGAGCCCATGTAATTTTGTGCGGATCCACATGGAACATATGGGGCAGTGTAAAGACCTCACTTTTCTGGAAACCATTTAGAAGGAGGGTATAATATGGAACATTTGCATGGCTCCAAACAGGGTATTCATCTGCCAGCAGGAAGTTCGGTCACTTGGGAAGGTGAGACACCAGGAGCTCAAGGCAACCACCACAAATGTTATTACTGTCCTTCACGATGTGCCTCTAGTGATTGTTAGTTATGCCTACCCTCCACAATCATCATTGTATTCTCAGCCTGTGAAATGCTGATGCTCACTCTCATTCAAGCTTTGAGTTCATTTCTTAATCTTGAGTCTTGACTTCCATCATTTGGCATGCATGTTGATGATGGATGTGCATGGAATCTAGAAATCAGAGTCATCCATCTCTAGCTTTGCAAGAAGATGTAGAGCATTGCATGAGAAAAGAAAGATTTGGGGAAAGCAAAATATACACTTTTTTTCCTTATCTTACCATCATTTCTCCTCTAACACTTCACACACACAGCACTGGAATCTTTAAATGACCCTTACACTTGTTCCATTATTTGTCTTTGCAAGCTGTTACCAAAACCTTCCAGTGCCTCAAATCACCACCTTCTTTCCCAGATCTTAGTCTGACCTGTCTCAATAACAGATCATAGTTCTGATGCTTCCCTAAATGTCTTTGTTATAAAATAAAAACTCTTCTTCATCATTTTTTACTGCCTCATGGCTCCATCTCCTAAACATCCATGTGCATGTGGTTGCGCTCTTCAGGTAACTCGAGAGGTTGAACTAGGACATCTGAATGGACAAAGATCAGCACTGTTGGCAGCCAGTATTCTTTCACAAAATTGTTCATTATTATCCAGTTATAAGCAAGTTTGCAAAGCACAACAGATGTCACCTGCTCACTCTGCTGGAAAGCAGGAGCTCGTTGGTCACCCTGCACCAGCTCATCAAGCATTTTTGACAAGAACAGCTTCCCAGCCAGACAGACCTTGATCCGAAAATGAAAACCCCTCAGGTAAAACTGGAGATGCATCTTTTGAATATGATGACTTTCCTATCAGTGAGGCAAGGCCATCTGGGTTTCACCATGATTCTCCATCCATGACATTACCTCACACCATCAACTCACAACACCTACCTCCTCATTCTTCTCCAATGCCATTCCCACCTGATCCAGATCACCTCACTCCCTGTTCTTATCCAATGCCCTCACTGGATGATGCAGATGGCCATGATCAGTGCAGCTTGTTGACGGCATGCCAATCCTGCCAAATCACAGAGTGTGTTGAGCAGATTGGTCAAGTATGTTGGGGAACCAACCATGTCCACTTTCTTGAGTGGGAGGAGGGGGAGGAAGATGGGGACAAAGTGAGCATCACAGAAGAGAACTCGAACATGGAAGATGAAGAGGATGGAATGGGGTGTGATCATGATGAGTCTGATGAGCTTGGAGATGAAGTCTTCAAGACATGCCATTTTCTGAACCAGGCCAGGAAGGAATTTCAGTTTGGGACCTTCTTGGTGAGAAGAGGTTGCAGAAATAGGTTGGCAACTTTTGGACCAATTTTAACCAGCTTTCTGACTCTTTTTCAGAAGGCAAACTTCTTGATAAAAGTGACTTAACACTTTTGCATGCCTACACCTTTAAAGTTGAAGATGGTATCACAAATGCAACTTTCAACAAATTTTGCTTTGCTTTCCCTTGAGCTCTACTCGACTCAATCAAGTCTACATAAAAATGGGTGCAGTTCCTCTCAGGTTTTCAGCCCATACACTACAGTTGTTGTCCTTCCTCATGTGTCTGTTATACCAGCCCATATGAGACTTTGCAGCAGTGCCCAAAATATAAAGTTGATCATTACAAAGCCGATGACACAACCACATGTTCATACTTTAAATATCTTCCCATCATCCCACATCTTCAGGCAATGGTAGCAAATTCTACCTATGCTGAAAAAATGCAATGCTAGTCAAACCATGTGCATAATTCAACCAAGTTAACAGATATCCTCAACAGCACACATTACACTTCACTACTGGGAAAGTGTGTCACCATTGGTGTTGAAGAACTTTCCATGTGGAAACTTTTAGGTTTTATTTTGATATTTTTATTTTTGTGTTTTGTCTTTATATATTTTATTCTATTTTATTTTTTTTAAATAACTATGAGGAAAAGATAAAGCAATATCAATGAATATGGTTAAAAAACAAAGTTTCAGAACATTCTTTTTTTTTGTCAATCTTTTAAATAAAGTTTATAACTGTATAAAAAGAAGGCAACTTTATTTAAATTTTTAATAACAGCATTTTCAAATAGTTTTCTAAAAATAATCCTTAATTTAATAACAATAAAATAAATTAAGTAATAAATAATAAAAATAACCCATGTGGTTCTTTTCTGATCCTCAAGATATCGCACTTGGCTTGTCGACTGATGGTTTTTGCCCTTTCAAGCATTGGAACAAGGCTGCTTGGCCACTCATTCTGTTCAATTACAATCTCCCTCTAGAAGAAAGGTTTCACAAGAAAAATATCATTTCTCTCAGATCAATTCCCAAGAAACCCCCTTGACTTGGATTCATTTTTGTGGCCACTTGTCCAGGAACTTCTCCCATGTGAAAAGTTGATTGTCACTCTCTATGCATATTTAATTGTTATTTTTGGTGATATTTCAGCAGTCTCATTGATTATGCATATGAAGGGATATAACCTGATTGCTTATGGCTACCACAGTCAATGTCTAGACTCTACCCCATCTTCCATGTCAAAACGTTGCTGTCTGCTCCCACAGATCCATTTTCTGGATGCATGGCATGACCTTCTCCACTGCCTACAGTCATTGAAGGCAAACCTCAGTATGAAGTTGAGTCCATCCTAGACAGCCACTTATGTTGAGGTAAACCCAAATACCTGGTGCACTGGAAGGGTTATGGGTATAAGGAGAACTCTTGTGTCGCAGAGTCTGATGTGAATGCCACACAACTGGTCAGAGAGTTCCACCAGTGATATTCTTCTGTGCCTCCATGCATCCAAGTGTCTGACTTCAGGCAAATATGGTTTCCAATGCATCAGGGTAATGCATCATAGAAGGGAGGTAATGTAAAGGGAAAGAAAGGTGCCCCAGGCATCTGGGCAATTTTCTGCATTTGTCCCATATTTTTTTATATTTTATTTCACCCTATTCTGCCTTTTCTATAATTTTCTATCATTTATTCCTATTTTATTATTATATTTCAGCTTTTTCTATGTTGGTACATGTTGACAGCTCTATTTTTAGATGCAGGACCCCTTCTGGATGTTTACCTATCAAGGTGATGCCATCCCACAGCTTGATCTGCCTATCTCCACCTTTTTGCTATTTTTAGATTACTATTCAATTTTAAACTCTACCACATATACTTGGCATCGACAGATGGGTCATTAGAGTTTTCTCTTTGGATTATCCTCTGTTAGGTGTTCCTGGAGTGTCTGTATTATGTAGTATAATATTAACTTTGGATTCTCCTCTGTTAGCTCACTATTAAGTGAGGCTTTGAGGTTGCCCTTACAAATATAGAACTAAGCGGCACCACTTTTTTTTTTGGGTGCACAAATGTGACTACATGGTCCATGCCCAGCCTCAGGGTATTTAAACCCTTGCTTTTAATTCTTCTTTCCCTTCAGTATGCCCAATTTTGATATTACTTTAGTTATTATATCATTTGATTATATTTAAATTACATCTACTCACATAGAGTAATAGTATATAGAGTGGTTGATTAAAACCAGTTTTAATCAGTTTAAAATAAATGTTTAATTCAATGCAACCATAACTCCTAGACATACAGAATGAAAGACTGAACCACAGTTCAGTTTGGTCCAGTTGTGGTTTTTTTCAGGTTCCATGAACTGGACTTTGAAACACTAGAAAAAAGACACTCATCTCTTACATGGATGTGCAGCCTGCACCCACCCAATGCCCTTGGACTTCACATCCACCCACACCTTCCCCCTTGCCCTCTTTGCAGGCAACCCACTCCCCTCTGCCTCCTCTTCCTTCTTGGCTTCCTCTTTTTTTCTGCCCTCTTAGCAGCTGCTGCTTTGTTCCTCTTTTCCTCTGCCCACCCGTGCAGCCTCTGCTGATCATTCCTCCTCCTCCCAACAGGTCTCCTCCTCAAGATTAAGCTCTTCCCAATGAGTTCCTGCTGCCAGGCCTTGAGCATGGCAAGATGGTCAGCAGTGGTTTGAGAGGATGGGGTCATTGAGATAGTAGGTGGTGTTTAAGAAGGAGGAACTTAAAGATTTTTCCATCCAGACTCCTGGCTTTTAAGTTAAATTTTTGAATTCTCATGTGCCTCATAGGCTTGGCACTAAGGGGGAAATACTGTCAAGACCTGACTCTTCCAATCAGATTCCCAATAATTCCAGACCTTTTCTGATTCTTTTCTGATAATTTCCACTAGCAATTCTGACACCAGGGGGTTGAAACCATCAAATGTTTCAGGTTCCCATACTTTAATCTTCTTGGGTTTGGGAGCTTGGTTCTGATGGAAAGTACAGAGACTGTGACAGGTTGAAGAGAGCATTGAGGAATCTACTTTCTGGGTCAGGGTTTCCACCTACAGAAGGCTAATTTCCAGGGTCTTGAGGTCTACCTGGAGGTCTGTCCTCTTCTCTTGCAGCTTCCTTGTCAGAAGGGTCAGGTTGCCTGTCATCCTCTGTGTACTTGAGTGGAGTATGAATCCAGGGGGTTGTCAAGACCCAATTCACCTGATCAGATTCCTGACCCTTTCCAACTCTTTTCCAATAATGACCACTGGCATTCTGGCCATATTTTGTACTCATTCTGTCCAGTCATCATCATCATTGTCAGATGTAGATGGTGGTGTTTGGTTGGTGACATGTGATTGGTGGTTGGTGGCTGGTGACATATTGATTGTAGTGTTTGCAAGTGGCACCACTTCTTCATTTGAATGCACAAATATGACCAAATAATCTGTGTGCAGCACCAAGGTATATAAACTCTCACTTTTGTTAGTGATTCTTTGGGCACATCCCCACTTTGATTATATTAGTTAGTATATATATAGTTAGGATCTGTAAAGTATACTGTAGATTGGTTACAACTGGTTTGAACTGACTTTTATTGGTTCAAAATAAATATACAATGTAAGAAACTGCCACTGACCACATACACAAACTAAGGCAACTACAACTGCAAGAAAAGACTGGACTGTGGTTCAGTCCAGTTCAACTTCAGTTTTTTTCTGGTTCAATGAACCAGACCTTCAAACACTAGGCAGAGAAGAAGCAGAAAGCCAAGGAGGAAGGGGAGGCAGAGAAGAGTAGGTCACCCACAAAGAGGGTGAGGGGAAAGGTACAGACAGACATGGAGTCTGAGGATGCTGTGTAGGTGGAGGCAACATGGCCTTGTAAGAGGTGAGTAAAGACCTGAAGGCAATCACAGAAATGGAGGTTGCATGAGACTAGGAAGTCCTGAATAGGCCCAAATAATACTAGTCATCATTTGTGCCCAGGTTTGTTTTTCTTTCATTAACTAATAGTTTAATTTAAATTCATAGGTTCTTTCTTTTGATGACATAGTCATCTAACCACCAACCCACAGAGCTACCACCCTGACACAGTGCCACCACCCAGCTATGAGCCACTGCTCATGGGAAAAGATGGGGGTGCTGATAGAGGAACGATAATGGAAGCTGCTACAATGACATGGCAGTGGTGCCACATTACAACTGCCAACTGCCCCACTACAAATATCAATGACAATGATGTGGCACTGCCACCATGTCACCAACATCCACTGGCAACATCAACAATGACAACAAGTTGGCAAGCAGCAATGCCAATGCCATCACCAATACCAACACCAACACCAATGCCACAACACCTCCAATGCTGGCACCACCACTGCCAACACCAACACAAAAATGGTGCCACTGCTGCCAACACCAACGCCAATGCCAATGCCACCTCTCTTGCTCCAAATGTGTGAGGGGTTTTTTTCTTTCTTTTGATTCATCTGTTAGCTGACCCCCCCTACATAATAGTTTTATTATTACTTCTTTTTTAATTTTATTATCTACATGCCCTCCTAGGCAGGGGCCTGTGAGGGCTTTAGATTAGTTTATAATAGTATTATTATGTATATTATATCAGTTTAAACTGATGCGAGTCAGTCCATGACTGGTAGACCACAAGACTATTCAAGACATGGTCAACAAAATGAATGGCAACCCAATAAATGATTAAAGTTGTCTATCATATTGGCTACCACCACATTGAAGTTACCATTTGTTCTTCTTCAAATAGACAAAATCTTGCATCTTTGATTCATACCAGTTGAGCTATACATTGAAATGGAGACTTCTAGCTACTGGGTTGTTGGCCTTATCACCAAGCCCAATGAGCTTCTTGTTGTACTCTTCACAAATGATGCTGGTGCACTCTGTGCTAGACACTGTAGCAAGGTTAGAACTCTGGAGAAAACTGAAAAAAGTATGCATATAGTCTTCACATTTGATTTCACCATGCTCAGGATACCATGACTGGAAGGCATTCCATACATTGATGTGACAAGGCTTCACCTATTTTTACCAACATTGTTGAGCAACAGACCAACCAGCTTTCCTTCCTCATGCACGATTGCTGCCACTGTCTTATGGTAAATCCACTGTGCCTCAATTACTTGAGCTATAGCAGCTGCTTGAACAGGACATGATCTGAACAGTCATTGTTCACTAGTGTTGTGGTCGGAGATGTTGTCACCATCCTCATCATGGTGCAAGGGACAATGACTGGTGGATGCCTTCCATTTCCCCTTCTGTGCAGCTATTAACTATAGTGGTGAGACTGGTGTTTCCCAATCAGGCATGTAATTGTCTTCCTCATTTTATTCTTCCTGTGTTGGAGTCACAGCTGCAGGTCCTCTAAGGCAAATTTTTTGCTGATGCATCTGCTCATTATCCTTCCTCCTTTCAGAATAATTAGACCTAGAAGGAGAGTTGATTCATTATTTGGGGGTGTGTTTGCCAGAATTGGCTGGAGAATGAGGGAATGATAGTGGGGTCTCATGATTGTTGGTATTGGGGAGAGATGAGGGAAAATATAGTGGCATTCCACAGTCATTATTGTTATTCTGCATATTCTGGTCCTGCACCCAGGGAGGGGAGCAAGCCACATGATGGCTTGGAGACATGTCCATATTCAAGGATGATTCAGGGACTGGAGTTTGAGGAGCTCCCAATCATCATGACCCCACCTTACACAGGTGGAAATGAATGTGGCATCAAGATTAGGATCAGGATCACTTTTGCCACACCCAAGTAATTACAGTGCAGGGCAATTAATGTCACTAAGGTTTGAAATACATGCACTATAAGTGGTAAAAACCTTGCAGGGAAGATGTGAAGGGAGAGAAGCAAGATTCTGAGCATGCGCAGCATGGGTGGAATCATTGGAGTCAGAATAAAGAGGTACACTTGCAGCAGCCACATCCCCAGAACCAGTAGGTAATGTGGCTGTTGTCTTGGCTTTCACTGTTGCAGTCTTCCATCATTGTTTTATAACAGGCTTAGGGTGGGTATCCCCAATATTGATGAGTATAGTGCATACAGCAGCAGCACAAGTAACCAGCATAGTGTGTAGTAGGATGGCCTCTGGCCTTGTCCTTGTCATCATCATCCTTGTCATCATCATGCTTGGCATCTGTTCAAAGGCTGTTGTTGGCATCCTCACCCTCCTCTGCATCCTTATCCCTGTCTCCATCATCCTGTCCCTGTTTCCACCATGTGAGCAGTTGCTTGCAGCAGTTGTTTGGGGTGCTGTGGTGATAGCCATCATCATTCTCGTCATCTTGTTCGCATCCCCCTCACTGTCTCCCACTGTCACTGTCCCTGGTGCCCTGGTCATCCTGTAGTCTGGCCTGGTCTCTATCCCTGCGATCATTTTGTGGTCATCTCCATCCTTGCACACCCCTGCACCCTGCGAGCAGTTGCTCACAGTGGCGGTGGTGGGTGCTGAGTCATGCTAGTCATCCTGTTCCATCATCCTGGTTTTATGTGCCTTTATCATCGCCATCCTCTTCCTCATCATTGGTCTTCGTCTTCTGGTCCCCGTCATTCCCATCGTCATCTGCCCCCTTGTTGTTGGTAATGTTGTCCCATCCCATGGTTTTGTCATCATGGCTCCCTTTCCTTTTCATCATTGCAAGCACCTGCTTGCAGTGGTGGGGTGCTGGTGGCCATCATCATCATCTTTGCCTTGCTGTCCATCCCTGTCCCTGCCCCATTGTCCCTGTTGTCAGT
Organism: Tricholoma bakamatsutake; assembly: GCA_029959215.1. NCBI lineage: Eukaryota > Fungi > Basidiomycota > Agaricomycetes > Agaricales > Tricholomataceae > Tricholoma > Tricholoma bakamatsutake. The sequence continues at coordinate 13,801,238 of CP114857.1, read as the reverse complement.
AGTCACCTCATTTTGTTGTTGTCCTGATCCATTATCCACCCCACAAATGGGTGCTCACAGCAGTGGTGTGTGTGGGTGTGCTGTCTCGTGGTAAATAAAGCAAATAAAAACAGTAGTTAGTTGAAAACAAAGAAAAGAACTTGAAAAATAAATTACTTGGGGCCCATAGATATTCATCATTGTTTGGGCCCTATATTATGAGGGGAGCACATAGGTAAGCTACAATGTGTTGAATGATACGGTCTATCAAACATATACAGTGTATCAAATGATATGGGTTCAGTGGATGCTGTCGAATGCTCTGATCTATATATGTGTACCTACTATAGTAACAAATGAATACACTATTACAATGGTTGCTAGACCGAAGAGTAATACATTTAATACAGACATCAGTAGCCTATAAAATAGTTTCAGGCAGTGGCAATGGCAATGGGGATGGCAGCGGCAATGGCCTTACCAGGATTGGGATCAAGATCAGCATTACAGGTATGGCCAATTGGAAATTAATCTCATTTATGTAGTAATTTATGTGTAGTCTATTGGTGTATGATAAATTCAGTAAAAGCCATGTTTATGCAATAATTCATTTATTGCAGTGTGCAGGCCTGCAAAATTGGGTTGGCATGCTGGTCAGCAACCCAATAGGGCTGCAGTGGCATCGGCATTAGGCCACTATGTCATCAACATCACACAGGCATGGTTTAGTGGATGACTCTACATATATATGTGTATGTACTATAGCAACAAATAAATGCACTATTCAACTCTTGCTGTACCACACTAGACATATTAAGAATGTGGTGTACAGATCAGTGACCTATGAGCCAGCATCAGACATACACATCGGCATTGGCATATGTATTGGGGCCAGGGCCAGGGTCAGCAATTGGTATGAACATTGGCCTTAAAGGTATATATTATTGGTCTACCAATTAAAGCACCATATATTTATAGGAAGAAAGCTATCACTCATTGTCACTAGGGTCCATCATATCATCAGAGCCAGGCAACCAAGTGTCATCAACATAACTGAAGTCTGCATAACTATAGATTGGGAGGGTAATATGAGATGGAGTGGGGTTATCTATCTGTGAGGTGCTGGGGACCCAGTTTGGAAACAATCATCATCAGAAGCAGCATCGGGGCTGGTTGAATCAGCCTCTGAATGGGTCTCTGACAATGAGAGGAAAACATCAGCTGCATCAGATGTGGTGGGGAAAGCAGTTAAAAGGGGAGGCGCAGGGGGAGATGAAGAGGGAAAATTAGAATCTTGAAGGTAAAAGGCAGTGGCATCAAAGCCAGTTGGAGAACTGGTGTGAAAAGATGCTGATGATGAATGATGAACCTGCCAAGCCATGGCTGCCTGAAATGTGGTAGGCTGATCGGCATCTTCTGATGCATCATCCTCCCCTTCCCATAACATAGCAGTATAAGAGGCAGTGGGCTGGGTGAGGGCGATGTGTGCATCAGCATAAAGATCATCAGCTGGATCATCGGCATCGGGAGTGGGGATGGCATCAGGAGCAGGGGCGGCATCAGGAATGGCAGCAGAATGTGATGAAGTATAGGATCCAGCATCTGAAAAATAAATACATGTACCAGCATCAATACCAGTTACCACAGGTGGTGAATTGTAGGCACCAGAAATGGAGGTTGGGAGGCTGGCTGTGATTAACCACTCCTTATTTCTATCATATGCACCATCGGCCAGAGACTGAGCATACCCAGAATGATATTTGGTCTTCTGTGATGGGTTAGATGCCAAAACATCACTCTCTGTGATGTCAACACCCCAGATCCACTTGTGGAAGGAGGGGGGAAGAGCCTTCAGTCGCTCAAGTTCTGCCTGTGCATGTGCAGATACCAGTTCCGATTGTCTTCTTGTTGCCGATTGCCTTCTTGTTGCCGATTGCCTTGACCGTCTCCCAGTGTGTTCATGGGTAGATGCCGCTGCCACTGCCATTGTTAACTTATGTGGTTCAGACTGAAGCTCCTTGAGCAGGGCTAGCTCATGAAGCCATTGAAACCCTGCTGCTTTCCAGACATTCACATTCATGGCAGCCTCTGCTGACAATTCACAGCCATCTACCAAGTCATGTATCCTGTGTGCTTCATCGAACATATCCCCAATGAGAGCCCGCAGGTTGATGCAAGATCAGCAGTCAGCTCAGCCATCAGCAGCATTGTCTGCTGGTTGGCTATCATTGGTTAGTGAGCCGGTGAGCAGAGGGGAAGGATATACTGGCAATAGCTATCGAGGCATTTATCCATGGTGTCACTGGCAAAAATCTGCCTTCGTGCCAGTTCACTATTGCATCTCCACCAATCACATATGTAGGAATCCACCAGATGGCTAGGACCATCAGTGGCAGCACCATCATCCAACACAGCCAAGAGAGATGGATGGAATCTGAGGGGTAGGTGGTCCAAATCGACATTGGTGAGACTGTTGGCCAAGGACTGAAGAAGGATTGGCACCTCCATCATAAGGCCAATGGAGGTGCCGATGCTGATACACAACATGACATACATTTGTCATATGTCAGTGATGTATACTTACTTCCTTTAGGAAAGATACATACAAGCTCGGCATAGAGAACTTTCTGCATCCAACATTGTTTTAAAAAGTTTGTGTCATCTAACACCAACAAAATTCGATGAAATCAGGACTCTGCATACCAAATGATCTCTTGTGTCCAGATTTGGAGTTGCCATTTTGGGCCCAATTGCAAAGAAAAAGGGTTGAAGATTGAGAGAGTTTTGATTGACATAGTGTTACTGGTCATGGTTGGTGATCAAGATAACCGTGTTTAGATAAATCATGATTACATAATACAGGTGCTTTTCAGTCACAAAGGGGAGATATAATCAGCATTTGCTGATCTAAATGCATTTCATATGTGACCAGTAGAAATTTCTCTTTCCATTGATTTCTCTGAGCCTGTGAATGAAGCCAATGCCGTCACCTGACTATGAAAAATTTTAGTACATGCAAAATATATTTACATTCCCAGAATTGGCCAGCATCAAGATCAGCAGCAGCATCAGCAATGGCAACAGCAATATTAATATCAGCAATGGCAACTCTAGGATCAGCAACTCTAGGATCGGCAATGGCAACACCAATATTCAGCAATGGCAACAGTGGGATTGGCAATGGCAACACCAGAATGGGTAGCAGCTGGTCTCTACCATATCCCCTCTGCACCAGATGTATTTCAACAGATGATTCCACCATCATCTCAACATCCATCAGCCTTGGGATGGGCATGACCTATCCAAAGGACAGCTGATGACCTTGCACAGCAGGAAGCCATTTCAACCTAGGCTGTTGGGAGGAGACAGAGAATTAAAAAAGTGAAATTTGCTGAGTAGATTTACAAATAGATTGCTATGTAATGTGAAAAAAAGAATTAATCCAACTTTTATGTACATGCCAAATAATATCTATTCCTTTCTGCCTTGCTTCATCTCCCCTCTGTCCTCAGGTGTGGCTGCTCTTTTCCTTGGGTTAGGCTCAGGAATGGTACTTCTGGAAGGTAGTCCAGATGGACCAGGGGTCAGCCTGCATGGGGATCAGTGCAGTTGTGCAGGGGGAGGGGACAGCTGGGGTGAGGTGATGACATCGACTACTGATGACAAGGCAGCAGGCTCAGGCTCACTGACCAACATTGGGGGGAAGAGGAGAGGGAGTCATGGGGCCATAGGTGTTGTGGGCTGTACAATTTTGTGAGAATCCTGTGGCATGGTGAGAATAATTTGGATCGGAGGGGTGCCAGCCAAGGATCATTCCCTGGCAACCTCTTCAGGTATGGCCAGGCCCTCTGCACCATCCAGCTCAGCCATCTCTTTGTCTTTGTCCATGGCAGTGGGAATGGAAGCAGCATCAGGAGCGAAAGTTGGAGCAGGCATGGAACCAGCAGCAGGAGCAGGAGTGGGAGTGGGAGTGGGGATCGGAGTGGGAATTGGAGCAGGAGTGGGAGTGGGAGAAGTGGGACTCAGAGCAGGAATGGGAGTGGGAGCAGGAGTGGCATCGACTTCCTCAGCATCCATCCTTTTTTCCCAATACACCTCTGCCCTCCTGCTTGGAGTCCTCTTGAGGCGAACGACCTGCCCAGCCATGTAACCATTGTATAACATGGTGGGCTATGCACCAGCCTGCAACCCAAGGTATCCTTCAATGTTATTCACTCTGTTTTGAAGCAAGTGAAACACATTCCAGAGTTCTTGTAGGTGGAGTTGGGACTCTTGCACTGACTCTTCATTCCACTGTGCATGCTGGTACATGTCTTCTTCCAGTTGGTATAGACATCCAGTAGGGGAGCATAGTGAACGGGGGAGGGGTTGGCCATCAGGGGAGGAGGGGCAGTCAGTTCGGGCTCAGGATCTACCATGTTGATATCCTGTTCCACAGCTATAGGTATATGTTAGTTAGTGGTTTTATGTGTCATGATATGCAAGAACTCACCTTTGGATTTTCCTTTTTCTCTTGCAGTGAACCACCTAGACGATTGCTCTCCATTGTCTTCACTGGAAAATTGCGCCTTCTTTGCTTTTTGTCTTGCCAATCCTTTTGCTTTCTTCATTTTTGGCACTCGATCCACATCCTCTGGACCGCACTGAACTTTCCCTTTTGTTAGTAAACAGTCTCCTAACATGCCTATTACATAATACTATTTTTATTTTATTTTATTTCATTTTATTTCACCAAAATATGCTAGAAAACGCCTATAAATGCATTATTTGTCAGCATGGGAATTTTCTATTTACATGCATCAATATGTACGTGCATGTGCGTGTGCATCCATAACAACATACTACAATATATGTAACATAGTATATAATCCTAAAATAAATACTAGGAGACCTCAGTTGAGTTCTCTTAGGTATTCCATCCACATTAGTGGTGCGAAAAGCCTATTTCAGCCAACTGTTCTATTTTTAACCCCTCACATCAAAACCATCAAACCCCCCATCATGCGCATGCACCCCACTGCCTTCTTGTAGGAGAGCCCACATGGTCCAGCTGGCAGATTAGTGGGTGTCGCCTTAACAGAAGAACTCAACTGCTCTATCAGTGCACCTTCTCTTACACACACATACATCATTTGTCTCAGCATGCCACATCCGCTTACTCATTATTTCGGCAAGAGCCGGAATTAATTGTATATACATATTTACCTTGCTTTTGTAAGTGGATGCCAGGCCTCGCCTTACATTGCGACTGCCAGTGATCGAAAGGCAACGCTCATCATTAGGACAGCTGCAACCAGACAACTGATCGGATCTGGTTTAGCTAATATTTACATTACTCAATTTGGATGACTATTTTAGGTAGTTATTAGCCAAATTCAGTAATAGCCCTGAGATCAGGCACTGTTGGAAGGGTTATTGATCCGAAGTGCCCAAATAGCCGAAATCACGTGTTTTGCCATGTTTGGTACCCAAAATAGCCAGATCATGTGACTTGAAATTTTGTGAACAAATTCTACAGCCAAATCTTTACACAGCCAAATCTTTACACAGCCGAAGAAGTGACTCATCACAGATTACATAATCATGTCAGAACAAGCAACTTCAAATCCTGGACACAATCCTGTTCCCATGCCTATTCTAGAAGCCAAAATTGATGCTCTAACAGCACAAATGTCCCAATTACTGTCAGTATTAGCAGCATCCCAGCCCAAACAAGCACAAACAAATGCAGAGACAGTAGAAGATAAAGATGATGAGATGGAGGAGATGGTGGAGTGGATGTCTCAGGAGGGTGAGCATGCAGAGGAGAGGTCTGAGAGTGGAAAAATGTGTTTACCTAAATATGCACCCCCGCAAATATTTGATGGTACCATGGAGAACACAAAATCCTTTATCAGCTCTATAGTGTTGTATATTCATGGGAGAAAGCACGAATTTCATACGACTGAGTCTAGAATTATGTTTGCTCTCTCATACATCCAGGGAGGAAAAGCACAGTTCTGGAGAAATGAAGCCATTAATCAAATTGCCACAGGATATAAACTGTTTGCAAGCTTCAGGGAATTTTTGGAGAGATTGGAGGCACAGTTTGGAGACCCTAACCCAAAGGTGACAGTGAATGCTAAATTAAAAACCATGCACCAAGGTTCTCTGACTGCAGACAAATTTATTTTGCAGTTCAAAGCAGAAGCATCACAGACTGATATGGGAGAAGCAGCATTGGTAGAATATTTGAAGGCAGGATTAAATCCCTCATTATTCAAGTCTATCTATCAACTACCTTCTGTTAGGAAACAGTCTCCTAATATGCCTATTACATAATACTATTTTTATTTTATTTTATTTTATTTTATTTTATTTTATTTCACCAAAATACACTACAAAATGCCTATATATGCATTATTTGTCAGCATGGGAATTTTCTATTTACATACATCAATATGTATGCACATGTGCACATGCATCCATAATAACATACTACAATATATGTAACATAGTATATAATCCTAAAATAAATACTAGGAGACCTCAGTTGAGTTCTCTTAGGTATTCCATCCACATTAGTGGTGCGAAAAGCCTATTTCAGCCAACTGTTCTATTTTTAACCCCTCACATCAAATCCATCAAACCCCCTCATCATGTGTGCGTGCCCCGCTGCCTTCTTGTAGGAGAGCCTGCACAGTCCAGCTAGCAGAACCGTGGGTGTTGCCCTAACATCTAGAACCTGCATGGTGAAAAGAGTGTGTATTGTGGTGAAGCTGGTGGGGAGCAAGTTACTGGTTACTAGGTCCAAGGGAATTTGGTGTTCTCCCTGAAACTGGCAGGTAACCATTGCTAAATGATGTATTCCATTTGTATGCACCACACAGATATAGCTGTTGTTTAAGGCATTGGCAGTCAGCAGTGCGGTGGTCAGCTTGGGATCGGCAGTGGCTAGTATGGTTGTTGCCTGGGCATCAGTCCTCATGCATCATTCAGGCCAATATGGTTGAAACCCATGGATGTCTTCATCAGCATGTTCAACTTCATGTTCATCATCGCCATCAAAGAAGTCTTGTAAGCTGTTGTTGACATCATTATTGCCCTTTCCTTGATGGCAAAGGGCATCAAGGTGATCAGAAAAGGCTATGTCAACCCCAGTCTCATTATCTGCTGTACTCTCTGTCATTCCCAATGCCAAATCATGATGTTGAGCCATTGCCGAGTAATCATTGGCTGACTCTGCCTTAGCTTTATCCTTTATCTCTTCAAATGTCTCCAGATATTCATTTGAAAGTTAAGAGCATTGCAAATCAGCTGATCTGTTTGGTGCTGGACCAAAAGGTATGTGCCAACCTCCCATAGCTCAGCGTGGCGGAAGTGTGTGCCAGTCCAGCATTCAATGTGATGGAAGGGGTTCTGCCAGTGTGTTATGCACATACCTGTCTGGCAAAGTGTGCTTCCTAGTGAACAATCAACACATCTCCAAATTGCCCATTTATTCAGTTGACAGTGGTTGCAAACTTGTTTGTTGATGGACCATGCCTGCCGAGCCAGGGGTGCTTGCAGCAATTCATCCACTCATCCCACAAACTGCAATACATAGTCCTTCTGTCTCTATCAGTTGTATATGAGCCTCAATAAGTCAATCCATGTCAGAAACTGACCATGCCGATCCATGGCCAAACTGGCTCATTGGCCACCTGAGGTTCTTGCATATCCCATTCTGGAGCAAGACCTGGATTGTTGTGGATACCAGCTGAACTCGATGCACCACATTCTTCTGTAACCAGAGGCAAGGGATCCTTGATATGCTTTGTTTTTGGTCCATGTCTCATGTTGACCTCAACTTCTACATGTGTAACAGTATCAACTGCATCATCATGGTCCTCATGCAGGGGTGCATTTTTCTTTGATCTTCTTTTTCTTTTGTAAGGAGCTCTTGTCAGGCTCATGATGATTGAGGGGAATCGACTGCGGTGATGGACTATTTATTGTACTATTGGCCTCATGTGATCCTCATGTTATCCTTGTGCCAATAATATGTTATGCCTGATGACAACAAGAATCATTCTTTCCTCCACATCAATCCCCCTCCAATGCTGCTTGCACCATCAGAGAACCTCAGTGGGGGACAGTATCGCAAGGGGAGATATATGGTCGAAGAGCAGAGGATCGTTGAGCCTTATAGAGATGCATTCCAATCACAGGAATCCAAAGCTGGCTGGTTGCAAATACTCAAGTGTGACATTCTCCCTGCCATATTCAATTACTGGGTGTCAATCGAGAAAGCCCCAATGGATGAGGAGGAGAGTCACCTATGTACCAAGGTGAACCATGACTGATCAACCGTACTATCTGTTGGCCCCCAAAACCAGCTCATGCTACTGGCTGACCCAGTAGGTGTCATGGTCATCATTTGTGTGACTATAGTTGATCCTGTTGCAGACATTGACAGCCTGGGAGTTGTTGAACTGCCATGCTGAAGTGAAAGCCCTGCAAAACCAGCTCGGCACATTGTATCAGGATGCCAGTCATCATCTTTACATGGCCGAGGTCAAAAAGCTGGAACAGCAGGATGTCAACTTGTAAACATATTCAACCTTGAAGGAAGGGATGGAGTTTAATCTGGAATCATTTGAATGCAGGTTCTCCAAGATTCCAATCAGACTGTCATTCCATGAGCATGACAATGATGCTGATTCCCCTGCCGATTCTCACTGATGTAATGCCAAGACCATGACATTCTTATTGCATCTACATTGAACATTGCTGTGCTGTATCTACTGATTAAATATTGCCAGTTTTGAATGGCCCCTGTCAAGACATGGCATCAGCAAGACAATGCACCAGTCAAGACATGGCATTGGCCAAAGGCATGGCATCAGCCAACAGGATGATGTTGGCCCAAGGATGGCATCAGGGCTAGGTTGCTGGCAATAAGACTTTGAAAAGAAGGAAATTTTACACCCCCATGTGCCATGTGCACATTGAATTCAACCTTCTTGGAATAGGCCTCCATTGCCTGGTGGGTAACTGGAATCATAACCATTTAATCAGGGATCAATCACACATTGAAAATGAATAAAAAACACTATTACATCACATCAACCTCCTCAACAAGAAGAGCCAAGCTAGCTTAAGGCTACCCGACTACCAAATTTTGGCATACTCAAAAAGCTGGATTTAAGTTTCAAAATGGGAATGCCACTTTGTTTGTATATATTGATTGTATAGGGATCAACAACACATGATTGTTGATCTTCAGCGTTTCACTCTTTTTCATATCAATATCGACCCTGCTGCCACAGCCGACCTATCATCCATCATGAATGTTACATGCGACCAAGTCCTCACACAGATCAGTGAGATTGAACAGGCCATCCACAATGGACTTCAGGATGGAAGTATCACTGCGGTGATGAAGGAAAGAAAATTAGTGCTTGTGAGTGGATCGGCATGCTATCAGACCAACTATGCACTTATAAATTGTAGAAAACATTATTTGGGTGGCAAAGAGAGGTCAGCCCAGAAGATGTGCAGGCCATCTTCTGGGCTGATGCCTTTTTGTGGGGATTTGTGGTAGCATGGTCAAAGTCAGACAGGACAGGGGACCAAAGGTTTATTGAAGGTCAACAGAGGGCAATAAATACCTTTGATGAGAAAAATGGCATCACAAGTGCTGCATCCATAGCAGCTGGACCAACCAACTTGACAATGGCAGCAGCAATGGGAGCTGGACCAGCAATGGCTACCAGAGGAGCAGTAGCAGTGGGAACAGCATCACCTGCCAGAAGGGCCATGGCAGTGGGAATGGGAATGGCAGTGGCCAAGAAGGTATCAATGGCAGCAGTGATGTTACTCAACCTGGAAACCCAAACAAAACCTACTAAATGGCTTCAGATGGTATAACACGAGTCAGAGGAAGGGTGCGAGTTGGTACTAAATATCACCACTGAAACCAAAATGTTTTGTTTAGTAATGCGAAAGGATGAATCGAGTTGCGAATAGTCTGTGAGGGTGCACAAAGGTGTTCGAAAGAGTTCGAAAAAGGTTCGAATATGTGTGAAGAGGTTTGAAATATGTTCAAAGAGGTTTGAAGTCATGCGAAGTAGTCCAAATAAGTTCAAATGAGTTTAAAAAGGTTCGAGGTATATTGAAAAGTGAGTTTAATGAATGTGAAGTGTTTTGTCAAATGGCAATAGGCGATGGGTAATAAAATGTGGAGCAAATATGATAGTTTCGAGGAAGTTCACGATATTTCACAGAACTTAGAGATATGATGTGAGCTAAGACTCAAGAGAATGACTCTTAAATCTGATGATAGCCAGAGGGTAACTGGTGCTGTTCCCTGTTGTTATATTGTCTGTTCTAACTAACTAATACAAGTCTATATACAAAATGAAGAGATAGTACTAAAAAGGAAATAAGAACATGTGTAAAACATGAGGCAAATATATCAAACAATGAGGACTTGTAGATCATGAAACAAATGAAAAATAATAAATGATAGAACATATGGTGTTCCCATATAGTAAAAGTACTTATCTTGTGCTTCAATATATCAATGAAACACAAAAACGCACTTATCGCATTCTAACTTTCTTGTAATCTCTCCTCATGTCCGGTAGTGCTCGATATGCAATGAATTGGCTTGTTCCAGATGTGCAGCATGTGTCAAAAAGGTTTTAAAACAACTATACAGCGGCTGATGTCATTCGAAATGCTGCGAAGTCGTTTCGAAGTGTCACGAAATAATTCGAAGTTGTTCGAAGTTGTCTGAAATAGTGCAAGATAGTGTGAAAATGGTTCGAAGTCGATTTTGTGGTGGTCATAGTAATTTGGATTGCATGTTGTAATGTCTCAATATAAGTGGGAATGTTCTTCAGACCTTAAAGCATGTATTGAACCTATCAGCAGTTAAGAAGGCATTGACAGCAGTGACCAAGAAAAAAGGGATGGCAGCGGCCAAGAAAGAAGAATGGCAGTGGCCAAGAAAGAAGGATGGTAGCAGCCAAGAAATGAGGAATGGGAGTGGCAAAGGCAAGGGAACCAGGAGTGGCAGCAGCAATGCGAATGCCGACAAGGAGAGAAGCAGCAGCAGCATGGGCCAAGATGCAGGCCCAACCAGAAGCATCAGGATTTAGAATTCCTGCCCCTGCCCAGCATCCAATACTGCCAGTCATCACAGTGACACACAGGTTGCAAGAGGTGGAGAGTAGCAAGGGATCAGATGAGGATTTGGATGAGGAGATGGAGAGCGATGCCAGTGCCAATCTTACGATGGAGCGGAAGTGGCATAATGCAGCAAGGGAGGAACAAGCACCACTCCAGTGAGGGAGTTTGCAAATGATGCCATGTGCATGATGTGTCAAGCTTAGGTGTCAGTGTTGGGATCAGGTGAATGGCAAAACTGCATGCTACTTCTGTGGGAAAGGGAAAGTTCAGTGCGATTCAGAGGACATGGATCGAGTGCCAAGAATAAAGAAAGCAAAAGGATTGGCAAGACAAAAAGCAAAGAAGGCACAATTTTCCAGTAAAGACAGTGGAGAGGAATTGTCTAGGTGGTTTACTGCAAGAGAAAAAGAAAAATCCAAAGGTGGGTTCTTCCATATCATTACACATAAAACCACTAAGTAACATGTATACCTATAGCTGTGGAACAGGATATCAACATGGTGGATCCCAAGCCCAAGGTAACTGCCCCCCCTCCCCTGATGGCCAACCCCTCCCCCATTCACTATGCCCTCCTCACTAGATGCCTATACCAACTGGAAGAAGACATGTGCTAGCATGCATGGTGGAATGAAGAGTCAGTGCAAGAGTCCCGACTCCACATACGAGAACTCTGGGATGTGTTTCACTTGCTTCAAAACAGAGTGAACAACATTGAAGGATACCTTGGATTGCAGGCTGGTGCACAGCCCATCATGTTATACAATGGTTACATGGCTGGGCTGGTGGATCGCCTCGAGAGGACTCCAAGCAGGAAGGCAGAGGTGGATTGGGAAGGAAGGATAGATGCCAAGGAAGTCGATGCCACTCCCACTCCTGCTCTGAGTCCTGCTCCCATTTCTGCTCCTCCTCCCACTTCTCCTACTCCCACTCTCACTCCTGCTCTCATGCCCGCTGCCATGCCTGCTCCCACTCCTGCTGCTGGTTCCACACCTGCTCCCACTTCCGCTCCCAATGCTGCTCCCATTCCCACTGTCATGGACAAAGACAAAGAGATGGCTGAGCTGGATGGTGAAGAGGGCCTGGCCATACCTGAAGAGGTTGCCGGGAAATGATCCTTGGCTGGCACCTCCCCATCCAAATTATTCCTGCCACACCACAGAATTCTCACAAAATTGTACAGCCCACAACACCTATGGCCCCATGACTCCCTCTCCTCTTCCCCCCAATGTTGGTCAGTGAGCCTGAGCCTGCTGCCTTGTCATCAGTAGTCGATGTCATCACCTCACCCCAGCTGTCCCCTCCCCCTGCACAACTGCACTGATCCCCATGCAGGCTGACCCCTGGTCCATCTGGACTACCTTCCAGAAGTACCATTCCTGAGCCTAACCCAAGGAAAAGAGCAGCCACACCTGAGGACAGAGGGGAGATGAAGCAAGGCAGAAAGGAATAGATATTATTTGGCATGTACATAAAAGTTGGATTAATTCTTTTTTTCACATTACATAGCAATCTATTTGTAAATCTACTCAGCAAATTTCACTTTTTTAATTCTCTGTCTCCTCCCAACAGCCTAGGTTGAAATGGCTTCCTGCTGTGCAAGGTCATCAGCTGTCCTTTGGATAGGTCATGCCCATCCCAAGGCTGATGGATGTTGAGATGATGGTGGAATCATCTGTTGAAATACATCTGGTGCAGAGGGGATATGGTAGAGACCAGCTGCTACCCATTCTGGTGTTGCCATTGCCAATCCCACTGTTGCCATTGCTGAATATTGGTGTTGCCATTGCCGATCCTAGAGTTGCTGATCCTAGAGTTGCCATTGCTGATATTAATATTGCTGTTGCCATTGCCGATGCTGCTGCTGATCTTGATGCTGGCCAATTCTGGGAATGTAAATATATTTTGCATGTACTAAAATTTTTCATAGTCAGGTGACGGCATTGGCTTCATTCACAGGCTCAGAGAAATCAATGGAAAGAGAAATTTCTACTGGTCACATATGAAATGCATTTAGATCAGCAAATGCTGATTATATCTCCCCTTTGTGACTGAAAAGCACCTGTATTATGTAATCATGATTTATCTAAACACGGTTATCTTGATCACCAACCATGACCAGTAACACTATGTCAATCAAAACTCTCTCAATCTTCAACCCTTTTTCTTTGCAATTGGGCCCAAAATGGCAACTCCAAATCTAGACACAAGAGATCATTTGGTATGCAGAGTCCCGATTTCATCGAGTTTTGCTGGTGTTAGATGACACAAACTTTTTAAAACAATGTTGGATGCAGAAAGTTCTCTATGCCAAGCTTGTATGTATCTTTCCTAAAGGAAGTAAGTATACATCACTGACATATGACAAATGTATGTCATGTTGTGCATCAGCATCAACACCTCCATCGGCCTTATGATGGAGGTGCCAATCCTTCTTCGGTCCTTGGCCAACAGTCTCACCAATGTCGATTTAGACCACCTCTCCCTCAGATTCCATCCATCTCTCTTGGCCACATTGGATGATGGTGTTGCCACTAATGGTCCTAGCCATCTGGTGGATTCCTACATATGTGATTGGTGGAGATGCAATAGTGAACTGGCACTGAGGCAGATTTTTGCCAGTGACACTGTGAATAAATGCCTCGATAGCTATCATCAGTATATCCCTTCCCCTCTGATCCCAGACTCACCACCCAATGATAGCCAACCAGCAGACAATGCTGCTGATGGCCGAGCCAACTGCTGAGCTTGCATCAACCTGCAGGCTCTTATTGGGGATATGTTCAATGAAGCATGCAGGATCTGTGACTTGGTAGATGGCTGTGAATTGTCAGCAGAGGCTGCCATGAATGCGAATGTCTGGAAAGCAGCAGGGTTTCAATGGCTTCATGAGCTAGCCCTGCTCAAGGAGCTTCAGTCTGAACCACGGAAGTTAACAACAGCAGCAGTGTGGTAGGGTGACAAGTTCCACTCATCAACCCCACCATTTCTGGATTTTCCCATGGAGTCTTTTGTTGTGCCACGATGGCTCAATGCCATGGCACTTTCTCAATATCTTTTAGATTCCTTTATATTTCATTTTACTGATTTATGATCTGACATTTTTATTTCCTAGATTTTCTATTTTATTCTTAGAATGACATTTCATCTATGTGATGCATCAGTCATGCATTTTGTGTATGTTTTCCTGCTTCCTCAGCATCCATGTCAACAGCATCATCTGATTCAAAGGTGCAGTAGCAGTGTTTTTATTTTATATTCATTTGCTTTTTGTAGCTACATTACTTGTGCCTGTTTGCTACTATGATCTGTGACATCAACTGTCAACACCATGGCCAGTTAAAATCCAAATCGATAAGTTGGACAACTGGATGGTAGGGTCGAGGAGTGCCGCTTGGGTGTCCTCCATGCTTGCTGGGGGCACAGGCAACATACTGTCAATAGAGGTACCCAATAGTAGCCTCTCCCTGAGACATCCCCAGCTGTGAAAACCTCGAGATGAAGATCCAAGAAGTCACACTTCAAAAGCTTCTCATGGGATTAACTATTTATTTTTGACTTTTGCATTGCATTCCAATTTCGTTAACTTCTCTACTCAGTTAGTTTACTTTGTTTGGTTGCTCAGACTGTCAACACAAGAGAATGTGGGTGATCAGTTTTCACTTCATAGATAGTTTGTTTGTATATAGGTGACCTCCCACCTCTCGAATGGAGGAATGCTCTTGATCACTCACTTTACACTCCCCTCTCTAAGTTTTTCCCAGTCTTTCAAGTCTACTGCACACCAAGGTGCAGTAATCAAGCTAAGTTTCCCAATTATTAAGTTTTTATGGGCTCGTTTGGCCCTTTAATTAGGTCAAAGTCTCATATTTCACATAATCTTATGTGGCTGAACCCTTTACCTTGGGTTATCCTATAGTATTACAACCTCGGTGCACATTTCATTTGACGCCCCATGTTTTCAGCACATGCTTCATATGACTCCATTGAATGTGTTTGCATTGTTCATTGTTAGTCTTGTGACTCTTGTTTCATCAACCCCATGGTTTGGAACTGTAATTCTAAGCTACTTATCATACGATGGGTCATTCCTTGCTCGTTCTCTTTTCTTTACCCATCCACATGCCTATGCTTACCTCATTTTTCGTGATGTGATGACCATCATCAACGGGCTGCAAGTAGATCAGTTCCCCTCAAACAGCAGCAGCGGCATCTACCTGAACACACTGGGAGATGGTCAAGGCAATCAGCAATGAGAAGACAATTGGAACTGGTATCTGCAGATGCACAGGCAGAACTCAAGCACATGAAGGCTCTTCCCCCCTCCTCGCACAAGTGGACCTGGGGTGTTGACATCACAGAGAGTGATGTTTTGGCATCTAACCCATCACAGAAGACCAAATATCATTCTGGGTATGCTCAGTCTCTGGCCAATGGTGCATATGATAAGAATAAGGAGTGGTTGATCACAGCCAGTCTCCCAACCTCCATTTCTGGTGCCTACACTTTACCACCCACTGTAACTGGTATCGATACTGGTACATGTATTTATTTTTCAGATGCTGGATCCTATAATTCGTCACATTCTGCTGCTGTTCCTGATGCCGCCCCTGCTCCTGATGCCATCCCTGCTCCTGATGCCAATGATGCAGCTGATGATCTTTATGCTGATGCACACACCACCCTCACCCAGCCCACTGCCTCTTATGCTGCTATGTTATGGGAAGGGAAAGATGATGCATTGGAAGATGCTGATCAGCCTACTTGCTCCGCCTATCTCCTTCCATCAGATCCAGATCCGGATCTGCAACAGGACTTCCTAGTGTCCTGTGGCAAGCCCTGCAGGCCAATTTTGGCCAAGAAGGCCCTTCTCAGATATTTGCAGACTTTAAATCTGCAATCTCGATCAGAGTCCCAGTGCAAAACCCTGTGCCGACTATGGCTCAGATCTCTGAGAGATACCAGCATCTAACTGCCAATGGTGTTGACATTCCTGACATAGTTCAGGCCTTACTGCTCCTTGCAGCTTTGCCAAAGGAGTATGATGCTTTGTCTTCCACGATCCTATCCACAACTGGCACGACTGGTCTCACCTATGCAGTAGTGAGGAACCATGTGATGGCAGAAGCCTGCTGTCAAGCTGCCTTTGTGCGCTCCGGGGAAATGGTGAAGAAGCTGTCAGCTGTCAAGAGAAAGGGCAGTGACCCTAAGTGGAAAGGGAAGGGATCAGAGAGATCCAGTGAGAAGTCATCCTAATAAGTTAGCTCCATGATTGGAGCTCATGACATACATCGGCCTGGCAAATGGCATCAAGGGTTGGCGCTTTATGTGCCCATCAGGGTCAATATTCATCAGTGCTATGGCACTCTTTGATGAGACTCTGTTCCCTCATTGTCCTGGGGCTAAGACCCCAGAAAAAACTGATCTCGGGGATATACCCCCTTCCAGAGATGATGACCACTCTGGGGGATCAGGGGATGATAGCGATGGAGGAAGTGATGACAGCTTCTATCCAGGCCATGGGCATTATGCTCCACTGGCGCCGAATCCTCCTCCACAAGCTCTGTCCCCACCACCTTCACAATCAGGGTCTGGAACCCCTGAAATGTCTAGAGACCTGCTGTTTGGCTCCTTTGGTGATCCGCCTCAGAGTGCTGATCCATTTGCGCTGGCAGGTGCACCAGGTCCATCGTCCCAGCCTAGTCTAGCACCACCAGCAGTAGAGGCCCCCATACCTCCACTAAGGTGATCAAACAGGCAGTGATGAGTCTCAACTCGTCCAGGCAATGTCTATGGTGAAAATCGCAACCCCATTCAAATTGAACGAGATATTGCGCAGGAGCACCAATGGTGGGAATCAGCAGGACAAGGCAGGAGTCGCACTCCAGCCCTCCCTCAGGTCAAAGAAGAGGTGCCAGCTGGGCCCTCTCAACCACCAGTGGCAAGTAGAACTCCTCTTGCACCGACCCCAGATAATTTGGGATTAGAGTACATAACACCCCCTCACCCTCAGGAGTCTGAGGTGCCATGGATTTGGCACCAGAATCCCAATGAGAAGCAAGGATAGTGGTTACCCAATCTGGGTACCCCAACATATTGGGGCCCTGGAAGGGATAATTATGTCACCGAAGGTAGAACAGATCTGATGTGCCTTCTGCTTAGCAAAGCAGTTGCACCATCTACAGTGTCAGATCCTGTCCTGATCCAGTATCACAACATTGCACACTTACCCAAGCCTGCACAATCAGAGTGGAGAAGTGCATGCCTGGAGGAACTAGAGGCCCTCCGTAAACAGCATGTCTATGACATCGTAGATCTCCCTGCTGGCTGAAAGGCCATCAAAAATAGATGGGTTTTCTCTGTAAAATCCAACAGATGAAAACAGGCCAGACTCCTGGCCAAAGGCTTCTTGCAAGTCGAAGGCATCAACTATGATGAGATATTCTCTCCAGTGGTCCGCTATGAGATGGTGTGCCTCATGTTTGCCTTGAGTGCCCTAGAAGGCATGTACATGATGGGACTCGACATAAAAACCGCATTCCTGTACAGCAAACTAGATGAGGAAATTTACATGCATCAACCCGAGGGATTTGTCATCCCGGGTAAAGAGCACAAAGTCATGCACTTATGCCGAGCATTGTATGGCCTTAAACAGGCTGCCCTAGCATGGTGGAGAGAGCTAGAGGTGTTCATGCGATGCATTGGATTTGAATGCGCCAGCTCAGATGCCGGCATTTTCATCTACAAAAATGGTAAAGACATTGTCATCACAATAATCTACATCGATGACGGTGTGTTCTTGGGGAAGAACAAATGCCTTATAGAGGAAAAGAAAAATGCTTGTCTCAAGCATTGGGAGTGTTGGGACAGTGGTCATGTTACTGAATTCCTTGGTATGTGCATAACCCAAGATGCATCGAGAATCACTCTGAACCAAACAACCTACCTAGCCACTGTGCTAGCTCAGTTCAGAATGACGAATGCCAAGGCATCCCCCACTCCACTTCCCATGGGATATGTCCCTACGGAAAACCCTGATGAGCCTAATTTGGCTCTCAGGACTGAGTTTCAATCAATGATCGGGTCTTTATTGTACCTGATGCTTGGAACTCACCCCAATATCACCTTCACAGTGATAAAGATGTCAGAATTCTCAACTAATCCAAGTAAAGAATACTTCGATAAGGCACATTACATAATGCACTACCTAGTCAGTACTCAATCATATGAGCTTATCTATGATGGCCATGGCAAACAGGGCCTCCAAGCCTTTACTGATTCGGACTGGGCATCCGACATCATGAAACACAAGTCCACAATGGGTTACTTTGCCACCTTAGCAGGAGGCATCGTGTGCTGGCAGTCTCATATGCAAAAAACTGTAGCACTTAGTTCCACAGAAGCCAAATACATGGCTCTCTCTGACACTTGTCAGCAGATAGTGTGGATCACATCCTTATTTTCTGAATTGGGATATTCCTTGAGTAAGGTGCCTATCTGTGCTGATAATCAGGGGTTGATCTTCATTGGATCTAACCCCATTCAGGAAAGAAGAACTAAACATATCGACATTCGCTATCATTATACGCACAAATGTATCAAAGACGGCAAGGTCACAGTCGTCTTCATCCTGGGAACTGAAAACCCAGCAGATATGTTCACTAAAAATCTTGGGAGGCAGCTCTTCAAGAAATTTAGAAGCTCCCTCAGAATTAAATTTGAGGTTCAAACTTAGTACCTATACATGGCACCTTGGATTGTAAAGCCCCTCCAGGTTGATGCTGGTACAGTTTGTGGGGGGGTGTTGAATTAAATCCACACACGTGGCACCTATTCTGTGCCTCGGTGTAAAAACCCTCAAACACACATATATGTAAATACATGTATACAAATATGTCATAATGACATGTGGACAGGAACCATGCAGTTTCTGAAGGGTTCCATGTGGTACACCACCCTTTTCTCCACCCCACTGAGCCTCATGTGACCATGTAGGCTCTCTAGGTATATACATATGCTGTACCTCTACCTAGCAATATAGAGAGTTCTATGCCCTCTAACCTAAGTTACTTAGCACACTAACCAACTCAACAGGTAAGTAGTAAGATCTGTGAGCACTCTACACTGCACATAGCGTGCTGCTCAACAATTTGTTACTATAGTAGGTACACATATATAGCTTAGAGCATTCGACAGTGTCCACTGAACCTGTATCATTCGATACACTGTATATGTTCGATAGACCATACATTGTAGCTTACCTATGTGCAGGAACCAAGGCTATGTGGTCAGGATCCCTCGCGATGATTAGCTACGAGTAAACAATGATTTAAACTCAATTAAAGCTGGGAGTTTTGCCACAAAATGTTTTATGGATGGGAACTTTGGCTTCGTAGTTTGGATTGCCCCCCATCACCACTATAAAGCCATCTCGGCTCTGCTCATCTAGGGCTTTGCACATCATCAGACAAGTTGAACGTAACTGAAAACTGGTGAGGGACGAATATGTGTTGACAACCCAGAGACAGTCAGAAAACAGGGTTTTGACACTCATGGTCCACGTAGACAGGAGAGTACGAACCAGCGATTATATTCGTATTGAAGTCGGAAGTAAGAATCAACTAGGGGATCCACTGCTATCTGTACTCCACAACGGTAGAACTGAAGTAGAGACAAGGCCAGTAACAAGATATGAAGCAGTCAAGCACGAACAGCAAATAGAGAAATGAACAACAGTCTTAGAAACGGTAGCCAGAGTTTATCCATTCCGACAGCATACCTGCCTTCGTCCCGATTTCGATTGCTATCCCCACTTTAGAACCTTTACGCGGAAGCGACTGCGGAATTGCTGCGGTCCTGCAATCCAACCCACGGTTGCCAAAGAGTACTAGGAGTCCAAGCCTTGTACTCGGGCTCGTCCTTTGTCCCGACACCAAAGACATCAAGGTCACGCGATCTGGCGACTGCCGTAACGTCACGAATGACGACGCTACCTGGCACTGTCTCGTGCATCCATCTACCAGACCAATAATAACGGACCACAACCCCGTCATGCCCTTAAACACAACCATTTATCAGAGATGTGCCTGAGCAAGAACGAAATAAAATACCAATTACGAAGACATCTAGGGCCTGAGAACCATACTTTCGGAAGACCGCCTCCGGAGTGCCGCGGTAGGTCTCATCGTCAAAATGCTCCTTTCCCCATCCATTATTAGCGAAATCATACCATATATGAGAGAGACGTGAATAATAATCCAGGCCGAAGACATGGATCTGCGTCGCCCACAATGTTGCTTTGAGCGAACCAACGATAGGAGCATCCGACTCCACGTGGTAGAATGGACACCAATGGCTTCCCTGCCAATACGAGTGGTATACCTGGCTATCGAGCCCGACGTAGAATAGATCCATCCTATCAACAGCTGCGGATACGACGGTAGGTGTATGCAAGCCCCGGAAAGCATGGTCCACGTTCATAAAATCGGACCAGCCTTTGCCATCCCAGGACTTCCAATACACTAAACGATCTGTGCCGACAACGAACACATCAAGTACGTTTGTATCACGCGAAACAACGACGGGTTTTTCTTTCCAAACATGCCCAAAGTTTTCCCACGTGGTTCGGCTGGGGCCCCAAGTCGTGCCGTCCAACCATTTGTGGTAAAGCGCAGAATCGGTACCAATCGCAAAAACGTCAACTCGGCCAAAGGCAGAGGAGACGGCGACGGGGTCGTAAATGAAAGTTTCATCTCCAGTCCTCTTCCAGACTGACGAATTGCTCAAGTTCCGGTGGTAGATGTGAGAGTCAGTGCCGATCTTGAAGAGGTTGATGTCGTTGGAGGCCATTGTTCTATGAGATTTTCAATGATTGTACAGGATAATTGGATTGAAGCAATGGCTTACAGAATTAAAGCTTTAGAAGTTATCTGAGTGAGGAGCGACTGGTGAGAACTGTTTGGGCTGAGGAGTTAGGGGAACTTGAATCGAAGACAGGTCAGGTTTTATGATAAAACACCCTCCTTTCGAAGAACGACATTCGCGGACAGAACTTTATTGTCATTTTCCTTATCAGAATGTCTTGATAAAAAAAAAAGAGAAAAAATTATATTAACGCCTTTAGCAAGTTATAGGTCACATTAACTTACAAAATAACAAGAGGTCCAGGCTTGTGAAGAGGTGTAACTTCTTCACATCTCCCACTTCTCTGCTTCTCCATAAATCCACATTTCAACCTCGGCCATAAAGCTGTACCCGCCATCAAAATATTCCAGTATTCCATCTGTACCTTCACACGGAAACTATTTCCGCTCATATTCTAAGTTGCATTGCAGTGGTGCTCACCCTCGCATCTCATCCTGGTATATGTTTTAGTATACCGGTGTTGGTCTCTCTCCTGAAATTCTGGGGCTCTCGGCTACACCATCCCACGATATAGTCATTCATCATCGATCAAATCTAAGATCTTTGCACTGCAACAGTCGTTTCAAAATCGCCGGTCGATCTAAGCGCCAGGAAGCGAATCCGCGTGGGTAGTGTTGTTGGCACAGCCTCGCCACCTCGCCTCGCCAGGTTGTGCCAGGTGGCGAGCATACATTGGGGCCTGAGAGAGCCACCGAAAAAAGTGTAGCAGAGAAACCAGTCATTACCGCTTTTGGATATGCTGACATAACACCAACATATTCGAAGTGGTATAACTTCGACAATGTATATACAGAATTAAGAGGATTATAACGACAAATAGAAGTGTGTCATTTAACTATGTAGAAAAAATTAGTGGAAACGAGCTGTGTATTCAAAGTAATCAGTCTTCCATGTCCATGTCCTCTAACATGTCAGCTTCCTCCCACTCCGTTCTCGATGGCTCTCCTGGACTAGCACTGGCAATGGTAGGCTGTGGTGCTGTTTTTGGTACTCGAGCAGCTTTTGCATACGCCGGTTGTATATCTGGGCCTTTTCAACACAAAGAAGGTCACAAGTAGTCATGGCACGTAATGCTTCCCAAGCTTTGTTCGATATCTACGTGTGTTGTCATCTGCACGTGCTTGTTGTCTGGCCAGTTCTTGCTGTACTGCAGAAATTGGTGATAGAAGTCATACAAGTTTCTGATGAGGACACACCAGAGCCAGGACCAGCACAGAAAAAGGCAAGAGGGCCCAGTGTCAAGACCTGTTTCACCCGATCAGATTTCCATAACTCCCAATTTCTTTCCAACACTTTTCTGCCTATTGGCATTCCGGCTGCAGCACCTTTTAGTCATCAGACAAGTTGTCACGTGCCTTATAATCATTTGCTTACTCACTTTGTTCCTAATACAGTCTTACCAATTCTGGTCACAGACATTTACCAAGACCCATTAGTAAACTTCCATACTTTCCATTATTCTTCCGGCCTTTGATATTTAAGCACCCATAGCTTAGCTTTAGCCTCCAGTTTGCAAATTACTTGTAAATTACTTGTAATTACTTTGTCCCTTGCATATTATCTCATCTTGTCAATCCTCTGCTTAATATTAACCCTTCATTCACCCTTGACTTATTCCTTGACCTAATCCATTAATCTCTTGGCTCCTCTTAACTTCATAACCTCTGCTTTAATCTATCCTTGCCCTCCATCCAGAAACTTGCTGGACATCTGCATGCTATCCACCTAAACTTGGACAACTGACAAGGAGAAGGGCACAACTTCTTATAAGTTGAAGCCAAGTCCTCTCTGGCCCCTTTCACCTGGCATGCTACAGCCCAGGGGATTCTGCCCAGAACCCCTGAACACCTCTGACCACTGATGACCAGGTCTGACCGGAAGTCTGGTATATTCCTGACCAAGTACCTTGGTAGTAGTGATTTTGAACTTTGACAGTATTTGCAAACTCCCACTTCTCTCATCAACCCACACCATGAACCTTATTCTATGTCCCACACAGATTCACAATCTCAGTGGACAACAAGAAACTCCCATCATGCAGGCACTCTTCCAGGCTTATCAGCTGTCTGACAATCAGTACTCCCAGCTCCTAGACCCACTTCTACCTTCGGTGCCTCAGTCCAAGCATCAAACATGTTTTGATGAGTCAGCTCTGGCACACCATCCATTAGCACCAATGTCATGTCTATGCACTTGCCTTCGGAACCCCCTCAGATTCTGACTCCACTTGACTATGTAGGGGATGACAGGCAATCCAACCCTACCGACAAGGAAGCTACAGGTGAAGAGGATGGACTTCCTGGTGGACCTGATGACCCTAGCAGTCCTGACAGCCCCAGGGATGACCCCAATCCTGATGACCCTGGAGATCAACATTCTTTAGGTAAAAATCCAGATCTGGACAACAGATTTGTCGATGCCCTGTTCAACCTTTTGGACAGTCTCTGTACTCTTTGCCAGAACAAAGCCCCAAAGCCCAAGAAGATCAAAGTTAGGGAACCCAACACATTCAATGGTTCTAACCCCAAGAAACTTCGGGACTTTTTAGTCGCATGTAACCTTCATTTCTGAGATCGCCCTCATATCTTTGCTTCCAATGAAAGAAAGATCTTATTCATTATCTCTTACCTAAAGGGATCAGTGTTCAGCTGGTTTGAACCCAGCCTCAATGACCCAACAGATTCTACCCACTGGATGTGGAACTATGAGGTACAGTGGCTCACAAAACTGTCCCAATATTTGGTCATTTTTGACAGATGCACTTGGTGTGGAGTGATAACATAGTCTAGGGTCTTGGCACTCATGTCCCATAAACTACATTGTCCCAGCTTTCTAAAACACCTTGGGTCATGTTATTTGGATAAAAACTCATGGAGTAATGAGCCAAACCAAGTTGAGACTCATTGGGACAGTTTTGTAAGCATCTATTATTTTGCTGTCTAGTACTTGGTATGACCCCACCTGCCTTTATAACTGCCTGTATGCACCTGGGCATACTTTCTATGAGGCCTTGACATACCTCTGGTGGAATTCCATTCCACTCATCAACCAATCTGTCCCACAATTTATGTGCTCCTTTGGGTAGAGTTTCATGCTTGCGAAGTTGTTGTTTGAGATGTTCCCAGAGGTGTTCAATGGGATTAAGGTGGGAGACTGTGCTGGCCATGATAGAACTTGGATATCATTGTCTTCAAACCATTGTGTGGCCTTCCAAGATGTGTGTTTGGGGTCATTGTCCTGCTGAAAGTACCACTCATCCTCCTCTATCTCCAGCTTTTCAAAGCTTTCCACCACCCCATCATCCAAAATCTGACAATACTGGACAGCATCCATCTTTCCCTCAACCTCTATAAGCATCCCCACACCATTCCAACCCATACGCCCCCATACCATGAGATTATTCCCCCCTTCATGCTTTATTGTTGGTGAGGTGGTGCAATCTGAGATGGATTCCCCTCTTTGTTTCCATACATACACCTTTCCATCTGACCCAATCCTGTTTATCTTGGTTTCATCTGTCCACAAGACCCTTTTCCAATCAGCTACTGTCCAGTTTCCATGCCATTGTGCAAACTCCAGCTGCCTCTGATGATGAGTCTTCTTCAACATGGGTACTTTCTTCTTGGTGGCAGAGTGGAAACCACTCTCCTGAAGTGCCTGTCTGACTGTTTGTGGGTGGACAGGGTGTGGAATAGTAGAATTAATAAAATGAGTAGCCTGAACAGCGGTGTTCAGCTTCCCTGATTGAATGTGACAAATAATAGATGTTTTGTCACGAGCAGAAAGCTTGGAAGGACATCCACCAGGGTTGTTTTCTTTGTTTGTATCCATATGTTTCTTGATTCTACACACAGTAGACTTCCCCAGACCAGTCCTTCTCTCAATATCTCTGACAGAATATCCCTGTTCAAGCAAAGAGATGACAGAAGCATGGTTGGCAGTAGAAGTGGCTTTTATAGTGGTGGTAAGAGGTCAAATTAAATTTCAACATGTCAAACTAATACAAATAGGTTTACATGACATTGTTTATGGTTTCCACAGTCACTTAAAGCATTATTTCAGCTTCAAAAGTGGGAAAACATCTAAAATAATAGATGCTCACAAAACTGTCCCAATGAGTCACAACTTGGTTTTGCTCATTACTCCATGAGTATTTATCCAAATCATATGACCCAAGGTGTTTTAGAAAGCCAAGATGATAATAGTGTGTTGGACAGGAGTGCCAAGACCAGGGATTATGTCATCACTCTGCACCAAAACCATCTGTCCAAAACAACTAAACATTGGAACAGTTTTGTAAGCCACTGTATTCCTCGGGGAGCTAGAGAGCAATTTCAGCTTTCACAACCCTTTGGGGGACACTGAGAAGGCTCTTTCCAAGCTCACTATGAAGAAAGGAGGCCATATAGTCAAGTATAATGTGGACTTTGGAGAACTAGCCTCCTGGGTCGATTGGAATGAAGTCACTCTTCATGATTAATACTTCCACAGACTTCTGCTCCATCTCCATATAGAAGTTTTGTGGGGCAGAAAGCCTGACACTCTGGCAGCCTTGTGGCTCAAGGCCCAAGACACTGACAACATTTACTGGATGCAGGAAGAAGAATCGCCTTGATGCCAAAACCTCCAGAAAGAAGGACTCCAAGGGTTTCCCAAACTCCAATAATAATTCCAACTCTAGCTCTAATAATCAGTCCAAGCCTCAGAATCCATCCAACTCTGATTGCAGTAATTAACCCTTGACCGGTGGCTCCTTTAAATCCAAGAGTAGTGTTTGAAAGTCCAGTCCAGTCCAGTTTTTTTGACCCCAGAGAGGGCAACCGCAGACCAGACTGGTTGCTCTTATTCAAGATATCTATACAACTGTGAACTGGACCAGCATAAATTTGTCCATTTTGATTGCTTACCAGTTACTGGACCAGTTGTAACCAGTCCAGTGCTGGGTCAGTTCAGACTGGTTTACATATATACACTCTATATAACAATGAAACAACTACATACATTTATTTTAAGGTAGCAAAGTGCCCCTCACAGGCAAGGGGGGGTGGGCATGTATATAATGAAATAAAAGGGTGTTGTTTGTGAGCGCATGTGATCCCCCATGTGGGTGGCAGCTCACAACAGCATGGACAGATGCAGGGTCGGGGACTTGGGGTGGTAGATAATGTTATTGCTCCCTGTCATTGTCCAGTCTCTCACATCATATTTTGACAGGTTGGGGTTTGTGAGAGGTTTGTGGGAGGTGGGCATTGTGGGCAAGAACAATGATACATATAGCCAAAAAAAAGGCATGTAAAGTTAAAACAGTAACAGTAAACAAAAGAAAAGACTTAGCTACAGGTGCAAACATGCACAAAGGGTGTTGAATGTGTGTGATGTGGCACATTTGTAGCTTGTCATTGTTGCTGTTCATCACCCATATTGTTCGTCCCAGGATGTCACCCATCGGTCACACCCACGATCCACTGCACGAGCAGGGGCTCATGAGGCTGGATGTGCATGCTTTGCCACCATTGTCATTGTCTCTGTCATCACAGAAAATAGTACCAATGATCCACCCTGCGAGCAGTGGCTTGCAAGGCTGGATGTTGGTATTGAGTCATTTGTGGGGCTGGTCTGTTCTCACATTAGTTTAAACCTATAAGAAAAGAAAACAACAATGTTAGTAAAAAGAATGATGAAAAAATGAAATACGACTCACTTATTATGTGTTGGAGCCATGGGCTTCAGTTGTCAAATGCATAGAATATGTGTGATGTGGCACGTTTGCAGCCATGGGTAATTGGAGGAAGTCAGGAGGTTCGTTGTTGTCATTGAAATTGTTGTTTGATGGTCATTGTTGTTTGTTGTCCATTGCCTGTTGTTCGATAGTAAGAGATTGCAAATCTATAAAACAAAACATATCATTAGTAGTAAAATGAAAAATGACAAAGTGAAAAGGCACAAACCATGTCAAATATGATGTCAAACACATATCGTTGCTGTATAATGGGGGTTGAAGGGGGGCAGGGGTGGTTGAGGTGGTGGTTTGCATTGAATGCGACATGGTGGAGAGTCGTGGGAGTCATCTGTCAAATGGTGCCACTTTGTTTTTTTGTGAGCACAAGCATGACCAAATGGTCTGTGTGCTGCCCCAGATATATAAGCACCCATGAAATAACTGATACTTTGGGCCCTCTCGCTTGTAAATAACAGTAGTAATATAATAGCATTTATCTCAGTCCATAAAGTATACTATTACAAAAAGTATTTAGCATTTATTCATATATTTATACCTCGCAAGCCTGATGCAACCAAAGTCCAGTTCACAACCAGTTGTGGTTGGTCTTTGGGTGGTCCATTGAGATGCCCTATCATTGATGAACCATGAACCAGACTTGTGAAAATGTTAGGGCAACCACAACCAATGGTCCAGTTGCCATCAGTCCAGTTTGGTTCAGTCCACAGTCTTTTTTTGGTCCAATAGACTGGACTTTCAAACACTATCCAAGAGTAACAAGCTGAAGGACTCCATCTCTGATAAGTTGGGGAAGAATGGCAAACTAACCAGAGAAGAATGGGAGTGTTGGACAAAAAAAGGTTTTTGCCTCTATTGCAGTGAAGGACATCTAGGTGGTAATTGTGGCAGGTCCAAAGCTGTGAAAGCCTGCACAGCTGCAGTCTCTGAATTCCCACTGGATTCCACAGACAAAGTGGAAGGACTTAGGGACTGGCAATGCAAAATTTGTTTCAGATGCTTTTAGAACCTAGGTAGACTTTGAGATAGGACTTAAGTTAAGCAGAAAATGTTGTAAGTCAAAGGTCAAGACATCATGAAAATGCTAAGATTGGTTAATGATCCAAGGCATTAGTTGATAAAGTTCATGATTGCATTGCAGTCAGAAGACATTCTTTGATATAAATGCAAAACAATGATTTTGATGTGAGATAATAATTGAAAATGTTTCCTAATGAGTGACTTCCAGTGTTGGATCAGGTGTTGAATAAACATTCATCTGTTGAAGGGGTCTATCCCCCTTAATAGATTTTATAAATATGTAGCAATAAACCATTTTTGGAAGGTGCTGAGCTGAACAAACACCACTCCCATTCCATGGCACTGTTACAACTGCTACATGACCAATGTACCTGTTATTATCAACTTAACTCATAGAATGAGAGGACCACTGCCACCTATGCCCAAATTCTTCCCCCAACACTTACTCATCTGTTTGTCTTGTGTCTATCATTGCTTACATCATGGTAAGCAAGGCTGAATGGGCATGAACAAGCTTGGGCCATGGTACATAGTAACACATCCATCCTCATTCTTAATAACAGTACTATTCTTCCTTTCTTTACTCATATTGTCCAAATTGTTTCATAGGTTTAAACAATTGAATTACAAGTTGAGATTATCTGCATAACACCTGTCGAACAAGGTTTTGGGGCCGTAATCAAATTTTGCACAAAGCCACCCAACACATGGATTTCTTACTGGCCCCGGCTGGGTGTGATCGCGGAAAGCGGACGGTCACGAGCCTAGATCAGGTATCGGAGGTGAGAAGATTAGTGTTAAGCGTTCTAAATCCATATAGGACGTTTTCCAGTAAGAGTGAAACTGATATTGTCTCGGTCAGTGACGCCAGCCAAATATCCGCTTCTTCGTAGGAACTCATCTGACTGGGGGCGAAACGATCTACAACCACTTCACGAGTGCCTACATCGCCCCTCTTGTGCCACTTATGCACGGAGCTTAGGTGTTTTCGAATGTGTCAGAGTTAACTCGGAGGATTTTGCTGTTCCTAATTGAATTGTCCTTCCGATATTTGGAAAGTAAGGGAGTTGTCCAGGTTGTCCGATATTACCACGAACATCCGTCCGTGGTCCGTTCATGCAAATGCTGAACGATTTCGCGTTCTTCATCGACAGGACTGATGTGTCAAGAAGCGCAAAATACGGAAGAAGTCGAGTATGTCGAAAGCAGTGATATTAGAGGCGTTTTCCTTGTGACCTGTTCTTGTGGGAGTAGACCAAGCCTAGCTCGGCTGTTTGGGAGGTTCTTGCCATTCGTTGGCCGTAATTCGCCCATCAGCTTCGTAGGGAGCGTGCGATCTTTATTTTACACATCTGGAGAAGTGTAGGTTGGGTGGAAAAGAGAGGTATGAAACTGGAGGCGAAGAAGGCCTGAATCAGGCAGTGCTGCCAAGAAATTGCTCAAATACTGCAAATCTTAGCTCTTCCTGATGCTGGAAATACTGATGGGAGGCTACGAAAGAGGTCTCAAATGGCCGTTCAATGAGCAGAAAGTCATGGAAAGGACCATCTACAAAGGTGAGTTGTTCGTTGAATCCTGGAGTAAATTCAGGTTGTCAATTAAATTACAATTCATGACCAATGACCAATCCATCATTCATTTGAGTAGACCTCCAGGGTGTCGACCGTCCATGGCTTCGTCCAAGCTTTGCCTGTAATTAATATGGCCTTTCTTTCCAATCACAGATACTTCAACTACGGTAAAGGATTCAGCAGAGACAGGAAGAATCCCTCATGAGTGCGATCAGAATCTGGCGTCGAGCTACAGATTGAACTTTGTTGCTCGGTCCGAGATTGATGTTTAGAGAGAGTTCAATGCATGTCAAACAACGATGGTGCTGTACGTTCCGGTAGCGGTCCGTTCCCGAACGACATTGGGAAAAGAAGAGTTACGGCTTGTGAACTGAGTTTTGCACTTATGATCACCGATCAATGTCTCGCCTATGCGAAAGTCTGAGCCAACCGCATGGATGAGGAGAGTAGCGGCTAGTAGCGGATACGCGTCAAGGATCCGAGCACATTGGAACATGCAAATTCACGTGTCCTACCTCTGTTATTAACTCCGCACTGCAGTGTTCTGCTCAATTGTCTTCTGCATTTCAGTTTCTTCAACGCCACATATCGTTTGCAAGCGGAATATGAGCAATTCGAGATTGACAACCCGAAGAGGGCAAGTTCTTTCTTCACTCTCCATACCAACCTCAGCCTTCGAAAATTTTCAATCTAGTACGTCTTTACCAAACTTTCAATGCTAAATAACTCATTGATCACTCTCCCTTCTAGACAGCATCGCGGGAACTGAGAAGAGAAATGGTGGATCGTGATTGTGGTATCTAGTGCGTTTTTCTCTTATTTTGTCCTGCCGAGTCATCTGGTTGAGTATGTCACCAATAGCTTCGAGCTGTCAGTAGTGCCCTGCCGGACTTCGTGTTGTGGCGCAATCTTCTGTTTCGAACACATATCTGATGTATGGATCATAAATGCCTTGCATCTCTTGCTCTGTTCTGATCATTTGTTCTTCAACAGCGGCTACACGGCTCTTGTTACGACGGACGCTGCCCAGCATGTCAAGCACCATGCACCCTACAGTCAACCACCCTTATTCTGTCCAGTGGTTGTGCTTCACCCACAACTCGTCCCCAGACACACGTCACATCACTATCTACATCCCCGTCGGCAAACTCGCTTACCGTTCCAGAATCTGAATCACGAGTTTCGGGGTATCGGGAAACGTGTAAAACCCCTCCACCACTACGCCCTAGTTCACTTTCATCTACATCTTCCTAGCACCCTCTATGTCATCATCACCTTCCAGCCCATCTCTATCCATCGCCGGATCCACACCTCCCTCCTCCGCGGAACCTTCGAGCGGTGATGAAGACAAATCACGCGTACGCCCCAAGTCAGATCGCCCACATTCATGTGGATTTCCGCTAGATTTGCAACATTTCCGCGGTTACACGTTGAGATCAGATTCGCATTCGAACCAACACCCTTCTATGGTTGTTCAAGATGCAGAAATGTCGCCATGGGAGATCGACGTCTCGAAGAATTCCGGGGAGACCTTGAGCCGCGTCACGAGCGTGGTGGGCTTGACGCTGTTTCTGTATGTCTTGTTGAATTCATGAGGATGCGCTTTACGTGGCGTCGCATGCTATGCATACATTCGTTATAGGCCGACCACTCATGGTGTTTTTCTTATCCTCGCTGTCTTTGTTGTCGTATATCATACATCTATCATCTCAGCACACGCATGTAACATTGTAACTCACTGTGTAATATTAACGACAAATGTTGTATTACTATATGACTATTGACGACTACATATATAGAATGGAAATCAATTATATTATGTTCTCTGATCCGATTTGAATCTCGAATATAAGTTCTTCTTGTAGCGCAACATCCCTCATCGATGCCTCAAATTCGTCATCCTGGCATCTGAGAGCACCTTCGGCAGACTCGACGTCAAAAGTAGACGATATAATTTCAAACTCCGCTGGTAATACCATTATTCCATTACCTCCTCCTTCCCCATGACACACTTACTTACCATGGCCCTGAGGCATCCCATTGGACCACGAACGTGGCCTGCTATAACCGATGATGCGCACCTTTGAATGATAAGCCTACAAATATGCCATAGCATCATGTGCTGGTAGCACCTTGCGCAGGCTCTTGGCAGGCTATTGCATCATCGCAACTGCGAGTTTTCGTAATACCAATCCGAACTCGGGGTCGCTTTGAATAGTTAGTTATACTAGTATTTATCTGCAAAGGACCCAGCTATCAAGATGTTAGACGGTACATTAGGACTTACATATCGTGGTATACATAAATTACCGATTTTTTGTAAATAGTGAGAATATGGGGGATGATTCACCCGGTATCACATCAAACGAGTCAACGAGGACATAGGGATGGTAGCGGTCAAAGTAGGGCTATTATCTGCGGGGTTTTTTTGACCATGGATAATCGCGATTATTAGGGGCGGTCAGAGTAGGCGATTCTAAGCCGATTCTGATGGCGATTCAGACACCGATGTTGGAGGTGCAGAATCGTCAGAATCTGAAGCGCCTACTCGATTCTCATACCTGATTTCGTTCGTTTTCCACTGCGGCAAGTTCTTCACAACACGTGATTTTCGGAGAAAGCCGATGCTGAACTTAGGTGTTTGTACACATCACACAGTAAAGGGAGATCATTTTGTTCCCTCTTTAATTTGGGAGTTAGTTTAAACCAACAACATGTTAAAACATATTATTGGCCTTGAGAAAAGGCTTCTTGGACTCATCATAATCAACAAATGTCATGTGATCTTCCAAATAAGTTGAAAAATGTGAAGGTGCAGTGCAGAGGTACTACAACAAATGAAAAAATAATATGAATCCTAGGAAATGTGCTGAATATAGTATATGTGGTCCAGAGATGGTCTGTGTTACAAAAAATTAAATTTTGGAGAGGTTATTCATGATAACAGCCACTATGAGACTGATGCAGTAGTAAAGCTATCCTGCATTTCATACCTTTAAAAATAGTGTAAAATAATATATTTATGGTATGGTTTTTGTACATTGATAAACCTCCAAATGGAAGAAGTTTCATCAGGAGCTGGCATGAAAATCTACCACTAAGAGGAGTGAAAAAGAAGGTTATTTCCTACTTGTAAGGGATGAGTCAATAAAATAAATTCCTCACATATTTTGACCACAGTCCATACTGCACAATGGGATGGTTTTCATCTTTATATGGGCAAAATAGCACTCCTCTGCTGGGTTGAGTTTCATCAATTTAAGGGGAATGAAAGAAGAAGGCTTTTTCCTCCATCTAAGGGATGTGTCAAAGGGATGAATTCTTCTCCTAATTCACACTCCACCAAATCCACCCCAAGGAATGGTTTTTATCTTCATATGGGCAAAAATAACAACCTCTACCCAGGTTGAATTTCATCAACTTTCTGGGGTTCTTCTGAGGGTATCAGAGTTCAAAATGCTGCTACCGAGGATGGAACTTCAGGCAGGAAAAACACCAGACTTCTGGTTGGACCTGGTCATCAGTGGTCAAAGGGTTCAGGAGTTTTGAGGCAGAATCCACTAGGCTGTAGCATGCCAGGTGAAAGGACTTGGCTTCAACTTGTAAGAAGTTGCACCCTTCTCCTCATCAGTTGTCTGTATTTCAAAGTGGAGGAAGTTCAGATTTCTGGAGGGTTTCCAGAGGAAAAAGAGGGTAGAAATAAGCAGAGTTTTAATATTAACGTCAAGGGCAAGACTTTGGAAGGAAGAGTGAAGGAGTTGGTTGGTTATGTTGAGATTATGTTGAGGCTTGGATGATGCTGGGTCAAGACTTGATAATTGGGTAGTATATGACTGATACACAATTTGCAAACTAAGGTACAAGGCTAAACTATGGGTGCTTAAATAATGAAGGCTTGAAGAATAACAGAAAATGTAAAAGTTTACTAATAGGTCTGTATAAGTGTCCATGGCCATATTTGGTAAGACTGTATTAGAAATATAGTGAGTAAGCAAATGATTACTAAAGCATGTGAGGACCTGTCTGGTGACTAAAAAGTGCTGTGGACAGAATGCTGGTGGAAATTATCAGAAAGACTTTGATCATTTGCATATTGTATAGGATTTGCAAAAGTCTTGCATGAAGGTCCACAGGTTGGGCCAGATATAGTCATATCAGACAAGTTGGAGGGTCTTGTTCTAACCAAGGTGGCCAGAAAGGATATGGTCATGTTTGTACTGCAGGACTTTGAGGTGGAGATCTGCAACATCTAGGACACAAATCTGGTCGAAGTGGCAAAGAAGACCACTGTCATCTACAGTCCACTTAGGAGCAGAAGTGCTCAGGAGATGTGTGGATGAATTGGGATCAAGGGCTAGAGAGGATTGAATGTCATTGTGGAGTTTCTCAATGTCCATAAGGATTCCTTGTCAGATGACTGGAGTGGCAAGATAAGTAGCTCAAAGCGATGAGGTGAGCTGTTCTTGGGTAAATACAGTAATAGGTCCACTTTGTGCTTTAGGGTCTGGGAAGACTTCCAAATGCATCAACACATTACAACTCATGCTCCCAACCCCTATGAACCCTATGAAACCACTTTGAAATGACTTTGAACTATTTTGAACTACTTCAAATGACTTCAAACAACTTTGAACAACTTTGAACAACTTTGAACAACTTTAAACAACTTTGAATGACTTCAAACAACTTCAAACAACTTCAAACAACTTCAAATGACTTTGCAACACTTCGAGCGAGTTTGAATGACTTTGGCTGCTATATGCCTATCGCACCACCCTTCAAACACATGCAGCACACCCTGCACAAGTAGTGCATTGCATATTGAGCACCACCAGACACAAGGAGATACAACAAAGGGCTTCTAGGATGTGATCGTGGTGCTTTGACAGTTCTATGATATATTGGAACAATAGGACAAGTACTTTTGATACATTGCAACTCTATATGTTTCACTTATTATCATTTCTCATTTGTTATATGAATTGCAAAGTTCTTTATTGTTTTGTATTTTGCCTCATGTTGTCCACATGTTTTATTTCCTTTTAAGTACCATCTCTTCAAAACACATATAGGCTTGTACTAGCTACTTAGAATAGCAGAGAAGAAATCATCCTCTCCCATTCATTGTCTGATTTAAGAGCAGTTCTCTTGAGTCCAAGCCTTGTGTCACAATCCAAAGTTCTGCAAATTATCACAAACTTCTTTGAACTTTCATACTAGCCTCTTGAAACTATCATCTATCATCTATTGTCTCTTGAAACCCTCCCAATTCTCTATAGTCATTTCTCAGCATCCCTTGAGACCATCCCCATTTTCTATAAACCCCTTGAATATCCTTGAACTTCTTTGAACTTTCCTTAGAGCACTTCACAGACCTTCATGTGCCCTGGAACTTTACCCAATATCATTTGAACTCCTTGACCTTAGTTCCCCTATTCTTGGATAACAGCAGTAATATTTAGTACCACCTTGCACCCTTCCTCTAACTTGTGTTATACCATCTAAGACCTTTCTAGTAGGTTTTGTTGGGGTTTCCAGGTTGAGTATTATCAATGGATCAGAAATTGCTCAGGTTTGCCAAGACAAAGTCGCTATTTCCCCCTTTGCAGTAGATGTCCTATCATCTAGTGAGCACATTGGGTTTCACCCCTAATTTCCCAGGGCAGAAGTGGATGACTAGGTTGAATTGGGAGAGGTATTTGGACTGTCTGGCTTGGCAGTGGGTAAGGAGCTTTGTCATGTGAAGTACTCCAGATTCTTGTGATCAGTAACCACATTGATCAGGTTTCTGGAGCCTGACTGAGGTAATTTTAGCACTACCACATTGGGCAAAATTATTTTAAAAATTGCATATGGGCCAACTTGCTTTCTGTAAGTTTTCTTGAAAATCATGGAATAATTAGATCCTTGGTACTTAGCCATACCAAGTCACCAACTTTATACTCTGGAGCAATGGCTTGAGTATGATCCACATGTCACATCATATCATCATGTGCTTTCATCAATGCCACCTCTGCTTCCTCCTGTACATTTCACATCTTAGATACAAAGTCTTCTACTGACTGTACTTTGATTTCCCTTTGAGGTTCTATTCCCATTCGGGGATGATACCCATAATTAGCAAAGAAGGGTGATATGTGAGTAGCCAACTTGAATTTATTATTGTGAGAAAATTCAGCAAATGCCAACCATTCAGGCCAGTCAGTTTGTTGGTAGTTGACAAACATGCATAGGTACTGCTCCAACTCCTGATTCATTCTCTCTGTCTGCCCATCAGTTTGTGGGTTATTGTCAAGACCTGACTCATCTGATTGGATTCCTGGTCTTTTCTGAACTCTTCTTCTGATTCCTTTCCAACCTTGTCTGTTAGCATCCTGGCTGCAGCACCTTTTAGTCATCATGTGTCTTAGTAATCATTTGCTTACTCACTTTATTCCTAATACAGTCTTACCAATTCTGGTCATGGACACTTACCAAGACCCATTAGTAAAATTCCACATTACCCATTATTCTTCTGGCCCTAGTTATTTAAGCACCCATAGCTTAGCCTCAGTCTCCAGTTTGCAAATTACTTGTGCTTACACTTGTACTTGTACTTGCAGTTATCCTTGTATTATTCTTGCCTAATAACATCCTCTTAATCATCCTCGACTCATTCCTGAACCAAATCTTAAACCTTGTGGACTCCTCTCGACGTAATCTCTCCACATACCTCTGCTTCATCCTACCTTCACCCTCTGTCCAGAAACCCGCTGGACACCCGCTTGCCTCTCACTTGAAATAGGACAACTGATGAGGAGAAGGGTGCAACTTCTTATAAGTTGAAGTCAAGTCCTCCCTGGCCCCTTTTCTCCTGGCATGCTAATAGGTCCATTGCACACTATAAGGTCTGGAGAAGATTCCCACTTGTATCAACACATTACAACACACACTCCGAATCACTATGAATGCCATGAAATCAACTTCGAACGTTTTCAAACTATTTTGCACCATTTCAGATGACTTCGAATGACTTCACAGCATTTCGAACAATATCGGCCACTGTATAGCTGTCTTGAAACACTTTCGATACACGCTGCACATCTGGAGCAAACCATTTCATCGCATATCGAGCACTATGGACACGAGGAAAGACTACGAGAGACTTAGAATGTGATAAGTGTGGTTTTATGTTTCATTGATATATTGAAGCACAAGATAAGTACTTTTACTATATGGGAACACTATACGTTTCAGTTATTTATCATTTTTCATTTGTTTCATGATCTACAAAGTCCTCATTGTTTGATATATTGCCTCATGTATTACACATGTTATTATTTCCTTTTTAGTACTATCTCTTCAATTTGTATATAGACTTGTATTAGTTACTTAGAATACCAACAAAGAATACCAACAGGGGAACAGAGCACAAGTTACCCTCTCACTTATCATCTGACTTAAGAGTTGTTCTCTCGGGTCATATCTTTGTGTCATATCTCTAAGTTCTGCAAAATATCGCTAACTTTTTTGAAACTATCATATTCACTCCTCATTTTATCGCACATTGCCTATTGCCTTTCAACAAACACTTCACATTTGCTAAGCTTATTCCTCGATATACATTGAACCTCTTTGAACTTATCCAAACTACTTCACACATCTTTGAACTTATTTGAACTATTTTGAACCCATTTGAACCTATTTTGAGCTCATTTGAACAACTTCGTATGCTCTTACAGATTATTTGCACCGTCCCTCATTATTTCACCTCACTAAAGACAACATTTGGAAATCAGTGGTGATATTTAGTACCAACTCGCATCCTTCCTCTGACTCATGTTATGCCATCTGAAGCCATTTAGTAGGTTTTGTTTGGGTTTCTGGGTTGAGTATCATCAATGCTACAGCCTGGTAGATTCTGCCTAGAACCCCTGAATGCCTCTGAACACTGATGACCGGGTCTCACCAGAAGTCTGGTGTATTTCTGACCATGTCCTGACCTTGGTAGTAGTGATCTTGAATTGTGACATTGATATGCTGTAGATATCCTGGTTTGAATTTTCAATATGTTGTTTAACTCTTGCATAAATGCAGAAGCAAATTATGATCCATGATCAGAGATAACTGTATCAGGTAATCCATGTAACCACAATACCTGATTCAGATAGAGATGTGCCAAGCCCAACGATGAGGTTTCTGCAGTAGTAGGAATAATATGGACTTTCTTTGTGAAGCAGTTGCATACTACAAATATTGCATTGTATCCTTGAGCTTTAGGTAATCCAGTGATAAAGTCCACAGATATATCTCGCCATGGTGCTTTAGGTATAGGGTTTGGCATGAATTTCCCTGTGGGCTTTTCTGGAAATTTCTTCCCTCTCATGCATGTATCACATCCATCCACATACCCCAACACATATTTTGAGATTCTGGGCCACCAATAATTTCTCATCACCAATTCCAATGTCTTTCACCTTCCTGGATGTCCAGCAGCTCACATGTTATGATGTAATTGGACAATTCTCCCTTCGTAAATCTTGATCTTTCAGTACATATACTTTTTCTCTGAACAACACTAACCATCTTGATTCCATCAGGACCAGTCATTAATCCCAAGAACTCAATCTTACTTGCCCCAAACACACATTTCTCCAATTTTATGAATAAATCATTCTCTGCCAATCTTCATAGTACCTCCTGCACTATTGCTTCATGGTTTTCTTCATCCTCCATGAATACCAGAATGTCATCAATAAATATTATTACCATGCCTTTGTCTATTATGTCCTTGAAAATGTCATTCATCATATTTTGGAAAGTCGGAAGACTATTGGTCATCCCCAAAAACATGACAAGCAGCTCAAAGGATTCTTAATGCATGGCAAATGCAGTCTTCCACTCATCTCCTTTCCTTATTTGTACATTATTGTACACCCAGCATAAATCCAATTTTGTAAAGACCTTGGCCTTTTCCACCTTGTCAATTATTTCTGGGATCAATGCCAAATGGTATGCATTTTTCACTGTCTACTCATTCAGATACCTATAATCTGTACACATCCTCTTCCTCTGATCTTTCTTTGGTACAAAGAATATTGGTGATGTCTGCAGTGATTTTGAAGGTCATATGCATTCCTTGCACAATTGTTCATTAAGGAATGCATCCACTTCTTCTTGTTCCATTGGAGATAATGGGTAGACTTTTGACTTCTTTGGCACAAATCCTGGCTTCATCTCAATTGCATGATCCCATGGCTTTCACACTGGCATTCGCTCAGATTCCTTCCTCTGAAAGACCAACAAATATTTATGATATGCTTTTGATACCCACTCCTCCACTGGCTTCTCCACTTTCACAGCATTTTTATCCCACAACTGTCCTCCACAAATTTCCCTAAAAGTTTGCTTCTGTTCTTCCTTATTGGTCATGATTGGAACTTCCCCATTTGGCATGTCCTGATCTTCCACTTCCTCCATTGTAACAGAATACTTCCTTGGACACTCTTTTTCTTTCCTTTCCTTCTTCTCCTTTTTTACTTTTCTCCCATATACATTACATTCCTTAGGATAGCAAGTAATGTGTACCTTCCCCATTTTCCAATCAATTTCTGGGTTATGTTTATGTAACCATGGACATCCAGTTATTAGATTGGTTTTCCTAAGGTCACACACCTCAAATACGGGTCGTTCCTGATGATCCTGATACTTTAGTATCATTGTCACCTGCTCCTTCATTGTTCCTTCATAATTGATCATACTGTCAATATTGTACACCATTATATGTTGTGGCAGTTTATGCATGTGAATACCATTTCCAGTAATTAAGGATCAATTAATGAATAATCTGGTAGCACCACTATCAAGCAATGCCTCCCCATCAATTGCTGCATGTGTGTCCACTGTATTCAATCCTACTGTCAAGCTGATTTTGCGTTCTATCTGCACAGAGCAAATAAAGAATTTAGGGGTCTTCGAAAATAAGGCTGGGCATTTTTCTTTATCGCATAAGTGATGATGGTCGTACTCCTCAATTTCTCTTTCGGGTTCATTCTGGGTTTTCTCAGATATGAATACATTATAATAATTCTGAGTCACCAATGGGGAAACCTTCACTGGAACTCTTCCACAAAATCTTTCTGCTTATCTTCCTCCAACTTCACTTCCTCAATTGTTGATTCTCTAATTTTTCTTTTCTGCCTACAATTCATAGCAGTATGCCCTAATTGCCCACAGTTAAAACATTTAAGTGGGGCTCATCTCCCTGCTTGATCAACCTCCATTGCATCTGCTGATGCCACTGACTCCTTAACAATAGGTGTCACTGCCATGGCTGGTCACTGTGCCCTCAGAGTTTGTACCTGAGGCATTCTTCCTTTCTTGGACTTTCCTCCTGATGACTTTCCAAATTTGGCATTTCCATACATCAATTTTGACTTCACCTGCTCCTGTCGGTATTGCCAATCAAGGCACATTGCCCAATTGTACCACTCATCCAACCTCCCTGGCATAGAAGGTAGTTGATAGATAGACTTGAATAAAGAGGGATTTAATCCTGCTTTCAAAAATTCTACCAACACAGCTTCTTGTTAGGAAACAGTCTCCTAACATGCCTATTACCTAATACTATTTTTATTTTATTTCATTTTATTTCACCAAAATACACTACAAAATGCCTATATATGCATTATTTGTCAGCATGGGAATTCTTTATTTACATGCATCAATATGTACGTGCATGTGTGCGTGCATCTGTAATAACATACTACAATATGTGTAACATAGTATATAACCCTAAAATAAATACTAGGAGACCACAGTTGTGTTCTCTTAGGTATTCCATCCACATTAGTGGTGCAAAAGGCCTATATCAGCCAACTGTTCTATTTTTAACCCCTCGCATCAAAACCATCAATCCCCCCATCACGCGCGCACCCTCCGCTGCCTTCTTGTAGGAGAACCTGCACAGTCAAGCTAGCAGATTAGTGGGTGTCACTCTAACACTTCTCCCATATCTGTCTGTGAAGCTTCTGCCTTGAACTGCAAAATAAATTCATCTGTCATTAGAGAACCTTGGCACATGGTTTTTAATTCAGCATTAGCCATCGCCTTGGATTAGGGTCTCCAAACTGTGCCTCCATTCTCTCCAGAAATTCCCTGAAGGTTGCAAGTAGTTTATATCCCACAGCAATTTGATTAATAGCTTCATTTCTCCAAAACTGTGCTTTCCCCTCCTGAATGTATGAGAGAGCAAACATAATCATAGACTTGGTTGTACAAATCTTGGGCTTCCTCCCATGGATGTACAATACTATAGAACTGATGAAGGACTTTGTATTCTCCATGGTACTGTCAAAGATTTGTGGGGGTGCATATTTAGATAAGCATGCTTTTCCACTTTCAGATATCTCCACTGCCTGCACATCATCCTGAGATATCCACTCCACCATCTCCTCCATCTCATCATCTTTATCTTCTACCATCTCTGGTTTTATTTCTGCTGGTTTGGGCTGTGATGCTGCCAATACTGACACTAATTGGGATATTTGTACTGTAAGTGCATCAATTTTTGCTTCTAGCACTGTGTTAGGGCGACACCCACAGTTCTGCTAGCTAGACTGTGCAGGCTCTCCTACAAGAAGGCGGCAGGGTGCATGCGCGTGATGGGCGGTTTGATGGATTTGATGCAAGGGGTTAAAAATAGAATAGTTGGCTGAAATAGGCTTTTCGCACCACTATTGTAGATGGAATACCTAAGAGAATCTCCTAGTATTTATTTTAGAGTTATATTCTATGTTACATATATTGTAGTATGTTGTTATGGATGCGTGCGCACATGCACATACATATTGATGCATGTAAATAGAAAATATCCATGCTGACAAATAATGCATGTATAGGCATTTGGTAGCGTATTTTGGTGAAATAAAATGAAATAAAATAAAATAAAAATAGTATTATGTAATAGTCATGTTAGGAGACTGTTTCCTAACACACTGGCATGGGAACAGGATTAGGACTGGGATTAGAAGTTAATGGTTTTTTTTTTTTTTTTTTCAAATTATTGTGCAAAAAGGGCTGTGCCCTTATAGTACACAGTACATGCAAACAGGTCAAAGTAAGGTAGAGATGGGGTGTTGGGTGTGATAAGTCAATGCTGAGGCTGATGTAAGTAGTGAACATTACACTGAACTACAAGAGTCAAGGGATTCCATAACCCCCCACTGATGAAGCAGCAGAGAAAGAGTAGGTTAGTATATCTGCCACCATTTTAGGCCCCGCTCCCCTATTAAGACCTGAGAAAGAAAGAAAAATGATGTGTGAAGGGTACAGGTTGTCTGCTACAGGCCTCTGGTGAGATGGGGGAGGTGGAAGGATAAAAGAGTGACACATCAGTGCACCAGACCAGCTAAAAGGGGGAAGGAGGGGATTAGGAGGTTAGTAAAGGACTGGGCAGGAGGACATTGGCCTTTCAGAGGGGGAGAGGTGGGTGGGTGGATGCTGAGTCAAAGGGGGTAGGGGTGTTGGTCAGGTAGCAGATGCTAAAAGGTCCCTGGCATGGGTGAGGAAGGTGTTGGTGAGGTTGGAGAGATCAGGGCAGTGGGCTGACTCAGTGGATGACTTGAAGTGTTTGGTGGCATGGATAAAACTAAAGAGTGGTTGGACAGTGTCGGGATGAGAAAGTAAGTAAGGAAGAGACTCAGCTTTGCATTTCAACTTGCAGCAGAGGGCATCATGTTCATGTTGGTAGTGCAGGCATATGAACAGATAATAACAGATAGTTTCAACTGCCTTTGCAGTGAGGACATGATGGGGTTTCAGAGCAGTGTATGTGGAACAGATGTTGGTTAAAAGAGGAATGGCCTGTGCAGAGGTGGGTTATGATGGCTGATTGGTGGCAGTTGAGGCTGTCAATAAACTTCATGAAGTTGTTGGAGGGGAGGAATTTGTCAATGAGGTTGAGGAGAGGGAATCTGGGGGAGGTCTTTCAGCATTGCTTCCATCATTTATGGAGAGCAGTGAAATAGGCTTGGCAGACTGAGAGAATGCTGGCAGGGAGGGGTTTCCATCGGAGGAAAACTGGGAGGATGTTGGGAAGGCTAGACGAGCCTTGCATGGCCAGTTTGGCTTCAGCATCAGCTCGCTCATTCAGGGTGAAGTCAGCATGACCTGGGGTCCAGATTAGTTGAAGTTCAATGATTTCTTGCACCTTATCTTTCCAAGGGATACCTTGATGTAGGGCTGATTTGTGGGCCCTGCTATTGAAAACATGGTAGTGTTTGGAGTGGAGTTTTTCAGCAGCTTCATGGATGTGGGCAAGGAGGTAGTGGGCTGGGTGAGGTTTCTGGTTGTCGAGGGCTTTGATGGTAGCTTGACTGTCAGTACCTAGAATGGTGGGGAGGTGTGGGTGAGAGAATGTCTTGATACCTGATAGAAGATGAAGTCCTAGGATTAGGCTAATGATCTTGGCTTCATAGACAGTGTGCTTTGAGATCAGCCCTAGGTGGTAGTGGAGGGGGTTAACTTCATGACCATTGGAGAATAAGATGGCTGAGGTGCCAACATCCCCTTTGAAGCCTGGGCCATTACAATATCCTGAGTAAGGTGCATCTGCATGGGCCACATCTGCAAAAGTGAGTGCTGCATTTTTGCTGTTCATGATGAAAGTGTCGAAGGATGGAATATAATTGGGGCAGCAGCATGTTGGGGCCACTTTTTTGACTGAGGGGGGGAAAGATCTTGGTGATGAAGAACAGGGAGTGTAGGGGGGAGCAGTGTTTCTTGACATATTGGGCAGCTGTAGAGCATACTGGGTTGTGGAGGGGGTGAGAAGAAGGAAGGGAAGCAAGGCAGACTGCAGCATGGTGATAGGTCCATTGCACACTTTAAGGTCTGGAGAAGTTTTCCAATCATATCAACATATTATGACAGATGCTCCAAACTGCTACAAACACTACAAAATTGACTTCGAACCTTTTTCGAACAACTTCGCATGATTTCAAATGACTTCAAACCATTTCAAACCATTTCATGATATTTCAAACACTTTCGAGCAACTTCACAGCATTTCGAATGCAGTCAGCCACTATATAGCTGTCCTGAAGCCCTTTTGATACACACTGCACAACCAGAGTGAGCCATTTCATCTCATTTCGAGCACTACTGGGCATGAGGAGAGATGACAAAGCAATTAGGACATGATAATAGTGCTTAG
Source organism: Tricholoma bakamatsutake (assembly GCA_029959215.1). NCBI lineage: Eukaryota > Fungi > Basidiomycota > Agaricomycetes > Agaricales > Tricholomataceae > Tricholoma > Tricholoma bakamatsutake. The sequence goes on along the minus strand of CP114857.1, from coordinate 13,757,659 downwards.
AGGTTTTAATGATATATTGAAGCAAAAGATAAGTACTTTTACTATATGGGGACACTGTACATTTCAATTATTTATTATTTCTTATTTGTTTTATTATTTACAAAGTCCTCATTGTTGTATATATTGCCTCATGTTTTCCACATGTTATTATTTCCTTTTTAGTATACTATCTCTTCAAATTGTATATAGACTTGTATTAGTTACTTAGAATGACAGCAAATCAAGGGGAACAGAGAAGAAGTTACCCTCTCCCTTATTGTTTGATTTAAGAGCCATTTTCTTGAGTCTTAGCCTCATATCATATCTCTAAGTTCTGTGAAATATTGCAAACTTCTTCTAACTATTGTATTTGCTCCTCAATTTATTGCACATTGCCCATTGCCTCTCAAAAAACACTTCTTATTTGCTGTATTTGCTCCTTGACACCAGTCCAATACCTTGACTCCCTTTGAAACTATCTCAAACCTCTGCAAACCTCTGCGAACTACTTCACGCATCCTTCAAACCTTTTCAAACATTTTTCGAATCTTTTCAAACATTCTTCGAACCTTTTTCGAGTCTTTTCAGTAACAGCAGTGGTATTTAGTACCAACTCACACCCTTCCTCTGACTCGTGTTATACCATCCGAAGCCATTTAGTAGGTTTTGTTTGGGTTTCAGGGTTGAGTATTATTAGCAGAAGAGAATCTTGTGGTAGAGAAGATCTATAGGGAGAAGGTTAGCATGTATATCAAGGATGTCACTGGCAGCAGTGCTGAGGGAGCTAGTGATATATTTTGCTGCTCGATGCTGGATGGGGATCAATTTATTGGTGATGGCAACTGAACCCACCCTCTTCTTCATGGATGGGGAGAGGTGGATGTCAGTATACCAAACATCAGCTGCATAGGTAAAGGCAGGGACAGCTACTGTGTTATATAATTGGTGAACCCTGCTAGGGGGCATGCCACCTGAGATACATGAGAGGCGAGCGACTTGGAATGACCACCAGATTGCACTTGCAATTACTTTCTCATGGTGGGCTGACCAGCAGAGCTTGGGGTCAAAGAGGACACCAAGATACTTGTATGTTGGGACCATGGAGACCACTTGCATGGTGGTTGAGTCATCTGGGTTGAGTCTAAAAATGGAGAGGTCAGTAGGAATAGAATCTTGGTGGGAGCGCAGAAAATTCATGAGGGCAAGTTTGGATAGCTTAAAGGGGGAGTTGTGCAAGATTGACTATTTAAAGCCACCCAAAGGGTGTTCCATCATGTCTCTAAGAATGGCGTGGCATGTAAGGAGGTCATCACCAATCGTGAGTAGCATGCCATCATCAACAAATCCAATGGCAGTTTCATTCTTGTGAAGAGCTATAGAGATCAGTGGGGCATTACAAAAAGCATAGAAAATCATGGATAGTGGGCATCCTTGGTTAGTGTTATTGATGATATCGAAGAGATCAGAAGTGAGGTCATCAAACTTAAGGTGGGTTTGCAGCCTGTAAGCATACATTCAGTAAAATAAATGTAGCATGAGGGTACTCCTCGGGCTTTCATGTTGTGGATGAGCTGTTTGCAAATGGTGTTCGGGAAGGCCCCTTGGACATCAAGAAAGAGTGCCACTTCTACTTTTCATGAGCACCAGGCATTCTTAATTTTGTGGGTGATGACATGCATGGCATCTGTAGTATTCTGCCCAGAGCGACTGCCAAATTGATCCAGAGAGAGCATGTCATGTTTTTTGGCTAGGTGGGAGATGTCAGCTGTGACGAGGGTAAATAGAAGTTTACCAATGGTATTGAGAAGGCCGATGGGACAGTAGGCTTTGGTGATGTCATATGCTGGTTTACCAGGTTTGTAAAGGATGAGGGTTGTGGAGATGAGCCAGTTCTTGTGATAGACATCAAGCTTGAGGACTGCACAGAATCCTGGAGCCTTAAAGGGCTTGAGCTGGTTGATTACTTGATGAATCCAGTGACGAGAGAAATAGCAGAGGCTTGGGACCAGTGATAGGTCCACTGCATGCTATAAGGTCTGGAAAAGAATCTAACTGTATTGACACATTATGACACACACTCCGAATTACTATGAATGCCACAAAATTGACTTCGAATGTTTTCGAATTATTTTGCACTATTTCAGATGACTTCAAACCTTTTCGAACTATTTCATGACATTTCATGACACTTCGAATGACTTTGCAGCATTTTGAATGACATCAGCCACCGTATAGCTGTCTTGAAATACTTTCGATACACACTGCACATCCGGAACAAGCCAATTTGCTGCATATCGAGCACTACAAGACACGAGGAGAGACTACAAGAGACTTAGAATATGATAAGTGCAGTTTTATGTTTCATTGATATATTAAAGCAATAAAACAAGAACTCTTACCATACTGGGACAATGTACATTTCACTTATTATCATTTTTCATTTGTTTTATATTTTACAATACCTTTATTGCTGTGCATATTGCCTCATGTTTTACACATGTTCTTATTTCCTTTTTAGTACTATCTCTTCAATTTGTATAGAGACTTGTATTAGTTAGTTAGAAAAAGGAGAATACCAATGGGGAACAGAGCACAAGTTACTCTCTCACTCATCATCAGATTTAAGGGCTGTTCTCTTGAGTCTTATCTTCATGTTGTACCTCTAAGTTCTGTGAAATATCGCGAACTTCTTCAAACTTTTGTATTCATCTCTCGACTCATCACCCATTGCCTATCTCCATTCGACAAACACTTCACATTCGCTAAACTCATACCTCGATATACCTTGAACCTCTTCGAACTTCTTCGAGCCTACTTCAAACTATTTCACACATCTTTGAACCTATTTTAAACTCTTTCGAACTTCTTTGTATGCTCTTACAGACTATTCACACCATTCCTCATCAATTTGCCTCACTAAAAACAACATTTGGAAATCAGCGGTAATATTTAGTACCAACTCGCACCCTTCCTCTGACTCGTGTTATACCATCTGAAGCCATTTAGTAGGTTTTGTTTGGGTTTCTGGGTTGAGTATCACCGGTCTGGGGTATTCAGTATCAGCCAGAACAGAAGGGGTGTGAGGAGGGGGGGGAAAGAAAGAGTCAGCAAGAGCTTGAGCTTTGGCATTATTGGTGGAGGCAAGGGTCATGGTACCATTAAGACTGAACTTGAGATCAGGGATCCTAGCACATGAAAAATCAGAGGGTTCATTAGTGACATATTTGTTTGCAAGATAGATTTCATGGGGCTTAGTATTTTCTAGCCAGTGAATCCAGTGCTCTATGCATTTGTTTTTGGTGGCTTCGGTGAATTCTTGGCATGTGGCAGCATGCTCCTGCTTAGTGGGGTGTCATGGATGTTGCCGAAGTGGAAAGCTTCATAGCTGAGTTTGTTCTTTTTGGTCTTGAGTTCATTGAGTTTGTTGCACCACCAGCACTTGGAGAATAGGGTAGGCTTCTTTATTGGGACATGGGTGGCAATAGTCTCTTGGATAATCAACATGAGAGTATCAACTTTGGTATAGAACTCAGCTTCACAGGTTATAGGCAGTGTGGGGGAGCAGAGGTTGAGGGCCGTGGAGAGCGCATTGTCAAATTCTGCCCAGTCCACATCATGGAAGTCTGGAGAAGGGGGGAGGGGGTCCGAGAGATGGGGAGTTCAATGATAGTAATAATTGGGAGGTGGTCAGTGAGTGGGGGGTGGAGTGCAGCATTTACATCACAAGAGATAACAGGGTCCAAGTCTGAATGGGCACACCAAACATTGTTGGGGCAGGTCCAATTCCCGGTCGCCATTTCTAAAGTGGGGATACCTGGAGGGAGAGTCAGGACCATGTCGAAATTGTGCAGAAGGTCAAGGAGAGGGCCGATAGTCTGTCTGGTGGAGTTAAGATGATGATTAGTCTCCAGTTCCCATAGAGGATGGTGTCTGTTAAAGTCGTTGATCCAGAGCATTTGATCATGGGGAGTTGGGCATGCTAGAGGGAAGGAAGCAGTGAGGAAGAAGCATAGTGATAATAGGACATTGTTGTGGGTGCAATCATTGTATATGTTGAATATGGAAATACTGCTGAACTCTCCCAAAAAATGAACTGCAGTAATATCATTGCAGTGGACATCTAGGGGGGTGTACGAGTTAGTATTTATGTTGGTATTGATGAGAAGAACTGAGTGTGAGTGGTCCCTGTTGTCTTTATGGTGATCAGAAGGGTATAGGACCTGCCAGTAAGAAAATGCCTTAGTGTTACCCAGGGAGTTGAGAAAGGGTTCTTGGAGTGCAAGGATATCCCAATTTTTAGGTTGGGCTGTGTTTAAGACATATTGTTGGGTGATTTGAGACTTGCAAAAATTTTGCTGCCAGATGTGGAGGACACTAGAAGTTCTAGGGGTTCTTCTATTCATTGGGGGGTTATCAGGTGGGGGGCTACGACATTGACACTGGGATCTGCTAGTGGTAGCTGCAGGGTTCATGAAGTCACCTATATTCAGCTGATGATGGACACTGTTTGTGGAGGGAGGGGGTGTGGGAGCATTGTGATCAATGTGGGAGTAATTGGGCAGGGGAGAGAGGGAAAGCGTGGGCAGGGAGGTAGACCAGGTCCAGGCCTCACCCATTGGGAAGAAGGGCATATTGTTTTCAGAGAAGCACTGATCCATGGACTCACAGTTAGACTTGAAGGATGGGCAGTTGTGGGAGTAGCTGGGGTGCATTGAGTCAGGTCTGCAGGAGACACAGTGAGCAGGAAGGTTTGGAGGACAGCCCAAAGAAGTGTGGCTGTCGCTGGCACAATGAGCACATCTTTCAGGCTTCATGCAGGCAGACCATATATGACTGAACTCTCGACATTTATTGCAGTGAATGGGTTCATGGAGATCCTTGCGAACTGAGACAATGTGACCAGCAACATAGATGTGTTCGCAAAGGAGGTGGTTAGCATGTTCGGGTGAGGAGCAGACTACCTTTAGAGAGGCAACCATTTGCCCTGGGGAATGGTGGTCAGCACATTTCAGCCATGAGGCTGAGGTGATAGCACCTGGTGGGTGTTAGAGCGACACCCACTGTTCTGCTAGCTGGACTGTGTGGGCTCTCCTACAAGAAGGCAGTGGGGTGCGCACGCATGATGGGGGGGTTTGATGGATTTGATGCAACAGGTTAAAAATAGATCAGTTGGCTGAAATAGGTGTTTTGCACCAACAATTGTGGATGGAATACTGTTAGGAAACAGTCTTCTAACATGCCTATCACCTAATAATGTTTTTATTTTATTTTATTTTATTTTGTTTTATTTTATTTTATTTTACCAAAATATGCTACCAAATGCCTATACACATTTTATTTGTCAGCATGGAAATTTTCTATTTACATGCATCAATATGTATGCGTGCATCCATAACAACATAGTACAATATCTATAACATAGTATATAACCTTAAAAATAAATACTAGGGGACCTCAGTTGAGTTCTCTTAGGTATTCCATCCACATTAGTGGTGCAAAACACCTATTTCAGCCAACTGATCTATTTTTAACCCCTCACATCAAATCCATCAAACCCCCCATCATGTGTGCATGCCCCGCCACCTTCTTGTAGGAGAGCCCACACAGTCCAGCTAGCAGAACAGTGGGTGTCGCCCTAACAGAAGAACTCAACTACCCCATCAGTGCGCCTTCTCTTACACATGCATACGTCATTGTCTCAGTGTGCCACAGCTGCTTACTCATCATTTCAGCAAGCACCAGAATTAATTGTATATACATATTTACTTTGCTTTCATAAGCCAATGCCAGGCCTCGCCTTACATTGCGACTGCCAGTGATCGAGAGGCAGTGCTCATCATTAGGACAGCTGCAACCAGACAACCGATTGGATCTGGTTTAGCTGAGATTTACATTACTCAATTTGGATGACTATTTTAGGTAGTTACTAGCCAAATTCAGTAATAACCCTGAGATCAGGCACTGTTGGAAGGGTTATTGATCCAAAGTGCCCAAGTGTTGACAAATAGCCGAAATCATGTGTTTTGCTGTGTTTGGTACCCGAAATAGCCAGATCATGTGACTCGAAATTTTGTGAACAAATTTTACAGCCAAATCTTTACACAGCCGAAGAAATGACTGATCACAGCTTATGTCATTATGTCAGAACAAGCAACTTCAAATCCTGGTCACAATCCTGTTCCCATGCCAGCCCTAGAAGCCAAAATTGATGCTCTTACAGCACAAATGTCTCAATTAGTGTCAGTATTAGCAGCCTCACAGCCCAAACATGCAGAAACAAAAGCAGAGACAGTAGAAGATAAAGATGATGAGATGGAGGAGATGGTGGAGTGGATGTCTCAGGAGAATGAGCATGCAGAGGAGAGATCTGAGAGTGGAAAAATGTGTTTACCTAAATATGCACCCCCACAAATTTTTGATGGTACCATGGAGAACACAAAATCCTTTATCAGCTCTATAGTGTTGTATGTTCATGGGAGAAAGCCCAAATTTTATATGACCAAGTCTAGGATTATGTTTGCTCTCTCATACATCCAGGGAGGGAAAGCACAGTTCTGGAGAAATGAAGCCATTAATCAAATTGCCACGGGATATAAACCATTCCAAGCTTCAGGGAATTTTTGGAGAGATTAGAGGCACCATTTGGAGACTCTAATCCAAAGGTGATGGTGAATGCAAAATTAACAACTATGCACCAAGGTTCTCTGACAGCAGACAAATTTATTTTGCAGTTCAAGGCAGAAGCATCACAGACAGATATGGGAGAAGCTACATTGGTAGAATTTTTGAAGGCAGGATTAAATCTCTCATTATTCAAGTCTATCTATTGACTACCTTCTATGCCGGAGAGGTTGGATGAGTGGTATAATTGGGCAATGTGTCTTGATCGGCAATATCGACAGGAACAGGTGGAATCAAAATTGATGTATGGGAATGCCAGATTTGGAAAGTCATCAGGAGGAAAGTCTGAGAAAGGAAGGACACCTCAGGTACAAGCTCCAAGGGCACAACCACTGGCCATGGCAGTGACACCTATTGTTAAGGAGTCAGCAGCATCGACAGATGCAATGGATGTTGATCAAGTAGAGAGACAAGCCCTGCTTAAATGTTTTAATTGTGGGCAATTAGGGCATATTGCTCAGAATTGTAGGCAGAAAAGGAAGATTAGAGAAGTGACAATCGAGGAAGTGAAGTTGGAGGCAGATAAGCAGAAGAATTTTGTGGAAGAGTCCCAGTGAAGGTTTCCCCATTGGTGACCCAGAATCAATATAATGTATTAGTATCTGAGGAAACCCAGAGTGAACCCGAAAGAGAAATTGAAGAGTATGACCATCATCATTTATCTGACAAAGAAAAATGCCCAGCCTTATTTCCAAAGACCCCTAAATTCTTTATTTGCTCAGCACGGATAGAACCCAAAATTAGCTTGACAGTAGAATTGAAGACAGTGGACATGCATGCAGCAATTAATGTGGAGGCATTGCTTGATAGTAGTGCTACCGGATTATTTATTAATCGATCCCTAATTACTGGAAACAGTATTTGCACGCGTAAACTGCCACAACCTATAATGGTGTACAATATTGACAGTATGATCAATCATGGAGGAATTATTAAGGAGGAAGTGATGATGATATTGAAGTATCAGGATCATCAGGAACGAGCCATATTTGAAGTGTGCGACCTTGGGAAAACCAATCTGATAATGGATATCCATGGTTACATAAACATAACCCAGAAATTGATTGGAAAACTGGGAAGGTACACATGACTCATTGTCCTAAAGAATGGAATATGTATGGGAGGAAAGTAAAAAAGGAGAAGAAGGAAAAGAAAGAGAAAGAACATCCAAGGAAGTATTCTGTTATGATGGAGGAAGTGGAAGATGAGGATATGCCAAACGGGGAAGTTCCAATCATGACCAGTAAGGAAGAACAGAAGCAGACCTTTAGGGAAATTTGTGGAGGACAGCCATGGGATAAAAATGCTGTGGAAGTGGAGAAGTCAGTGGAGGAGTGGGTGCCAAAAGCCTACCATAAATATTTGGCAGTTTTTCAGAAGAAGGAATTGGAGCGGATGCCAGTGTGGAAGCCATGGGATCATGCAATTGAGATGAAGCTGGGATTTGTGCTGAAGAAGTCAAAAGTCTACCCATTATCTCCAAAGGAACAAGAAGAAGTGGATGCATTCCTTAATGAACAATTGTGCAAGGGATACATATGACCTTCAAAATCACCACAGACATCACCAGTATTCTTTGTACCAAAAAAAGATCAGAGGAAGAGTATGTGTACAGATTATTGGTATTTTTTTTATTTGAATGAGTGGACAGTGAAGAACGTGTACCCTTTGCCATTGATCTCAGAGATAATTGACAAGGTGGGAAAGGCCAAGGTCTTCACAAAATTGGATTTATGCTGGGGGTACAACAATGTATGAATAAAGAAAGGAGATGAGTGGAAGGCAGCATTTGCCACACATCGAGGATCCTTCGAGCTGCTAGTCATGTTTTTTGGGATGACCAATAGTCCCTCAACTTTGCAAAATATGATGAATGACATTTTCAAGGATGTGATGGGCAAAGGCATGGTAATAATATTCATTGACAACATTTTGATATTTATGGAGGATGAAGAACACCATGAGGCGATAGTGCAGGAGGTGTTGAGAAGATTGGCAGAGAATGATTTATTTGTTAAACTGGAGAAGTGTGTATTTGGAGCAAGCGAGATCGAGTTCTTGGGACTAAAGATTGGTCCTGATGGAATTAAGATGGATCCTATCAAGGTACAGGCAATTGTTGATTGGCCCATGCCTACCCATGTCAAGGAAGTTCAGCCTTTTTTCGGACTTGCCAATTTTTATCGTCGCTTTGTTCATAATTTTTTTAAAATTGCTGCACCATTACACAACCTTACGTGAAAGGGAGTAGTGTGGAGATGGGGAGAACAACAGCAGACAGCATTTGAGGAGTTGAAGAGGAAGTTTGTGGAAGAACCAATATTGGTGCCAGTAGATTTCATGTGTCACTTACGAGTGGAATCAGATACATCAGAATTTGCTACTGGAGCAGTATTATTGATGTTATGTGAAGATGACAAATAGCATCCTTGTGCATATTTGTCTCAAGGGTTGAATGATGTGGAGAGGAATTATGATGTGCATGATAAAGAGATGTTGGGAATAATATGAGCATTGGAAGCATGGAGACATTATTTGGAGGGATGTATGCATCAGATCAAAATCTGGACAGACCATCAAAATCTGCAGTACTTCATGTCTGCTAAAAAGCTTAACCGCTGACAAGCACGTTGGGCATTATTCCTATCACATTTTAATTTTTATTTAGTCCACAAAGCAGGAAGCTCGATGAGGAAAGCAGATGCATTATCCAGACATACAGATCATAAAAGGGGAGTGGAGGAGGACAATAAAAATATTACCCTACTCAAACCTGAATACTTTGCTATTTGCACTATGCATCAAGGGCATCTATTGGTGGATAGCTCAGAGACGGAAATGTTGTCTAAAATCAGGCAATGTTCAGAGATGGATGATGAAGTGGTGGAAGCTGTGAAAGCTTTGAAAGGAGAGAAGAAAGGTAACATTAAAGGAGATGAATGGGTTGAAGAACAAGGGTTAGTGTTGTTCAGGGGAAATGTATATGTACCGAAGGATCAAGATTTACGAAGGGAGATTGTACAGTTACATCATAATACGCCAGCTGCTGGACATCCAGGAAGGTGGAAGACATCAGTTGGTGATGAGAAATTATTGGTGGCCCAGAATTTCAAAGTATGTGTTAGGATATGTGGATGGATGTGATACATGCATGAGGGGGAAGAAATTTCCAGAAAAGCCCACAGGGAAATTAATGCCAAACCCTAGACCTAAAGCACCATGGTGAGATATATCTGTGAACTTTATCACTGGATTACCTAAAGCTCAAGGATACAATGCAATATCTGTAGTATGCAACTGCTTCACAAAGGAAGTCCATATTATTCCTACTACTGCAGAGACCTCATCATTGGGCTTGGCGTGCCTCCATCTAAATCAGGTATGGCAGTTACATGGATTACCTGATATGGTTATCTCCGATCACGGATCATGATTTGCTTCTGCATTTATGCAAGAGTTAAATAACATATTGGGGATTCAAACCAAATTATCTATGGCATATCACCCACAAACCGATGGGCAGACAGAGAGAATGAATTAGGAGTTGGAGCAGTACCTACGCATGTTTGTCAATCACCAACAAACTGACTGGCCTGAATGGTTGGCAATTGCTGAATTTTCCCACAATAATAAATTCCATTCAGCTACTCGCATGTCACCCTTCTTCACTAATTATGGGTATCATCCCGGAATGGGAGTAGAACCTTAAAGGGAAGTCAAGGTACAGTCAGTAGAGGACTTTGTATCAAAAATGCGAAAGGTGCAGAAGGAAGCAGAGGCAGCATTGATGAAAGCACATGATGACATGATGCGACATGCAGATCGTACTCAAGCTGTTGCTTCAGAGTACAAAGTTGGTGACTTGGTATGGCTAAGTACCAAGGATCTAAATATTTCACGACCTTCAAAAAAGCTTATGGAGAAGCAAGTTGGCCCATATCCAATTTCTAAAATAATTTCACCCAATGCGGTAGTGTTAAAATTACCTCAATCATTCAAGATTGATCCTAAAATTAACATTTCCTGTTTATGCCCATACTACCCATGCACTATTCCTGGTCAACAAGCTACTCCACAGCCTCCAATAATGGTAGAAGGTGCTCCAAAATATGTAGTGGAAGAGGTTTTGGACTCATGTCTTCGACAAAATAAATTGGAGTTCTTAATCAAGTGGAAAAACTACACCAATGAAAATAACTCATGGAAGCCCAAAGAGAATTGTAAGCAAGCGCATAAGGCAATTGCCCAATTCTTTAAACTTAATCCAAATGCTCCAGGTCACATTGCTAGAATAGTGTATGAGGGGATGAATTTCCAGCCTTACCAAAATGTTACAGAGGGGACAGATACAATATTTTCTCACCTGGAAGTTGAGGCATAAAATGGGGGTAATGTTAGGAAACAGTCTCCTAACATGCCTATTACCTAATAATATTTTTATTCTATTTTATTTTATTTTATTTTATTTTATTTCACCAAAATATGCTACCAAATGCCTATACATGCTTTATTTGTCAGCATGGAAATTTTCTATTTACATGCATCTGTAACAATAGTACAATATCTGTAACATAGTATATAACCTTAAAATAAATACTAAGGGACCTCAGTTGAGTTCTCTTAGGTATTCCATCCACAATAGTGGTGCAAAACGCCTATTTCAGCCAACTAATCTATTTTCAACCTATCACATCAAATCCATCAAACCCCCCATCATGTGTGCATACCCTGCTGCCTTCTTGGAGGAGAGCCCACATGGTCCAGCTAGCAGAACAGTGGGTGTCACCCTAAGGTGAACCTCAGTATGAGGTTGAGTCCATCCTAGACAGCTGCTTACATTGAGGTAAAGTCAAATACCTGGTGCACTAAAAGGGTTATGGGTATGAAGAGAATTCTTGGGTTGCAGAGTCCAATGTGAATGCCCCACCACTGGTCAGGGAGTTCTACCAGCCACATTCCTTTGCACCTCAGCGCAGCCAAGCATCCAACTTTGGGCAAATATGGTTTTGAATGCATCAGGGCAATGCATCATAAAAGGGGGGTAATGTAAGGGGAAAGAAAGGCATCCCAGGCTTCTGGGCAATTTTCTGTGTTCATCCCATATTTCTTTATATTTTATTTCACTCTATTCTGCCTTTTCTATAATTTTCTATAATTTATTTCTATTTTATGATTATATTTCAGCTTTTTCCATGTTGGTACATATTGACAGTTGTATTCTTAGAGGTGGGACCCCTTCTGTATGTTTACCCATCAAGGGGATGTCATCCCACAGCTTTATCTGCCTATCTCTGCCTTTTTGCTATTTTTAGCTTACTATTTGATTTTTGGCTCTATCACATATACCTGGGCATCAACAGATGGGTCCTTAGAGTTTTCTCTTTGGATTCCCCTCTGGTAGGTGCACCTGGAGTGTCTGTATTATGTAGTATAATATTAACTTTGGATTTCCCTCTGCTAGCTCACTCCTAAGTGAGGCTTTGAGGTTGCCCTTACATGTTTCCTGTCGCATTGTAATTTTCACTTAGTGCACAAAGTGGGAAGCTTAATGAGGAAAGCTGATGCAGTATCTAGACATACAGATTACAAAAGGGGGGTGGAGGGAGACAATAAAAATGTTACCTTACTCAAACTCAAATACTTTCACATTTGCACTATGCATCAAGGGCATCTATTAATAGATAGCTCAGAAACAAAAATGTTGTCTAAAATTAGACAATGTTCAAAGATGGATGATGAAGTAGTGGAAGCTGTGAAAGCTCTGAAGGGAGAGAAGAAAGGTAATATTAAAGGAGATGAATGGGTTGAGGAGCAAGAGTTGGTGTTATTCCAATGAAAAGTGTATGTACCAAAGGATCAACATTTATAAAGGGAGATCATCCAGTTACATCATAATATGCCAACTGGTGGACATCCAGGAAGGTGGAAGACATTGGAGTTAGTAATGAGAAATTATTGGTGGCCCAAGAAAAAGATGAGAATTTACAATATGATGGCTAGTGACTGTTTATCTCAAGTGACTGTTTATCTCACAGTTCATTGACTTTGATCTGTCACATTTTCATACTCATTGTTGGAGATGATGAGCATGAACCCTGCTAATTAGGTATTGTATATGCTTAGGATGTATAGATAGCAATCTTAATATCATTGTCATGATAATGACTCAGATAAGCTATATTAGTACAATCTTGGAGTGGAACAGCACATTCATCATCAGATACGATGAGCAGGTACATTGCTCAATGATCAATGATCACTGTGGGAGATAAACAACAATCCCCACTTTCAATTTATTTGTGTATCTATGTATGTGTGCATCAAAGGGATCATCAAGCAGAGGCAGTGTGGTGTATAAGGATGTAATGTGGTGGTGCATGAAGAGCATGGTGTATTACAATGGAGGAATGGTGTATAGATGGGTGGTGTATGGATGGGGGATGGACTGAGTACCTTACATCAAGCCACCTATTGTGGTCAGATTCCAGTTAGTTCGACTGGAATTTCCAGAATTTTTTGGAATCCAGTGGAATTCTTTTTGTATGTAGTTTTCCCTGTATAGAACAATTCTGGTAGGAATAATCATTGAATTTGCACACAGAATCCCCAGAATCTGGCCAGACTCATAATCAACACCACATTTAACCACTGAGCTACTCAGCCATTGCAAACATGCCTACTAGTCAACTTAGATACCATACCTGGTGGCTGTTGATGATAAAGCTGTTGGCTGTGTCCAATGGGGATACCCACCTGGTAAGCACACACCTACTCCCCTCATGTGCCACATCACTGACCCCCCCTAACCCCTCCAAACTAGGAGACCCCCAAAATGAATGATGCATGCACTCTGTAAGGGCGATCTCAAAACCTCACTTAGTAGTGAGCTAACAGAGGGAAATCCAAAGGTAACATTATACTACATAATACAAACACTTCAGGCACACCGACCAGAGGGGAATCTAAAGATAAAACTCTAAGGAACCATCTGTTGATGCCCAGTATATGTGATAGACCCAAAAATCAATTAATAGGCTAAAAATAGCAAAAAGGCAGAAATGGGCAGATCAAGTAGTGGAATGATGTCACCTTGATGGATAAACATCCAGAAGGGATCCCACCTTTAAGAATAGAACTGTCAACATGTACCAACATGGAAAAATTGAAAAATAATCATAAAATAGAAATAAAATCCTACAAAACCATAGTAAAGGCAGAATAGAGTGAAATAAAATATAAAAAATATGGGACAAACACAGAAAATTGTCCAGACACTTTTCCCTTACACACCCCATGCCTGTGAGCCTCTGTCATTGAACATTGCACCAACAATCCACCCCATGAGCAGTGGCTCATGGGGCTGGACATTAGTGCTGAGGCTGAGTTGTTCATGGGGCTGATCCTCATTGTCTCTGTTATTACATTTGTTTAAACCTATAAAAAATAAAACAGCAATGTTAGTAGTAAAAAGAATGAAAGAATGAAATAAGACTTACCTACTATATGTTAGAGCCACAGGATTCAGTCATGGAATGCATACAACACATGTGACAGGGCACATTTGCAGCCATAGGTACTGCCATTTGGGGTGGTTGAAGGAGCTTGGGGGGTGTCAATGTGGCTGTTTAATGGAGAGGGAGTCATGGTGGATGAGAGGGAGTCATGGTGGATGAGAGGGAGTCATGGTGGATGAGTGGGAGTCATGGTGGATGAGAGGGAGTCATGGTAGTAAAGGAGGAAGGAGCAAGGTTTGTTGATATTGTTGTGGTTGTTTTTGTTGTCAGTCATCATGTGTTGATTTTGGATTACAAATCACTGGTTGCATCCAGTTATGACCAGTCTTTTATTGGTTCACACATTTTCCATCATCTCAGCAACCAGCAACCACAACCAATTTCAGATCTGGGCAACTGCAACTGAAAGTCCAGCTGCCATCAGTCTAGTTCAGTTTGGTCCACAGTCTTTTTTTGGTCCTATGCACTGGACTTTCAAACACTAGATGGGTCCTTATAATTTTCTCTTTGAATTCCCCTCTGTTAGCTGCACCTATATCGCTTGTATTATGTAGTATAATATAAACTTTGGAAACCCCTCTGTTAGCTCACTATCAAGTGAAGCTTGAGGCTGCCCTTACAACCTCCTCCATACACCCCCCATATCAATAATTACACCACCTGGCACCCATCCATACACCATCGTCCATCCTGTAATCTACACTGCTCTACCTGTGCTGACTGGATTCCAATTATTCCACCTGGATTTTGATTAATTTAGTTGGATTCTGGTTATTCCATTCAGATTCTGGTTATTTCAACTCAAATGTTTACAAAATGAATTTGTACACACACTCCACCTTATGAGCAGAAGCTCATAGGCATGGAGTGCCATGTTATTTGGTGGTGGTCTCCTGCCCCTCCTCACTCACACCCACCACCATAGCAAACCACACCAAGCATCCACCCTATGAGCAGTTGCTCATAGGCATGGAGGTGGGTGCCATGGTGCTCATCATCGTTGTCTGGCCCTGGTGGTAGTGCCATTTGGCACCATCATCATGTTTTTAGTTGCACCCATTCCCACCTCATGAGCAGCTGCTCACAACAGTGGTCCTGGGTGCTGAGGTGGTGGTTGTGCCAGCATCATCATGGTTTTTGGGTTGTCCTGTCATCGTCATCATCAGCAGTACTATTTAATACTTAAAAAAGTTTGTTAGTAATAAATTAATGAAATGAGAAACAAAAAAAAACTTACCAATGGCCCAAGAGACATTGTTTGACATCTCTTGGGCCTTTTTTTTGTTTGATTTACCTCCTCCTTGTTTTCCCTTCGTCCCCTCATCATTCCATCTCCCCATTGCATTGTTGTTCCATTTGGACTGGTGGCAGCATTGCTGTTGTTGCAAGTTCTGGTGTGCATCCACTTACAATCCACCCTATGAGCAACTACATGAGGCAGTGATGACAATGGTGACAAGGTGCACACATCCAGCCTCATGAGCCCCTGCTCATGCAGTGGATTTGGGTGCAACTGACAGACAACAGCTGGGGATGAACAATGCAGGTGGTGAATAGCAACACCAACAGGCTGCAAATGTGCTATGTCATGCATGTTCAACACCCTTTGTGCATGTTCTTCTTTTCTTTGCTGTTACTCTTAACTTACACACTTTTTTCTAGGCCATAACATTGTTCTTGCCCACAATGCCCACCCTCCACAAACCCAACCTGTCAAAATACAATGCAAAGGACTGGATGATAACAATAGCCAACACCCCACCAGTGCAATAACCCAATCCAAGTCCTCAATAGCAACATGACTATGACAGAAAGCTACAATAATGATATGGGGGGACTCCCCATAATGAATATGCAGAAGGTAAGTACCCCAATTCCTTATCTCCCTGTCCCCACTGACTGCAGGCAACACCCCACCAGCAGGGGTCAACATGGCGATGAACATGGATGTTGATGCCCCCACTGCTCTTGATACTCCAATAAACCATGTTGAGGAGCCTACCCCAAGTCATGGTCTGAGTTTCCATCCATATACCTTGGTAATAACTGACCTCACTTCCTGTCAACTCTAGACATGACAGAGGTTTCTCAATTACTCACTGTCAATCAAACTCAGTTCACAATTGATGTAGAATTGACATGGCAAACAAGGGATATGATGGAAGTCACAGCTTGTATTTGTGGGATGTGTCAATGGTGGCTCAAGAAATTTTAACATTGCCATCCAATGCAGGTATAAATGGTGTGAGATGTTGTGGGTCTTTCTGTTGCTCTGATGCACAATTGATGAGTTGGCCATTCATAGTTCCATCTGGATTGCCTCAATTTTGATGTGGCACCTCAAGATTGGCATTGTTTGAACTATGGTCAAGCTCCCAAGCATCAACATCAATAGAGGGACCCAAAAAATGATGTCTTTTCTTAGTTCCAATAAAATTGGCTTGTGTTTTTTGTGAGACTTCCTTTTTTGGCCTGACATTTCCTTTTTTGAGAGGTAAGGGGCAGGCCTCCCCCCATTAAAAAATTTGCCTACCCCAGGCAATTTTTGCAATCCCAGTTCCCCCTTGTACCTAAGCGCATGCTACTAACTACCATATCACGTGGCTAAAGATAAAGAGTAACAAACTATGACAAGCCACATTACTGCTTCAAGCAAGTGTTTTTCAATGTAAAACCAGAATCCATGGAAAATAACTTTTTCAAGCTGATTTGATCAAAATTTCCCTACTGTCCGAGATACATAAGTCTCAACGACCTAGTAGTTCTAACTTGATAACTTTCCTCCACCTTCAAAATCAATTGATCGAGCACCTACACCTTGTTCAGAAGTCATTTTTACAGCAAACTTAGATTTGAGAGAAACACTTGTGACAGCCAGTGATTAGAAAAATCTTAATGTGTTACATCTTGTTCCTCTTTAGCTACGTGATGTGGTTAACGCTCCATATGCTAAATATCCGCCCCTTTCATCAGGTTGCTATGCGCGCGACTTACTTAACAAAAGAGTTCGGAGAACCCTGTGATCCCCAAACGGCCGATTCGTGCGGCCTTTTTGGTGTGGTTCTTATCTTGGATGGAGCTGGACCCCGGCGTCAAAATGCCGGGCCTGATAACTGATTTGTATGGCCAGCATGCGAGACAGTAAGCAGTTCGATAGTATATCCGAGTTCGGCAACAATGCCATCCGATAATGCATACATAGGACCAATAAAAGCCTCCGATCAGATGCAGGGGTCGGCATGTGGCTCGGTTGCGATCGGCGCGTCATTGCCACGGATATCTATTCAAGCGAGAGATACGGGAATAATGTCAATTTGGATGCATACCTATGATCCCTGCGGACGAGAAAAAACTTCAAAATGGTGGTATGGAACCTCCGATACTCTGAATTAAATAGTTCAAGCATGAAATCTTGTGGAGTTGCACCTCGTGTGCTAGATACATCATGGCTATATCGGAGGATGGGTCCTGAGAAGCAGAGCAACGTCCATGCACCGTGCTTATGGGTGTAGTGTGCACTAATGTGCAGCTAGTGATCAAATTTCGTTGATAGGTTATCTTCGGACATTGGCATACGGTACCTTACACATCAGGAGTAACCAGCTTTCTGGGTCAGCTGGAAACTTTGCCGAAAATTCCAGTTTCCAGTCAAATTTACAATGATAGGCCACAAATTAGCTTTTTTGGGGGAAAACATCGGGTAATAGAGCATATTTGCAGTTGGGTTCAAATTTCTGATGATGGGACCCAAATTTTTCTTGACCATATTTCGCACCCTCCCTCAGACTTGCCCGAGATGTTGCTACCCTCCCGCAACATTTTTCTGGTGGACAATTGGCACGCAATATAGTGTACAGGAACTAATAATGATACGGGGCAGGGGAACTTGCAGGCGGCACGGTCCCATCATCAGATATTTGAACCCAACTGCAAATATGCTCTAATGTCAGCGACACGACGAGTTTCGGGACCACCCGAAGTTTTCTAACTTAGGCCACGTGAAACATCCCAATTATTTTCGGCCCTGAAATGCCCATACGCATGTACATACGCATGGCCGCAAGATGAAATTCTGAAACCTTGACATGGACACTTGACATGCTTGACAGCTTGAGTGATCTAAACACACGGTACGGTCACGTGTCAATCCAGCGGATTTCCGTATTCCGACCCTTAATTAAAACCAGCGCTCCTGATGTCCATTGGATTTAAAGCCTTCCCGGATTTGGTCGCTTGTCCCTATACTTCGGCCTCACCATGGTAAAGGCTATTGAACGACTGAACGATGCAGTAAGTCGTATTCCTTGTTTGTTTTTGTCGCTTACACCATTCAATTTTTAGGTTGCAAGCTCGTTTGTCGGTAGATGGTTCAAATTAGAGGGTTCAGGAGCTCATAAGGAGCGTGCTGGATCACGGTTTACGGTATATACCATCTTCCCGAATTGTGAAAAAATCTAATTAATACAGACTGAAATTCGTGCAGGCCTCACAACATGGGTACGGCGCCCAAGATCAGTGTTCTGCGATTTGTTAACTTGCCTGCATATATTCAAAGGCAGCTATGGTATACGTTGTGTGTCTTCCCTCAATTTCTTCACTTTGAAATGCTCATCTGTTTTGTAGATTTCGGTCAATGCCAGTATCATATCCGATTCTGGTGGCCCGTGTGTCTGCCCCACAAATGACCAATGTTTGACTAACGATGTTTACTTGTCCTGTGTAACTGAAGTTCGGCGGGATCTGATCACTACAACTGCAGCTATCTCCGCCTTAGCATCATTTCTCATGGGGCTGCTAGCTAATCTTCCTGTTGGTCTCGGCCCGGGGCTTGGATTAAATGCTTACGTGCGTGTTGCATCCCCTGCTCTCGGAATGCGATGTCGACGACCATTTGATAGTTTGCCTACTCTGTCGTAGGGTTCCACGGGTCAGGAATTATTACTTATGGAGAAGCACTGGCAGCTGTATTCATGGAAGGGTGAGCGCCGTGCAATATCTTATTTTACTCAGAGTTAACTGAATGTTTAAATAAAATTATTTCTCTCGCCCTTTTGTTGCTCAACAAGATGGGTATTTCTGTTCCTATCTTTGCTTGGGATTCGACAATGGCTTGTACGATTGATGCCTCGATCATTGGTATTGGCTGTGGGAGCCGGGATTGGTTTATTCATTGCGCAAGTGCACCTACATCTCCGGACATGATAAGATAACTAAATCAAGTTCTTAATAGTTTCATTGGTCTCTGTACGTTACTACAAGGAATCTTTGATAGCGCGTGCTTAACTCATGCTATCGTCCAGCCGCCAATGGTCTTGGTGTTGTAGGAGGTTCAACTTCTACTTTAGTTGCACTTGCAGGCTGTCGGCCACAAGGCTAGTAAAGGCAGGACTTCTCGCAACGATTCGATGATAACTAGACATGTTCGTACCAGACTTTGTCAGTGCAACCCTTCCGAATTATTGCGCTCATGGCGTTCTACGGAGCCCCACAATGTGGTTAGGGATCTTCGTCGGCGGGTACGCAACTATCATGCCTACTGTGTAGCGTCTCTCATCATTGTTCAGGATTCTCACTACAATCCTTATTCTTTATCGCGTCCGTGGAGCTATCCTCATCGGAATCTTCCTCACCTCCATCATTTCATGGCCTCGGTCGACGCCTGTCACCTACTTTCCGCACACTCAAGCTGGTGATGCGCTTTTTGATTTCTTTAAGCAGGTTGTTGCATTTCACAATATTAGTACCATCAGCAAAGCAATTAATGTACGTCTCTGCTAGCATTTCGTTATCAGCGCAAACTGACAATACTTCCTCAACTGTCAGTTCAACTACGGGTGAGACCGAATTGATGTTGGTTTGGGAGTTTACAAACGGCGGGTCCCAGGAACGGCCGGGTGTGGTACGCATTAGTGACCTTTTTATATGTCGATATCTTGGGTGTGTACCTCTGTCTTTTCTTTCTTCGAATTCTGATCTGGAACAATGCGTAGATACCACTGGGTAAGCTTTTAATGTGTCTTTATGGTCGATCTCATTAGGGTGGCTTCCTATTCTAGTACTCTCTATTCCATGGCAAAATTTGCTGGGCTACAGGACCCGATAACAATGGATTTCGAGAACTCGACAGTTGCTTATTGCGTTGACGCGTTCGCAATCAGTATGGGGGCTTTAATGGGTACCAGTCCTGTCACTACATTTGTCGAAAGTTCTACAGGTATCAGAGGTATGATTCAGATCAGTATTCGTGATTGAATCTAATTTTTCTGCAGAGGGAGGGAAAACCGGAATTGCGGGAATGGTCACGGGACTTGCCTTCTTAGTTTCGGTCTTCTTTGCCCCCATATTTTCCTCTATTCCTGGATGGGCTACTGGTGGAGCTTTAGTTTTCGTCGGGTCATCGATGATGCGGAAGTATGTGGTAACCGGTACGAGTTGGTCACATTTATTGCTCACCAATTATTTCTAGTGTACGTGAAATTAACTGGGATTACGTTGGCGACTCTGTACCTGCTTTCTTGACGATAATTGTGATTCCTCTGACATATAAGTGCGCCTTCTATAACTCTTTGCAAGTATCACGTGACCTGAAACTGCGGGAACTATTAGCATCGCGTACGGCGTCATTGCTGGGATTACGTCATACATGGTCATCAATGGTATTCCATTAATCCTGAAGAAGATCTCGAGTGGTCGCATCATTCCGACAAACAACTATGAGGCTGCAGAGAGATGGGAAATACCGCCGGGTAGTTTGGCCCCTTCTTGGATGTAGGTTCCATGGCTTTCTATATTTCTTGGTCCCAGCAGGCTCACCTCCATGGTAGATCAATATTGCGCGGTGCACATTCTGCTTCACCTGACGCTTCTCAGTTGGGAGATGTCGGAGTGCGAGTTGCGGAAAGGGAGGATAATCAATCAGCGGCAGAATTAGAAAAGGTCAACGCACAATCGCAGTTGTAGTACTACAAAAATTGGGCGTTTCCAATTACTTTCGCACCCTGTGTAATATTAATAAGGAGATCGTAGCAAGAATCTCGTAACAACGAATGAAGCTGGAGGATAACGTCTCACTTCAGGAAATCGTCGCTTTTGTGCTAGCGCTAGAGGTCAAGATTGACTAACTGGACAGATGATGCAATTAGTGTTGGCACTAACTACTGAAGAGCATACTCTACTGAAGCAGAAGCCTAGAGCACTGATGGTGAAGAGGAAAAAGTGGATTTTGCAAGGATGGATGTCTGTACAAGAGGTGGAGAAGTCCAAAAATGGAAAAGTGCCCTTACCTGCACCAAGGGTTCAGTACTATAGATGTGGTCACAGAAGTACAAGAGGTCATCTTTTTCTGCCCACTCTGCAGCATGAAGTGAAAGACCCTTTCCTCAGTTCCTCCACAGCTATCCTGATGCGATGGCCATCCCCATGTCCATCCCCGTGTCCATCCCCATTGCATTTCAAATGTTACTAATGTCTGTATTACATTCCTAATGCATGTCTATTGTAAGGTATAATAATCAGTGTACAATGTAGTCATTGGTAGGTTAACATTGTGTCCATTGAGAGGTCCACTGCATGCTATAAGGTCTGGAGAAGAATCTAATCGTACCTACACATTATGACATGCACTCCAAATCACTATGAACACCACGAAATCGACTTCGAACACTTTTTGAACTATTTCACACTATTTTGGACAACTTCGAACAACTTCGAACAATTTTGCAAAACTTTGAACACTTTCGAATGACTTCGCACTACTTAGAACGACATCGGCCGCCATAGGGATATTCTAAAACCCTTTTGACACACACAAAACATCCTGCATAAGCCACTGCATCGTTTATTGAACACTACCAGATGCAAGG
Source organism: Tricholoma bakamatsutake (assembly GCA_029959215.1). NCBI lineage: Eukaryota > Fungi > Basidiomycota > Agaricomycetes > Agaricales > Tricholomataceae > Tricholoma > Tricholoma bakamatsutake. Next base: position 13,735,623 of record CP114857.1, on the reverse strand, counting down.
AGAGACGATAAAAGAATTAGGGTATGATAATGGCGATTTTGGGGTTTCAACAATCTATTGAAACAACAAGAGAAGTACTCTTACTATATGGTGACACCGAACATCTCAATTATCATCATTTCTCATTTGTTTTTATGTTTTACAATACCTTTATTGCTGTGCATACTGCCTCGTGTTCTACACCTGTTATATTTCCTTTTTAGTACTTACCTCTTCAAAATGTATATAGCCTTGTACTAGTCACTTAAAACAACAGAGAATAAGTTACCCTCTCACTCATCATCAGATTTAAAAAGCCATTTTCTTGAGTCTTATCTTTGCATCATATCTCTAAGTTCTGCGAAATATCACGAACTTCTTTGAACTTTTGTATTAGCCTCTTGACTCATCTCCCATTGCCTATCGCCATTTGAACAACACTTTACATTTGCTAAACTTGTTCCTTAATATACCTCGAATGTCTTCGAACTTATCTGAACTATTTCGCACATCTTCAAACCTATTTTGAACTCTTTTGAACATCTTCGTATGCCTTTAAAGACTATTCGCCACAGCCCTTACCATTTCGCATCACTAAACACAATGTTTTGGTCTCAGCGGTGATATTTAGTACCAACTCGCACCCTTCCTCTAGCCTGTGTTATACTTCCTAAGCCTTTTAATAGGTTTTTGTTAGGTTTCCGGGTTGAGTATCATCACTGTGCCCAATGGCAATGCTGTGGCCATCCCCGTGTCCATCCCCATTGCATTTCAAATGTTACTAATGTCTGTATTACACTCCTAATGCATGTCTATTGTAAGGCATAATAATCAGTGTACAATGTAGTTGTTGGTTAATATGGTATAGTGACTTTATACAGTAAGTTCGACAGTGTCCATTGAACCCATATCATTTGATACAATGTATGCATTCGATAAGTCATATCATTCAATACAATGTAGCTTACCTACCCAAAAGTTTAGCATATTACCACAATCTTCTTCAGATTGAGGAAGGTGACCAAATTTTCTACACTGCTATTAACCCTTTGCATAAGAACCATGCCACCATGAAGACCTCTCAACACCTCGTGGAGGCCTTCCACAAGAACAGTGCACCCAAATCCTTTACTGACTCTGTGCTTCCTCACCTGCATGACTTTGAGGATGTCTTCTCCAAGGAATCCTTCAACTCACTTCTTAACCATAAGCCATGGAATCATGCAATTGAGCTCATGCTGGGCACCACACCTTCCTCCTGCAAGGTCTATCCTCTCTCCCCAGCAGAGCAATGTCAACTTGACAAGTTCATTGATGAGCACTTGGCTTCTGGTTGTATCCACCCTTCTAAGTCACCCATGGCCTCACTTTTCTTCTTTGTCAAAAAGAAGGATGGCTCCCTTTGACCAGTCCAAGACTACCGATGACTTAATAACATCACAGTCAAGAATCATTATCTGCTGCCCCTCATATCAACCAACTCCATGGGTCACAGTATTTCACCAAACTCGACATCTGCTGGGGTCATAACAATGTGCAGATAAAGGCAGGGGATGAGTGGAAGACAGCATTTTGCATGAATCATGGTTTTTTTAAACCACTTGTCATGTTCTTTGGTCTCACTAACAGCCCTGCCACCTTTCAGACCATGATGAATGACATCTTCCACAATCTCATACTGGAGGGTGTGGTCTGCATCTACCTTGATGACATCCTCATCTTCACCTGAGACCTCAATGAACACTGTTGAATCACATGCCTGGTACTGGAGCAACTCTGATGGCACAAACTCCACCTTTGTCATGACAAGTGTGAGTTTGAGAAGACATGGATTAAATACCTGGGCTTGATTATTTTGGATGGACAGGTGGAGATGGACCTGGTCAAGGTTGCTGGTGTTATGATGTGGCCCACACCCACAAACAAGAAAGAGGTGCAGTCTTTTCTAGGCTTCATCAATTTCTATCAGTGCTCTATTAAGGATTTCTCACACCATGCATGCCCACTATTCAATCTCACAGGCAAGAGAGCATGGAGCTGGTGTAATGTGCAGCAGGAGGCATTTGAGCAGCTCAAACAGATGGTCACTTCCACTCCCATCCTCACATTTGCTGTCGACTCCTGCCCCTTCTGTGTAGAAGCCGACAGTTTGGACCTTGCAATGGGTGCAGTGTTGTCCCAATGGTCTCCAGAGGGTCAGAAGTGGCACCCCATCGCCTTCTACTCAAATAGTCTCAGTGCTGTGGAATGCAATTATGAGATCCACAACAAGGAGATGCTGGCAATAATGTGGGCATTGAAGGAGTGGCAACATTTTCTAGAGGGCACTCAACACAAGGTTGAGATCTGGATGGACCACAAGAACCTCAAGTACTTCATGACCAGCAAGAAACTTAATTGCTGTCAAACCTGCTGGTGCCTCTACCTCTCCACGTTTGACTTCTCCATACACCATCCCCTGGGCTGGAGCATGGGGAAGACTGACACCCTCTCTCATCATCCAGATGAGGAAGATGGAAGCAATGACAATCAAGGTATTGTGCTGTTGCAACCTGACTTGTTGACAGCCCATGCACTGGAAGGGGTTACCTTGGAGGGTGAGGAGCACAGCATCCTACATGACATTAGTCATACAAATTGTAGTGGTTTACACAAGGATGCTGTGGCTCTAGCAGTGAAGGAGCTGAGAAAGAGATCAATTATTTTGCTTTGCACAGCAGAGTGGACAGAAAAGGATGACATCCTATACTTCTGTGACCATATCTACATCCCTAATGACCCCCAGCTTCGATGATGACTCATCTCACAGCACCATGACTCACTCATTGCTGGCCACCCTGGCCATTGGAAGCCATTGGAGCTCATATCATGGAATTATTGGTGGATCCAAATGTCTCAACTCATTGGTCAGTACTATCACACCTGTGACCTCTGCTTACACACCAAGACCCCATGACACAAACCCATTGGTGAGTTACACCTCCTCCCTGTTCCAGAGAATCATTAGAATGTTGTCAGTGTAGACTTTGTGGTAAAAATACTGGATTTCAATGGATTTGATGTGGTAATGTGCACAGTCAACTCTGCTGGAAAGCGAGCTCACTTCATTCCCACTCATATGACTGTCACTGCACTTGGAGAAGCTCAACTCTATTTGCACCATGTGTGGAAGCTCCATGGATTGCTAGGCACATTTCTCTGTGATTGAGGGCCACAGTTCATTGCAGAGTTCACCCAGGAGCTGTACCACTTGCTGGGGATCAAACTCCTGGCCTCGACTGCCTACAACCCACAGACAGATGGACAGACAGAACACATCAACCAAGAACTGGAGCAGTACATCGACATCTTTGTTAATGAGCAACAGAACAATTGGGAAGACCTCCTCCCCACGGCTGAGTTTGGGTACAACAATCATGTCCACTCCTCCACCCAACAAACTTCCTTCCTCCTCAACACAGGATGACACCTATGCATGGGTTTTGATCCTCATCAACCACCACTGCATTTGGAGATGGTGAATGAGTTCACAGAGCAGATGAAAGACATTTTGGGGGAAGCGAAGGCAGTGTTGGCTAAGGTGAAGGATGATATGGCATGCTTCTACAACCAATGCCATTCACCCACACCCATGTACAAGGTTGGTAATCATGTCTGCCTCAACTCCAGTGACATTTCCACTGCATGACCATCCAAGAAACTTGCCCACCATTTCCTTGGACCCTTGCTTATCACCAAATTGTATGCCTATCACCTATGGCTACCACCATAAATGTCCAGACTACACCCTGTCTTCCACATTGTCAAACTGCTGCCAGCCCCCATGGATCCATTGATAATGCTCGACCTGGAAACCTAACACAAACCTGTTAAAGGTCTGAGGAGTATAACACAGGCTAGAGGAAGGGTGCAAGTTGGTACTAAATATCACTGCTGAAACCCAAAAGTTGTAGTGAGTGACATGAAATGATGAGGCATGTTGCAAATAGTCTTTAGAGGCATACAAAGAAGTTTGAAAGAGTTCAAAATGGTTTGAAGATGTGCAAAATGGTTTGCAAAAGGTTCAAATAGGTTTGAAGAGGTTTGAAGTAGTTTTGAGGAAGGCTGAAGATGTTGGATTGATGTCGAGGTATATTGAGCAACAAATATAGCGAATGGGAAGTGTTTTTTGAGTGACAATGGGCAATGTGCGATAAGTCGAGGAGTCAATATGAAAGTTTGAAGAAGTTCACAATATTTTACTGAACTTAGAGATACAATGCTGATGATACTCAACCTGGACACCTAACAAAAACCTGTTAAAAGGTCTGAGAAGTATAACACAGGCTAGAGAAAGGGTGCAAGTTGGTACTAAATATCACCACTGAAACCCAAAAGTTGTAGTGAGTGATGTGAAATGATGAGGCATGTTGTGAATAGTCTTTAGAGGCATACAAAGAAGTTTGAAAGAGTTTGAAATAGGTTTGAAGACATGTGAAATAGTTCAAAGAAGGTTTGAAAAGGTTTGAAGAGGTTTGAAGTAGTTTCGAGGAAGGCCGAAGATGTCGGACTGGTGTCGAAATATATTGAGGAATGAATATATCAAATGGGAAGTGTTTTTCAAGAGGCGATGAGTGGAGAGGCTAATATGAAGGTTCGAAGAAGTTCACAATATTTTGCAGAACTTAGAGATACGATGTGAGTTAAGACTCAAGAGAACAACTCTTAAATCAAATGATAAAGGAGAGGGTGACTTCTTCTCTGTTCCCTTTTGCTGTAACTAATACAAGTCTATATACAATTTGAAGAAATAGTACTAAAAAGGAAACAATAACATGTGGAAAACATGAGGCAGTATGCACAGCAAATAAAGGTATTGTAAAACATAAAACAAAATGAGAAATGATAATAAATAAAATGTATGCTGTCCCAGTATAGTAAAAGTTCTTGTCCTATTGCTTCAATATATCCTTGAAATACAAAACCTCATTTATCGCTTTCTAAATCTTTTGTCGTCTCTCCGTCGTGTCCAGTGGCACTCGATATGTGATGAAATGGCTCATTCTGGTTGGGCAGCATGTATTGAAAGGGTTTTAAAATAGATATATGGTGGCTGACATTGTTTGAAGTTGTGCAAAGGCATTCAAAAGCATTTAAAGTGTTGCAAAATCATTTGAAATTGTTTGAAGTCATTTGAAGTTGTCCAAAATAGTTTGAAAAGGATTCGACATCGAGTTCATGGTGTTTGTAGCAATTTGGAGCATCTGTCATAATGTGTCAATATGATTGGAAACTTTCTCCAGACCTTAGAGTGCACAATGGACCTATCAATGCGAGACTAAGACTCAAGAGAACAGCTCTTAAATCAAACAATAAGTGAGAGGGTAACTTCTTCTCTGTTCCTTCTAAGTAACTAGTACAAGTCTATATACATTTTGAAGAGATAGTACTAAAAAGGGAGATAAAACATCTGTAGTACATGAGGCAATATATACAACAATGAGAACTTTGTAAATTATAAAACAAATGAGAAATGATAAATAATTGAAACATACAGTGTCCCTGTATAGTAAAAGTACTTATCTTTTGCTTCAATATATCATTGGAACCTCTAAGTGCTATGATCACATCCTAAGTCTTTTGTCATCTCTCCTCGTGTCCAGAGCTATTTGCAACAAAATGGCTCATTCCTGTTGTGCAGCATGATGAACCCTCCAACCACCAATCACTGGGTCTGACTAGAAGTCTGGTGTTTTTCCTGCACAAGTCCTGACCTTGGTAGTAGCAATCTGAACTCTGACAGCTTGGTCAAGACTTTGTTAATCTACAAACTGAGGTACAAGGCTAGACTACAGGCACTTAAATATTGAAGGCCAGAAGAATAACAGAAAATGCATAAGTTTATTAATGGGTCTTTGTAAGTGTCTTAATTGATAAGACTGTATTAGGAATAAAATGAGTAAGCACATGGTTACTCAAGCACACAAGGACTTGTCTGATGACTAAGGACCATGGCAGCCAGCATTGCTGGTGGAAATTATTGGAAAGGAATCAGAAAAGGTTGGGAATTATCAAGAATCCAATCAAGAGAGTTGGGTCTTGACAGCAAGTACAAGTAAAGAGTAGTGAATGGCAGGAGTATGCAAAACCCTGGGGGTATTTGTCAAGGTTAGGTGAGGTTAGGGGTGAGGGCACAGGATTTTATATCCTCAGCAAACCCTTACCCTTGGGAGGGGTCTGAGGATAGGTAGAATTTCTGGATTGGGGGCATATAATAAATATAATTTGCATTAAGACTTATGCAGAGGTTATGCTAAATTTAGATAATATACATTCCATTTATCTTAGATTAATGTTTTGATGTTATATGGTTTACAAACTGTGCCTCACCACTGCCAACTGAGAATGTGTTCCTACTATAATCCCAATATGCCCTTGCTGACAATCAACAATTCTAATATCTGTTCCCTGCCACATTCCCCCATCTGTGTCAAATTCTGTCCACTGTCTCTCTGTGGCTTGTGCCAGTTAAGGCTCCAACCATTTGGTTTACATTTACTCATTGAAGGTCAAGTATACATAAACAGTATCCTAAACAGTATAACCATCTATATACTGTTTAATAAATAGTATATACAGGTAAAATATTTAGTCTGATTTTATTCTATTGTTGCCATGCTTCCATTGCAGTATCTTTGGTGGCATCATCTCAAACAGCCCACTCTGTATCCAAACCTTCATTAATAGCACCATCGTGATTGTCTTTTCCTTCAAAGAGCTCCTAGATTGTTACAAATGTGTCGGGACTTTGAGAAGACTCATTTGACAGAGACACTAGTTGCAGGAATTGCAAGATAGTCCCGAGCCATCCGAGCAAGAGTAGGAAATTCAGAAGCATGAATCTGAATACAGATTATCAGAAAAGGATACAGGCATATAAATAAAGCACTCACCTTCCACCACAAGAGTGGATTCAACAAGACTTCTTGAGCTGAAGGTTCATCACCACTTCTCTCCTCTCCTTCTTGCCACTCACTTGGCATCACTTTAAAGTTGAAATAATGGGTTAGCTCATCAGCCAATGCTTCTTGCAGAGTGTGCTTCAAGGTCAGTGTTGTTGCAGCCACAGTGATTGGTCACTGGAAAGAGCAAGCACTAGTGAGAAATGACAGTGTCTTTACTATGGCCTTTGCAACAGGTCTGGGGACAGCAGTTTGCACAGGTGATGTTGGCATTTCAAGGTAAGTATAGGCAATATATTTAAAGATAACCTCAGCAGTTGTGATGGCTTCTTATGCAGCTGGGTCATTCAGGTCTGCCATGGCTGCAAACCAATGGCTTCGCTGATAGGTCCACTGTGCACTTTAGGGTCTGGGAAGGTTTCCAAATGTATTGACACATTAAAACTCATGATTCCAACCCCTACAAACCCCATGAAATTGATTTCAAACCATTTTGAATGACTTTGAATGACTTCACAACACTTCAAACAACTTCAAATAACTTTGCAGCACTTTGAATGACATCAGCTGCCATATGGCTATCCCAACACCCTTTTGATACACACAGCACATCCAGTACAATCTACTGCATCACATATCGAGCACTACCAGACACAAGGAGACATGACAAAAAGACTTTTAGGGCTTAATTGCAGCATTTTGGCATTTCAATAATAGATTGAAACAATAGGATGAGTACTTTTATTATACTGTGACTCTGTACATTTCATTTATTATTATTTCTAATTTGTTTTATGATTTACAAAGTCCTTTATTGCTGTGCATATTGCCTCATGTTCTCCACATGTTATATTTCTTTTCTAGTACTATCTCTTCAAAATGTATATAGACTTGTACTAGTTACTCATAACAACAGAGAAGAAGTCACCCTCTTCCATTATCATCTGATTTAAGAGCCATCCTCTTGAGTTCTAGCCTTGCATCATATTTCTAAGTTCTGCAAATTATTATGAACTACTTTGAATTCTTGTACTAGCCTCTTGACTTATCACTTATTGCCTATCATCTCTTGAAAACTCTTCCAATTTGCTATATTCATTCCTTGATATCCCTTGAAGCCATTCCTATTCTCCCCAAACTCTTCAAACCTCTTCAAACCTCTTTGTAGCCCTTTTGAAAACCTTTGTATGCTTCTAAAACTATTCACAACACATCTCACTATTTCACACCTCTAACTATGACCTTTGGGTAACAGCAGTGATATTTAGTACCACCTTGCACCCTTCCTCTAACCTGTGTTACACTTTTTAGGCCTTTTAGCAGGTTTCTGTTTGGTTTCCAGGTCAAGTATTATCACCACAAACATGGATGTAAAACTATATAATGCGGTGTCCTAGTCTGTGCTTCAGATTGAGCAGATGATAAAACTTACCAGTCCCAAGAATATTTGAGTAGTGCAGTTTTGCAGGAAGGGAATACTTCTTAAGCTTCATAAGGCCCTGTCCCACAGCATGCTGCATCTTAAATGAGTGTTCCCAGGAAATTGAGATGGCCTTGAGATGCTTTTCCATCTTCTGATAGAGAGGTAATACAAACATAATTGTTGGGACTGCACTATGCAACATCTGTGGTCACCTTGGTGAACAGCTGTCACGGTAGTTTCAGATTAGAAAAATTTGTTATGATGAAGCTGTAGACTCATACCTCTGGAACATCTGCTATTTCTCCCAAGGTTTTCCATTCATCCTCATTCAATAGTAATGCCCACTAAGCTCCTCAAAGATATGTGCTAGCTGGTTGTGGACTGTAGTATTGGAGGGTAGCTGGTATGTGATTTTGAGATATTTGAATAACATCTGAAGAGTTGGTGCCTCTCCAGCAGTCTATGGGAGACTTTCATCAAAGATCCAGGCTGGAAAGATACATAGAAAACCTCTATATGTGGCAACAACTTCCAGATTCAGCTTGCCCTCCTTCAAGTATGTCTCCATCATCTCAGCACTTCACTTTATGTTGATTTGTTCCTCACTGGTTGGTTCATCCTTTTTCTTGTCATCTTTAGCTCCTTTACATTCTGTTACATGCCCACCAAGGTGTTTGTAGCTTTGGCTCCATATCAAAAGTCATATCTGCACCATCAACGGTCCTTGGGAAGCTGCATGTGCTGTTTGACTGGTTGTAAGCTCACTGTTTAACCTATATCATACTGTGTTCAACATACCAAGCACAGAAGTGACACTGGAATTCCTGACACTTTTGCCCCACCTTGTCCACAATAGCCATGGGATCATGAAAATGTTGCATACTTGCATTTCCAAAACCATGGTGGGCAGCTCTCAGCTCTTTCCTCACTTCCACTCCCCTCAATGCACTTCTCCCATCTGACTCATCACCAGAATTTATATCAACATGCACATCATCATCAAGCTCTTCCTATTCAGTTCTGTGTGTCATCTTGTATGCTGAAACTTTCTTTTTTGGTAGTTGTCCTTTTGGTTGGTTATGAGCCTTGCACATTCATTTCTCTTCCTGTTTTTCTCACTGATTAGCATCAGAAGTCAGAATACTCATTTTTCAAAGTCTTTTTTCCCCACTTACTAGTTCACAGCCAAACTCAGTCTTACTTGTAACCTCTTCCCCATCACTGGTATATATGCACTCTGGTGCCTCATCATCCAGTTCATTGCTACATTTTGGTGGTTGGTATGATTTGTCCTTCAGATTGTCATCAACTTCTTTGGTCTTGGAGACAGGGATGGGTGCTGTGTCTGATGGGGAATTGACAAAGTGACTGCGTGCATGCAGCTCACTTGCAGATAGCAGTGCACCATTCTCAACAGCATTGCCATCAGGCTTGGAAGAATCTTTTGGTATGTTGATTTTAAGGCTAGGTCATTCTGCAATGCAAGGCTGTAAGTATTTATGCTGAATCCTTGAACTTTCAACTAACCTTGATCTTGGCGGGGTTTCATCATTGCTTCAACAATTTTAAAATAAGAGTTGAGACCTTGATCACAATTGGTGGCATTCTGCTTTCACTTTTGGTCATCAGGTATGATGTTTTTGGGGTCAGGATTGTCACGGCTCAGCTGGTTGGTCATAGTTATATTCAAACCGTAATTCAAGAAAAAAAGAGTAAGCTTTAGTGTATATAGTTTTAGATTTAAGCTATTAACTTTAGGCTATTACATTTGTAGATTGTAATATGACAACCATTTAACCATCTATATACCATATACCTACTGTGTAGACAACCTGGGAGACTTCACCCTATACATAAATATAAACATATACAGTACAAACTGTATAAGATAGTTATATAGATGGAACAGTTGGAGCCTTAGTGCCAGTGTTGCTGGTATTGGATTTCTGTTCCTAGGATTGGCCATTTCCTAGTGCCAGTCTGGTTTATAACAGTTACTACACAGCACTCTTACACCACCAACTTAAGAAAGTGGCCAGAAGTCCTTTTTTTTGAAACAATTCATAGTAAAAGTAATTTCAGTCATCTGTGACAATACCCTGGTGCACTACCTGTTAAAATCAATCCATACTGGGGGGTGTTGAAATCAATCCATACTATTGGTCTACCTATATTGATATATGACACATCTCAAACCTATATTAATATATGACACACCTCATTGCACTTATATTGACATGTGACATGTCTCATAGCACTCATACTGATATATGACACACTTATCGGTGCACGTGTTTTTCCCTCTGATCATGTGACCACATAGCCCTAGGTGTATATAAACCAGCTGTATTCCTCAGTAGCAATACAGAGAGTGTTCTACCCCTCTAACCCTAGTTATTAGCAAGCTAACCCAAGCAACAAGGTAAGTGGTAAGTGAATCTCCATACACTACCACTGTGTGGCCATGCTGCTGCAACAGGTTATGGGCCCTGCAAGTGTCGTTGTAGTGAGCACCCTTGTGGTGAACCTCAATGATGTGTGCAGGTGCACTTACCATGCACTCCCAAGTGCTATGTTGTCCTGGGGCTCTCTGAGTCACAGGAAGGTGATTGTGCCCCTGGAGGCACACATCTAGCATGCTAAAAAACAAAAAGTGCTCTGATGGAGTGCTGTTTTTACAACTTGCCATCATAAGATTTAAAAAGTGAGAAGCTAATCTTGAGCTTTTTATAGCTCAATCAAAATGTCTTCCTCTCTTGAGAAACTTGTGTTTCTTTTCGATGACTCTGGCTAAATTTATGCAGGCCTGGCTCATGAGTCAGGGATTGTGGCAGGCAGCAAGTTCCAATGGCCTTGCAAGTGTCTTATGGACCACCTTCAGGACTGACTTTGGTCAGGAGGGACCATCTCAGATTTATGCAGACTTTCAATCTGCAATCTCGATTAAAATCTCTGAGATGTACCAGTGCCTTGAGGCTGCAGGGGTCCAGATTCCTGGAATTTTCCAGGCACTTCTTCTCATTTCATCACTGCCAAAAGAGTATGATTCTCTTTCCTTCACAATTCTCTTTACAAATGCCACCTCTGCCCTGTCATTTAACCTAATCAGGGCTGCAATCACAACAGAAGCAGCTCGCCACTCTGCCTTCTGCAGACCAGGAGAGGCAGCAAACAAATTGTCAGCAGTAAACATAAGTCTGACAACCCTAAGTGGAAGGGAAAAACACCATCTGAACCTTCAGGCTCCAGCTCAAAAAGGAGAGGAAAATGTTCTGGTAAACAGGACAAGGAGAAGAAGATGAAGCAAGGCCAACTTGCATCAATTGCCATGGTAAATCCTGGCCACATTCTCACAGTTCCAGGCCACACCTGCCCTTGTGACAGGACCATCTCATAACTACACTGCTGTAGCTCATGGATGCACCACTGTTAATTGCAGTGGCATTGCTTCTCATGTGCCTGCATTGGGAAAACCCACTGCTCCATCTGCTTCCTCTGCACCTTCAGGCTGCATTGAGATAATGCACTCACATGGTACAGCCACATACTTCCCAACCTGGGACCCTAAAAAGTGCCCTTCAGCACCGGTCACTGAAATGTACTCACCCAACCCCTCAATCTATAAAGACTATCAGGTGGCCTGGGACACTCTCTCTGGCATGGAGGTGCCTAAAATGGCAAAAAACCTCCATATTATCGAAGAGGGACAAATGAGTATCCAGGAAGGAAAGCACAGATGAATTGATCCTCAGCCAGAAAAATTGTCTCAGATCAAAGAAATACTGGAGACAGAGAATGAGCCTGAAAAAGAAGAGGATGAAATTCCTCTTGGCTCAGAGGAAACAGTCCCAGATTGTGATGTCTGAAAATGGCAGATGAGATGCTTGTAGATGAGCCCATAGCACCAATGACTGGTGGCTATGATGAAATGTCAGTCCTCTTTCCTGACATGCACATCATTACTAATATTCAATTGACAGGTATACACTCGGTGGTAATTAGCCATAAGATAGAGCATCCAATAGATATAATAAATCTATTTGTCTTGAATAAAGTTGCACAGCAGATAAAGCAGTGCATGATGTGCTCATCAGAAAGTTGTAGGAAAGGTGCCACATGGATCTTAGATTCAGGTGCCTCTAAGCACTTCACTGGTGACTTGAAAGACTTTGCCTCATTCGAACCACTTCCCAAAAGTAACTGCATGGCATGCATTACTGCAACCAGCATCACATATATTATGGGAAAAGGTGCTGTTCTTGGTATGCACCAAGTAATAGTTAATGGAAAGGCAGAGTCATGTGAAACACATTTATACCCCGTCTATTACATCCCAGACTTAACTGGTCATTTACTGTCAATGGGAGTCTTTTTACAAGACAAGAAAAAGGTCATGGGGTCTGCTGACCACATTTCTTTTTATGACCAAAAGGGTAAACCTGTACTCAGAACTATGCCTCTAATTGATGGTGATACCATATATGTGGCTAAAACCCACATTCTAACTACCAAGAGATGATATGTTGCAACTGTTTATGTTGCTGACTTTGACACTTGGCATAAGCACCTTGGACATCCATCTGAGCAAACTATAAGACAAATGCCAAAACACACTGAGAAATTTCCCAAGGATCTAAAGATTCCTAGGGACAGGCACATTTGCCCAGGGTGTGCTAAAGGGAAAATGACATCAAAGTCATTCCCTGAATCAGAATCTTGGGCCTTGGAGCCCTTTGAATTGATACATTCTGATCTAAAGGAATTACTGATTCTCAGTCATCACAAATACAAATACTTTATTGTGTTTGTTGATGATCGAATGTCCCATATGTGGACACAGTGCCTTAGAAAAAATCTGACACTGCCACCTCTATTAAACAGTTTGAGGCTATGGCACATTGATAGGTCCATTGTGCACTTTAAGGTCTGGAGAACACTTCCAATTGTATCGAAACATTATGACAGACACCCTGAATTGCCACAAATGCCACAAACTCAGTTTTGAACCCATCTTGAACTATTGCAGATGACTTCGAATGACTTGGAATGATTTAGAACAATTGCATGACACTTCGATGCTGCACAACTGGAATCAGCCATTTCATTGCATATCGAGTGCCACCGGACATGAGGAGAGACGACAAGAGATTTAGAATGCAATAATGGCAGCTTTATGTTTCAATGATATATTGAAGCAATAGGACAAGAACTTTTACTATACTGGGACAATCTACATTTCATTCATTACCATTTCTCATTTGTTTTGTATGTTTTACAATACCTTTATTTGCTGTGCATACTGCCTCATGTTTTCCACATCTTATCATTTCCTTTTTAGTACTATTTCTTCAAATTGTATATAGACTTGTATTAGTTACTTAGAAGAGAAGCAAAGGGAATAGAGAAGAGTTACTCTCTCCATTATAATTCAATTTAACAGCCATTCTCTTGAGTCTTAACCTCGCATCACATCTCTAAGTTCTGTGAAATATTGCAAACTTCTTCAAACCTTTGTATTAGTCTCTCAACTCATCACCTATTGCCTATTGCCATTTGAAAAACACTTTATATTTGCTATATTTGCTCCTCGACATACCTCGACATCAGTCCGACTTTTTCGAAACTTCTCAAACTATTTTGGACATCTTCAAACTCCCTCAAAACTACTTCAAGCATCTTCGAACACCTTTGTGTTAGGAAACAGTCTCCTAACATGCCTATTAACTAATACTATTTTTATTTTATTTTATTTCATTTTATTTCACCAAAATACACTACAAAATGCCGGTATACACATTATTTGTCAGCATGGGAATTCTTTATTTACAAGCATCAATATGTACATGCATGTGTGCGCACGTCCGTAATAACATACTACAATATGTATAACATAGTATATAACCCTAAAATAAATACTAGGAGACCTCAGTTGTGTTCTCTTAGGTATTCCATCCACAATAGTGGTGCAAAAGGCCTAATTCAGCCAACTGTTCTATTTTTAACCCCTCGCATCAAAGCCATCAAACCCACCATCATGTGCACACCCCCCGCCGCCTTCTTGTAGGAGAACCTGCATGGTCCAGCTAGCAGATTAGTGGGTGTCGCCCTAACAGAAGAACACAACTACCCCATCAGTGCGCCTTCTCTTACTCATGCGCATACATCATTTGTCTCAGCACGCCACATCCACTTACACATCATTTTGGCAAGAGTGCCAAATTAATTGTATATATGTATTTACCTTTGCTTTTATAAGCCGATGCCAGGCCTCGCCTTACATTGTGACTGCCAGTGATCGAGAGGCAGTGCTCATCATTAGGACAGCTGTAACTAGACAACCGATTAGATCTGGTTTAGCTAAGATTTACATTACTCTATTTGGATGACTATTTTAGGTAGTTACTAGCCAAATTCAGTAATAGCCCCAAGATCAGGCACTGTTGGAAGGGTTATTGATCCGAAGTGCCCAATAGCCGAAATCACGTGTTTTGCCATGTTTGGTATCCGAAATAGCCGGATCACGTGACTTGGAATTTTGCGCAATCAAATTGCCGTGGAATATAAACCATTTGTGACTTTCAGGGAATTTTTGGAGAGATTGGAGGCACAGTTTGGAGACCCTAACCCAAAGGTGACAGCGAATGCAAAATTAAAAAATATGCACCAAGGTTCTCTGACTGCAGATGAATTTATTTTGCAGTTCAAAGCAGAAGCGTCACAGACTGATATGGGAGAAGCAGCATTGGTAGAATATTTGAAGGCAGGATTAAATCCCTCGTTATTCAAGTCTATCTATCGACTACCTTCTATGCCAGAGAGGTTGGACAAGTGGTATAATTGGGCAATGCGTTTTGATTGGCAATATTGACAGGAACTGGCAGAATTGAAATTGATGTATGGGAATTCCAGATTTGGAAAGTCATTGGGAGGAAAGTTCGAGAAAGGAAGGACACCTCAGGTACAAACTCCGAGGGCACAGCCACCGACCATGGCAGTGACACCTATTGTTAAGGAGTCAGCAGCATCGATGGATGCAATGGATGTTGATCAAGTAAGGAGACGAGCTCCAGTTAAATGTTTTAATTGTGGGCAATTAGGGCATATGGCTCGAAATTGTAGGCAGAAAAGGAAGATTAGGGAAGTGACTATGGAGGAAGTGAAGTTGGAGGAAGATAAGCAGGAGAATTTTGTGGAAGAGTCCCAGTGAAGGTTTCCCCATTGGTGACCCAGAATCAATATAATGTAATAGTATCCGAGGAAACTGAGAGTGAACCCGAAAGAGAAATTGAAGAGTACAACCATCATAATTTATCCGACAAAGAAAAATGCCCAGCCTTATTTCCCAAGACCCCTAAATTTTTTATTTGCTCAGCGCAGATAGAACCCAAAATCAGCTTGACAGTAGGATTGAAGACAGTGGACATGCATGCAGCAATTAATGTAGAGGCATTGCTTGACAGTGGTGCTACCGGATTATTTATTAATCGAGCCCTAATTACCAGAAACAGTATTCGCATGTGTAAACTACCACAACCTATAATGGTGTACAATATTGATGGTATGATCAATTGTGGAGGAACTATTAAGGAGGAGGTGACGATGATATTGAAATATCAGGATCATCAGGAGCAAGCCATATTTGAAGTGTGTGACCTTGGGGAAACCAATCTAATAATTGGATGTCCATGGTTACGAAAACATAATCCGGAAATTGATTGGAAAACTGGGAAGGTACACATGACTCATTGTCCTAAAGAATGTAATGTGTATGGGAGAAAAGTAAAAAAGGAGAAGAAGGAAAAGAAAGAGAAAGAACATCTGAGGAAGTATTCTGTTACGATGGAGGAAGTGGAAGATAAGGATATGCCAAACGGGGAAGTTCCAATTATGACAAGTAAAGAAGAACAGAAGCAGACCTTTAGGGAAATTTGTGGAGGACAACCATGGGATAAAAATGTGGAGAAAGTGGAGAAGCCAGTGGAGGAGTGGGTGCCAAAAGCCTACCATGACAAAGGCATGGTGATAATATTTATTGATGACATTTTGATATTCACAGAGAATGAAGAAAATCATGAGGTGATAGTGCAGGAGGTGTTGAAGAGGTTGGCAAAGAATGATTTATTTGTTAAACCAAAGAAGTGTGTATTTGGAGCAAGCGAGATCGAGTTCTTGGAATTAAAGATTGGTCCTGATGGAATTAAGATGGATCCTATCAAGGTACAGGCAATTGTTGATTGGCCCATGCCTACCCATATCAAGGAAGTTCAGGCTTTCTTGGGACTTGGCAATTTTTATCGTCGCTTTGTTCATAATTTTTCCAAAATTGCTGCACCATTACACAACCTTACACAAAAGGGAGTAGTGTGGAGATGGGGAGAACAACAGCAGACAGCATTTGAGTTAAAGAGAAAGTTTGTGGAAGAGCCAATATTGGTCCCAGTAGATTTCACACGTCCCTTACGAGTAGAATCAGATGCATCAGACTTTGCTACTGGAGCAGTATTATCAATGCTATGTGAAGATGACAAATGGCATCCTTGTGCATATTTGTCTCAAGGGTTGAATGATGTGGAGAGGAATTATGATGTGCATGATAAAGAGATGTTGGGAATAATATGAGCATTGGAAGCATGGAGACATTATTTGGCGGGATGTATGCATCAGATTGAAATCTGGACAGACCATCAAAATCTGCAGTACTTCATGTCCACTAAAAAGCTTAACCATCGACAAGCACATTGGGCATTAACCCTATCGCGCTTTAATTTTCACTTGGTCCACAAAGTGGGAAGCTTGATGAGAAAAGCAGATGCATTATCCAGATGTACAAATCATAAAAGGGGAGTGGAGGAGGACAATAAAAATACTACCCTACTCAAACCTGAATACTTTCATATTTGCACTATGCATCAAGGACATTTATTGGTGGATAGCACAGAGACGGAAATGTTGTCTAAAATCAGGCAATGTTCAGAGATGGATGATGAAGTGGTGGAAGCTGTAAAAGCTTAGAGGGGAGAGAAGAAAAGTAATATTAAAGGAGATGAATGGGTTGAAGAACAAGGGTTAGTGTTATTCAGAGGAAAGGTCTATGTACCAAAGGATCAAGATTTACGAAGGGAGATCGTATGGTTACATCATAATACGCCAGCTGCTAGACATCCAGGAAGGTGGAAGACATTGGAGTTGGTGATGAGAGATTATTGGTGGCCCGGAATTTCAAAGTATGTGTTGGGGTATGTGGATGGGTGTGACATGTGCATGAGGGGAAAGAAATTTCCAGAAAAGCCTGCTGGGAAATTAATGCCAAACCCTATACCTAAAGCACTATGACGAGACATATCTGTGGACTTTATCACAGGATTACCTGAAGCTCAAGGATACCATGCAATATTTGTAGTATGCAACCGCTTCACAAAGGAAGTCCATATTATTCCTACTACAGCAGAAACCTCATCATTGGGCTTGGTGCGCCTTTATCTAAATCAGGTATGGCAATTACATGGATTACCTGATATGGTTATCTCCGATCATGGATCACAATTTGCTTCTGCATTTATGCGAGAGTTAAATAACATATTGGGGATTCAAACCAAATTGTCTATGGCATATCACCCACAAACTGATGGGCAGACAGATAGAATGAATCAGGAGTTGGAGCAGTACCTATGCATGTTTGTCAATCACCGACAAACTGATTGGCCTGAATGGTTGGCAATTGCAGAATTTTCCCACAATAATAAATTCCATTCGGCTACTTGCATGTCACCCTTCTTCGCTAATTATGGTTATCATCCCAGAATGGGAGTAGAACCTCGAAAGGAAGTCAAGGTCCAATCAGTGGAGGACTTTGTGTCAAAAATGCGAAAGGTGCAGGAGGAAGCAGAGGCAGCATTGATGAAAGCACGTGATGATATGATGCGACACGTGGATCGTACTTGAGCTATTGCTCCAGAGTATAAAGTTGGTGACTTGGTATGGCTAAGTACCAAGGATCTGAATATTCCATGACCTTCAAGAAAGCTTACAGAGAAGCAAGTTGGCCCAAATCCGATTTCCAAAATAATTTCACCCAATGTGGTAGTGTTAAAATTACCTCAGTCATTCAAGATTGATCCTGAGATTAACATTTCCCGTTTACACCCTTACCACCCACCCACTATTCCTGGTCAACAAACTACTCCACAGCCTCCAATAATGGTAGAAGGTGCTCCAGAATATATTGTGGAAGAGGTTTTGGACTCACGTCTTCGATGAAACAAATTGAAGTTTTTAATCAAGTGGAAAAACTACACCAATGAAAATAATTCATGGGAACCTGAGGAGAATTGTAAGCGAGCATGTAAAGCAATCACCCAATTCTTTAAATGTAATCCAAATGCTCCACGTCGCATTGCTAGAATGGTGTATGAGAAGATGAATTTCCGGCCTTACCAAAATTTCACAGAGGGGACAGATACAATATTTTCTTGCCTGGAAGTCGAGGCATAAAAGGGGGGTAATGTTAGGAAACAGTCTCCTAACATGCCTATTACCTAATACTATTTTTATTTTATTTTATTTCATTTTATTTCACTAAAATACACTACAAAATGCCTATATACACATTATTTGTCAGCATGGGAATTCTTTATTTACACACATCAATATGTACACGCATGTATGCACATGTGTGCGCATGTGTGTGTGCATCTGTAATAACATACTACAATATGTGTAACATAGTATATAACTCTAAAATAAATACTAGGAGACCTCAGTTGTGTTCTCTTAGGTATTCCATCCACAATAGTGGTGCGAAAGGCCTAATTCAGCCAACTGTTCTATTTTTAACCCATCACATCAAAGCCATCAAACCCCCCATCATGCATGCGCCCCCTGCGACCTTCTTGTAAAAGAACCCACACAGTCCAGCTAGCAGATTAGTGGGTGTCACCCTAACACTTTGAACCTCTTTGAACTTCCTCAAACCTCTTTCAAACCTCTTTCAAACCTCCTTCAAATGTTTTCGTATGCTCCTAGGGTTTATTCACAATGCCCCTCATCATTTCACATCACTCACAATAACTTTTGGGTATCAGTGGTGATATTTAGTACCAACTTGCACCCTTCCTCTAGCCTGTGTTATACTTCTTAAGCCTTTTAACAAGTTTTTGTTAGGTTTCCAGGTTGAGTATAATCAATGTATGCAATATAGCGCTAAAATAAAGTGCTGGTGCTTCAATCCTGGGTAGAAATTCAAAGATCATGAACTGATTAGTCAGCTCAAGGGCCTTGGCATCAAAATTGAGATGTCTGCATCCCATGTCCACCAACAAAATGGTTGTGCTGAACATGCCATAAGAACATTAATGAAGAAGTCACAAACATTGTGCTTCACTGCCTGTCTACCACAGTCATGGTGGGAATTTTGCATTGAATATGCAACTCATCTCTACAACCAAACACCTATAGTGCACCTAAAATGGCAAACTCCAATCGAAGATCTAGATGGCAAAAAGCCTGATCTATCAAATCTCAAAGTGTTTGGTTGTGGTGTTTATGTCTATCTGCCTAAAGAGAAACATCAAAATAAGTTAGCTCCAAGATCAGAGTTAATGACATATATTTGGCTGGAAGATGGAATAAAGGCATATCGCTTCATGCACCCAAGTGGTGCAATTTTCATAGGCACAACTGCACTTTTTGATGAAGCATTATTCCCACATTGTCCTGCCCATACTGATATTGGAGGTAACGCTCCTGATCCCATAAATCTCACCCACTCCAGGAGAGGGGGTGGCAGTGGAAATAATGGCAGCAACAATGTGCCTCCACCGCTACAAACCCCATCCTCATTATCATCAGATGATGATGACAGTGATGAGGATATGTATGTTCCTCGGGGACCCTTGTTTGAGGACTATGGACAACCCTGTTGGAGCAGACTACATACGCTGCACAGAGGAAGAGATAACACGTTCCTTATAACCTACTTGGGGTTTAGTTAGTCTTAGAGCTAGGGTTTAGCAGAGGTAAGAACACTGTATATCTACTATAGTACAGGTTCTCCTTATATACATAATAGTAAAGATGTCACATGACTCGGGAATGTGTTTACCACATGTATGCGCAGTAAGCACAGTAACATGTGTGTGCTGCACGCATGGCCTCATGTATGCAGCATGTATGAGGATTTTAATTTCAACACCACCCCTCAAACTGTATAGCGTTCTAAGCAGCTAAGTTTGAATCTTGAAAGTAATTCCAAGAGAGTCTCTAAATTTTCTGAATAAGACAGCGCCAAGGTTCTTTGTGAACATGTCAGCTGGATTATCATTTCCAGGAATGAAAACGACTGTGACTTTGTCATTTTCTATGCATTCGCGGGTATAGTGGTAGCAAATGTCTATATGTTTGGTCCTTCTTTCCTGAACTGGATTTGATCCGATAAAGATGGATCCCTGATTATCAGCGCAGATTGGTATGTGCTTCAGTACATATCCAAGTTCCTGGAATAAGGACTCTATCCACACTATCTGTCGACAAGTGTTGGAGAGAGCCATATATTCGGCTCCTGTGGATGACAGTGCTACAGTTTTTTGTAAATGGGACTGCCAGCACACAATGCCACTCGCTAGAGTAGCAAAGTAACCCATTGTAGATCGGCATTTGACAGTGTCAGCTGCCCAATCAGAATCTGTGAAGGCCTGTAGCCCCTCAGACTTCTCACCATCATAGACAATGTTATATTTCTGGGTTCCCACCAGATAGTGCATGATGTACATCGCTTTGTCTAGATGTTCTTGGCTAGGATTAGCCGAGAATTGCGACATCTTGATTACCGCATAAGCGATATCAGGTCGCATTCTGAGCATCAGATACAGTAAAGATCTGATCACAGACTGATATTTTGATCTAGGCATCGCGTTGGGCATTGCTGTGTTTTCCGATGGTCTGTAACCAGTCAGGAGTGGAGTGGGGGTCGCTTTGGCATTTGTCATCTCAAATCTCTCAAGCACTTTGGCAAGATATTCAGTTTGATCAAGTTTGACTTTGCTTGCAGTCTGGGTGACGTGCATGCCTAAGAATTCCATGACTTTTTCAGTACTACGGCACTCCCAATGCTTTAGACAAGCATTTTTCTTTTCATCCACAAGTTTCTTGTTCTTCCCCATGAACAAGCCATCATCAACATAGACGAGTGCAATAACAATGCTGCCTGTCTTAGGGTCCTTGTGTATGAAAATGCCAGCATCGGAGCTGGCATGCACGAACCCAATGGTGCGCATAATGCCTCTAGCTCTTTCCACCATGCAAGTGAGGCTTGTTTAAGGCCATACAATGCTCAGCGTAAGCGCAATACTTTGCGCTCTTTTCCCTCGAGTCTGAAACCCTCGGGTTGATCCATATAGATCTCCTCATCTAGTTTGCCATATAAAAATGCAGTTTTTACATCTAGGCCAGTCATATACATGCCCTCTAGAGATGCAAGTGCAAACATGAGGCATACGGTCTCATAGCGGACTACCGGTGAGAAAATCTCATCAAAGTCAATGCCTTTGACTTGTGAAAAGCCTTTGGCCATGAGTCTGGCTCGTTTTCTTCCATCCAATTTTACAGAGAAAACCCATCTATTTTTGATCGTTTTTCAATCATGTGGAAGATTAACAATGTCATAGACTTGTCGCTTACGAAGAACCTCTAATTCTTCATGACAAGCTTGCTTCCACTCACGTTGCTGCTGCCGTGGTAGGCACGCAATATCGCGAAATTGGTTTGGAACTTGGCTTATTTCGCTCGATGGTTTGACTGCTTTTGATAACAGCCAGCGAATAAGCTTATCTCCTCCTTCCTTGGTTATCTTTTTAATATAACCTGCTTCATCCGGTTCCCCCATTGGGTGATCATGTTCTTGATCATTGGAATTGGGCACACTCTCGTGGGGTGCTGAACTCGGTCCAGCAACTGGTTCTTTCTGTTGAGTTTGTGGTCGTGTTCGGTTATGATCCGAATCTTGACCCACAGATCTCTTCCAATATCGATCACGTGCAATGTCTCTCTCTATGTCAGAGGGGAGTCGCTTCTCTCCATAGGTATTGCCAGGACGGTTTGGGATGTTCCTCTGCCTGCCTGATCGATAGGGCAATTGCTGCCATTCCTGTTGATCATCACGTCTTGGACGAAAGTCCTCAGTGGTTACTGGAGGCGGCAGAGGAGGAGCATCTGTCACATGGTCATCTGCCTTTTGCTCACTTGGTACATCATCATCATCATTTTCTGATGATGGAGGAAGGGGCGGATCTTGTGGCAGTATAGAATCATCGCCATCCATTCCAGATGAGTGGTCATCATCTTCTGGTTCTGTAGGTGGAAAATCACCAAGGTCTGTATTGGCAGGAGTTTTAGCTCCGGGACAGCATGGCAACAACGTTTCATCAAATAGTGCCATAGCACCAATGAATATTGCACCACTAGGTCGCATGAAACGGTATGCTTTAATGCCATCTTCTAATCCAAGGTACGTCATCAACTCCGATCGAGGAGCCAATGTGTTTGGATGCTTCTCCATGGGTAGGTAGATGTAAGCACCACAACTGAAAACCTTCAGATTGTTTAGATCTGGGTGGACCTTTGTCAGGTCCTCAACCGGTGTCAGCCATTTCAGGCGCCTTATCGGGGTTCGGTTGTATAGGTGTGTTGCATGTTCAATGCAAAATTCCCACCATGATTGTGGTAGACATGCAGTAAATTGCAGGGTTTGCGACTTTTCCATTATTGTCCTTATGGCACGCTCTGCGCACCCATTCTGTTGGTGAATGTGGGGTGCAGACATCTCTATTTTGATGCCAAAGTCCTTGAGCACTTTTTGCAGCTCACGATCTTTGAACTCCCCCCCTGGATCAACATGCCAGCGCTTGATTGTAGCACCATACTGTGTCAAAGCCACTGCCTGAAATTGTCTGATGGCCGCAGCAGCATCAGATTTCTTTTTAAGGCATTGGACCCAGATATGTGACGTCTTGTCATCCAGAAATACAATAAAGTATTTATGTTTATGGTACGACAGTACTGGGAGTTCCTTCAGATCGGAATGTATTAATTCAAAGGGTCTTTCTGCACGTGAATCTGATTCGGGAAAAGATTTTGAGGTCATTTTCCCTTCAGTGCACCCTGGACATATAATTTTGTCTTTAGGAGTAATTAAATTCCTCGGGAATTTTATGGTGCTATTAGGCATCTTCCCTAGCGCCTCTTTGGATGTGTGTCCAAGTCGCTTATGCCAAGTCGAGTAGTCTGCAACATACATTGTCGTGACATTGATTCCCTTGGTGCTCAATATATGAGTCCGAGCCCAATAAATAGTGTCACGTTTCATAAGAGGGATGCAATCCATAATTGGGTTTCCTTGCTTGAAAAATGAAATGTGTGCGGAGGAACCATGCACGTCACTTCCGTCTTGCAAGAAGATGCCCATTGACAGTAATCGAGCATTACAGTCGGGTATGTAGTAGACGGGGTATAATTGCATTTCATGCATCTCTGACTTCCCGTGACATACTACCTGATGTTTAATGAAGACTGCTCCTTTCCCTACTATATGAGTAGTACCTGTGGCTGTTTGAACCAGAGTAGAGTCCTTTCTCGGTAAAGGCTCGTAAGAAGCAAAATCTTTAATTTCACCAGTGAAGTGTTTTGATGCACCTGAATCCATGATCCAGTCAGCACCTTTCTTACAATTTCCATTTGCACACATAAAACATATATTAAGATGTAAATTGTTCCATGATACATTTAGTAGCAGTAAAATTTCACATGAAAAGTTCGCTGTGATCAGTGGAATGTTTATTCTTGTGCTTGTGGCAAGGAAAAGGACTGACCTTTCATCATATGTACCTGTTTCAAGCAGTTCATCGACAAGCATTTCGTCGACGGCTTTCCATACTTCTTCATCAGAAACTGCAGGTTCCGATCCAAGGGAGACGCTATCATCTTCTACCTCTACGATCCTTGGTTCTGGTTCAATCCTCCTCCTCTTACCTTCTCGCACTGTTAGGTGCTCTTCCAGCAGTCGCAGATTTTTTGCGCTGCGTGGGAGATTCATTTGCTCGAGGGTGTCTCGAGCCTGCTGATATTTGGTATAGACCGAATGAGAGGTAGAGGCCGCACCCATGTATGCCTGTGCAGGCAGTCAGTGGCGAGGATCCCTTGTGGGAGTATGTTCACGCTTCTCGATGTGCTGGATGAGTGGCATCAGTGGTATGATGGTGCCATTACCATTTATGGTAGTAAAGGCATTTGAGGTGAGGTGAATATGTTTCTCTTTAGGCTTTTCCTCTTTAGTCTTTTTGTCCCCATGTCGTCCACACTTTCGGGACGATTCTCCATTGTTGCCTTGAGTTTGCCATTTGGGGTTTCCCCGTTTGCGCTTGACAGCGGAAAGCTTGGTGGCCTGAGGTGGGCCAATGGGCTTTCCAACTGCTGTGCACCGTGAGGCTTCAGTGACAATGGAGTCCTTGACATGTTTAAACGTCAAGGCTCTAGTAGCGGTCGTGTTAAGGACCATGGCAGATAGAGAATCGTACTCGCATGGCATCGCAGCAAGTAGAATCATTGCCTGTACTAATTCGGGGATGGCGACATTGGCAGCCGTAAGGGGCTCGAATTTATCAGCCATTTTGGCAATCTCTGGTGCAGGATTTGCAGCCGGAATTTTGATTGCGATTGCAGACCTAAAGTCCACAAAGACTTGGGAGGGGCCATCGACACCATAGTCGGTGCAGATGAGATCCCACACCTCCTCAGCAGTGTCCTTGGTGTTGGCATGCTGCCGAATAGAGGGGGCCAGGCGGAGCACTAGGCTACCAATCGCTTGGTCATTCTTATTGTTCCAGGTCTGGAGCTTGGCATTAGCTTCCGCTACTAGTGCAGCATTTGTCGCCGTCAAAGGAGGCGCCAGGGGTGGTTTTAGTTCCATCCTGCTAGTTATTTGCCAGAGGCCCTGAGACCTGAGCCACGCCTTCATTGAGTCAGCCCATTGAATGTAGTTAGAGCCATCGAAAGTTTGTACGAGTTTTTCAAGAGTTGAAGACATGATGTTATAGTGGCAGCTGGTAAAAGCGCTCAATCAGTCCTCTTATTCAAGAAAACACATTCCATAATCTCAGGCAAAAACACTCCTTCAGAGTGGTTAACCCTAGTCAACCTGGGTTTTTAAATGCAGCTCACAAAGAGCGCAAGGTTACAATTTGGAGACAATGAAGTCAACGTCGTTCACAGCCAGTTAAGGCGCGTTCGCGACGTGCCCAGCAGGGCCCATAACCTGTTGGAGCAGACTACATACGCTGCACAGAGGAAGAGACAACACGTTCCTTATAACCTACCTGGGGTTTAGTTAGTCTTAGAGCTAGGGTTTAGCAGAGGTAAGAACACTGTATATCTACTATAGTACAGGTTCTCCTTATATACATAATAGTAAAGATGTCACATGACTCGGGAATGTGTTTACCACATGTATGCGCAGTAAGCGCAGTAACATGTGTGTGCTGCATGCATGGCCTCATGTATGCAGCATGTGTGAGGATTTTAATTTCAACAAACCCACTTCAGGAGACAATCCATTATTGCAGCAGCAAAAGCAGCAGCCTGGTCCACCACCAAGAGCTCCTACTCCACCACCTCCAGTACAGCTGCCAGTTGAGCCCCCTGTGTCTACCAGACACTCAGGCAGGCAGAGAGCTGTCCCTAGATGACCAGGTAATTTGTATGGTGAAGAGTGCCACCCCATCAATATTGAATGAGCTGTTGCATGGACATGTCAGTGGTGGCAGGCAGAAGGGCATGACACAAGTCGTGATCATGTAGTGCCACCGCCAGAACCGGTAGCTGGACTGAGTTCTGATCTCAAAGAAATCATTGAACCTCCTCATGCTCCCATACACAGATATATGCCCCCTCAGGAAACTATAACCTGCAGGCATGTACCTTTGAGTAAATCAGGTGCACTATGGAGCAAGATCATCAAGGAAGAAGGTGGAGATCTGATGCACTACCTGCTAAATAAGGCATCTACAACATCAGATCTCATTCCTACCCAGTTCCATGACATAGCTAGCTTAGATAAGCATGCTCAACTGGAGCGGAAACAGGCATGCCTAGAAGAACTAGAGGCCCTTGATAAGTGGCATGTCTATGACATTGTAGATCTCCCTCCTGGCTGAAAGGCCATCAAAAATAGATGGGTTCTCTCCATAAAATCTGATGGACAAAAAAGGGCCAGACTCATGGCCAAAGGCTTCTCATAAGTTGAAGGCATTGACTTCGATGAGATTTTTTTACCTGTTGTCCACTACGAGATGGTACACCTCATGTTTGCCCTTAGTGCCTTAGAAGGCATGTACATGACAGGTCTTGATGTAAGAACTGCATTCTTGTATGGAAAACTTGATGAGAAAATTTACATGCATCAGCCTGAAGGCTTTGTTCTTCAAGGCAAAGAGTGCAAAGTATTGCATTTACACCAAGCATTGTATGGCTTGAAACAAGCTGTTCTGGCATGGTGGAGAGAGCTTGAGGCATTATGCACTCAATTGGTTTTATGCATGCCAGCTCTGATGCTGGCATATTTATTTACAAGGATGCCAAAACTGGTGATATAGTCATTGCAATAATCTATGTTGATGATGGTGGTTCATGGGGAAAAACACATGCCTTGCAGATGAAAAGAAAAGTGCTTGCCTAAAGCACTGGGAGTGTCACTGAATTCCTTGGCATGCACATCAAACAACATGCATCAAAAATCATGCTGGACCAACAAAGATACCTAGGCACTGTGCTAGAACAGTTCCAGATGACTAATGCCAAGTCTGCCCCCACTGCTCTTCCCACAGGATACATCCCAGTAAAAAAACCGTGCAGTACCTAATATGGCATGTAGAAATCTGTGATTGGATCTTTATTATACCTAATGCTTGGAACACAACCCAATATTGCCTTTGCAGTGATCAAAATGTCACAGTTCTCAGCTAATCCTAGCCAGGGACATCTGGATAAGGCAAAGTACATCTTACACTACCTAGTTGGCACTCAAAAATATGAGCTTATCTATGATGGTGCAGGCCAAGAGGGCTTGCAAGGCTACACAGATTCAGACTAAGCATCTGACATGGTAAAAAGAAGATCTACAATGGACTACTTTGCAATCTTAGCTGGGGGCATCATATGTTGGCAATCCTGTTTGCAAAAAACTGTTGCCCTGAGTTCCACTGAAGCTGAATATATGGCTCTCTCTGACACATGTCAGCAGATTATGTGGATCTCATCCCTTTTTTCTGAATTGGGCTATACCCTGAAGTGCATACAGGTAGGTAAGCTACATTGTATCAAATTATATGACCTATTGAACACATACATTGTATCAAATGATATGGGTTTGATGGATGCTGTCGAACTCACTATATAAAGTCACTATACTATATTGACCAATGACTACATTGTACACTGATTATTATACCTTACAATAGACATGCATTAGGAATGTAATACAGACATTAGTAATGTTTGAAATGCAATGGGCATGGACATGGGGACAGCCACAGCATCACCATTGGGTACAAACACAATATTAACCTATGAATACTATTGACTGTACATTGTATTATCTGTTTTGATGGATGCTGTTAAACTCACTATATATTTGTACATACTCTATTAATTAACCAATGACTACATTACTACTTTACTTGCTGTACCATATAGATAGACGTGCATTAAGAACATAGTACAGACATTAGTAATGTTTTAATGCAATTGTGTCTGGGTATGGGAGCAGGGATGGGAGCGGGGATGGGAGTGGGGATGGGGATGGGGACAGGAATGAGGAAAAAGCACTGACATCACAGCAAATAAAGTAGTAATGTAGTCATTGGTCAATTAATAGATATGTACAAATATATAGTGAGTTCAACAGGAGCATCCAAATACGGGAGCAGGAATGGGAGCAGGAATGGGAACGGGGATGGGGATGGGAATGGGAATGAGGAAAAAGCACTGACATTGCAGCAAGTAAAGTAATAAAGTAGTCATTGGTCAATTAATAGAGTATGTACAAAAATATAGTGAGTTCGATGGGAGCATCTGGGTATGGGAGTGGGGATGGGGATGGGGATGGGGACAGGAATTGGGAAGCAGCACTGACATTGAGGCTTGACAGGACCACAAAAACTGTTACGGGAAGTATTGCCAGGGATCAAATTCTTTTTGTTTTGTTACTATTGTCTTTGGCCAGCACGTGCTCATACTATTGTCTTCTAAACATAGTACCTACAATGATGGCGCCTACCTCTTTCAGCTTTACTATTGTTCTTTCACTATTGTTCTCACTTCATTATTGTTCTTCTATTATTTTTCCTATTGTTCTCACTTTGTTATTGTTCTTCTATTATTGTTCTTATTGTTCTCTACACATGACTTACCCCATTGATGACCTCACATGTGTACTATTTAAGTTGTAATGCAATGACCGGTCAAGCTTAGCTTGACCTGGTCCTTTCTACGCTCTTAATGACCAGACATCCAAGACACTCTCAAGTCGTCGCTTACGAGCTTCGACAGTCTAGCACGCTCACAAATAAGTTTTTGCTTAAGAGCTTCAACTGACAATTACGATTTAGGAGCTTTGACTATAACAAAAGGTCAAGCTAATCGATACTCTGCCGACTAATCTCAGTCTAGGCAGCCCACACACTATGACACTATTCTTACGAGAATTACCTGACCCTACCCCTCCCAAAGAAGAAACATGGCCGCCCCATCCACTCCCACCACTTCCACACCGCCCACTGCCCCCGCTCGTCCTGTCAAAATCAAGATGAGAGCCTTGACTGATTACTCCAGAGACAGAGCAAAGACAATGCTCTTTCTCCTAGAATGTGGAGCGTACATAGATGCTAACGCTACTGCATTCCCAGACGATCGCCACAAAATCCTCTTTATGCTCTCATACATGAACGGAGGAATGGCAGGGCCATGGAAGCAGGCCTACTTAGAAGAAAGGTATATACTTAGAAGAAAGGTATATCGAATCCAAACCTTGGGATACGTTCCAAGAGTTTATCGCGAAAGTATGAGTGGCATTCTCACCCATCGATGACGTGGGGAATGCACAGACACAGCTCCGAGCCCTCTCACAGGGAGGAAGAGGAGTAGATGAGTATATCGCTCAATTCAAGACTCTCGCCTATCGCACTAAAATCAAAGAAGACACTGCCCTGATCGAGTACTTCATCGATGGACTCAATGACCGAGTCCTCGACAAGGTTTTCGGCATGGAGAATCCACCCGACACAATCGAGGGGTGGTACACCCATGCGGCGAGGGCTGAGGGGCATCTAAGGAGGGCAAAGGCGATCAAGGAGAGAACCTACAGTAAGACAGGGGGAGGGGGAGGAGCAAGCGGCTCTTCAAAGGACCCCAACGCCATGGACATCGACGCGACCCGCCTCTCTTATGCAGAGAGGCTCGAACACATAAAGAAAGGAAAGTGCTTCATTTGTCATAAATCGGGGCACAGAGCAAACGATCACAAGGGGGGAAAGGAACCACCCTCAAAAGAAGAGAAGAAAATCAAGATGAAAAAGACACTGCACGACCACTACACCAAAATCCATGCAATCATCAATGAGTTGGAGGAGAAGGAGAAGGAAGAGGTGTTGGACTTGATGGTCAAAGAGGGTTTTTAAAACAGCAGCCTGCATCGGCAGCAGAGCCCACCAGATTAATTGTCTTGACTATAATGCTAGCAAACGTGAGCCACCAATCTATGCATATTCTGGTTCACTACTTGCTAGGAGACAAAAAAGCCGAAGTACCCACCCTGATCGACTCAGGAGTGGGAGAAACATTTATTGATCACCGAGTTGTCAAGAAACTTGGGATAAAGAAAAACCCACTTGTCAGAAAGATCCTCACCAAAAACGTCGACAGGACCCTCAACAAGAATGGAATGATCTCGCATTATGTCCACATCGACATGGAGATCGGGGGAAAGAAGGAGAAGATCAGGATGCTGATAACGGGGCTGGGAAAAGAAAGGATGATCCTGGGGTACTTGTGGCTCCAGAAATGTAACCCCATCATTGATTGGGAAAAGGGGACCCTTACTGACAGACAGACCAAGAAAACCCTCAATCTGAACCATGATCGAGCGGACTCGAACCACGATCGGTAAGCAAAGTCCCACTCTAGATGACAAGGGGCTGTCTGCACCGAGAGTAACATTGAGCCCGACTCTCGGGAGGCTACCTATAAGGAGTGCTGGGGAGACCTTCGGGGAAACCCACCTCGCTGCCGCCGAGCACATGAAGAGTAGGCTCGGGACGGTTCATCTTGCAAGAGAACTTTGCACTGAGAATGGACCTGACTGCAATGGATCACAACTGGCTACGGACACAGAAATGGACACCCACCCTAAGATCGATCTGCAGATCCCCATATTAAATGCCGCGGACACCTACTCACTATCCGACACAGGGGAGAATCATGATGGAACAGATGCACTTTTCGCTTACATTCAGGGGGAACCAATGATAGGAATTTTCAGGGCTGAGAAATCACCTCTCACCATTGAAGACGACTATCTATCCCCGAACTATCAGAAGCTCTGACAAATTTCGCATCTCACTCAATCTCGGCTAACTGGCAGGTTCACTTACTCCCACATGACCCACATCCGAGCAAAGATCTCCATCTCGCAGAAGCTCGCTCATGAGAAAGAGGATGTCGAGGAAAAACAATCGCTCGATGAACTGCTCCCTGATAAATACAAGGAATACTGCAGTGTGTTCGAGAAAGCAGCATCAGAGAGATTCCCTGAGTCGAGACTGTGGGACCATGCGATCGAACTCAAACCAGATTTCATTCCGAAGGACTGTAAGGTCTACCATATTACTCCGGCAGAACAAAAGAAATTGGACGAATTCATTGACGATAATCTAAGAAAGGGATACATCGTCCCGTCCAAGTTGCCCATGGCATCTCCATTCTTCTTTGCAGCAAAGAAGGACTCTGACGCACTTCGCCCATGTCAAGACTACCGCTATCTAAATGAAGGAACCATCAAAAATTCTTACCCTCTTCTGCTGATCGGTGATCTACTCGATAAGCTGAAAGGGGCAAGATGGTTCACTAAATTGGACATCAGATGGGGATACCACAACGTCTGAATTAAGAAGGGCAATGAGTGGAAGGTGGCGTTCAAGACCAATAAGGGGCTTTTTGAGCCCAGGGTCATGTTCTTTGGCCTCTGTAACTCCCCGGCGACCTTCCAAGCTATGATGAATGACATCTTCTGAGACATGTTGAACGAAGGATGGCTGGTGATTTACATGGACGACATTCTCATCTTCTCTAAGGACAAAAAAGAACACGAGGAGAGGACGAGGAGGGTTCTGGCAAAATTAAGGAAAAATGATCTTTACCTAAAACCCAAGAAGTCCAGATTCGATGTACGGGAGGTCGAATTTCTTGGGCTGATCCTACGGCCAAACCAGCTGGCAATGGACCCAACTAAACTAAGCGGAATCAAGGATTGGCCACCGCCAACCAATGTCAAAGGGGTCAGATCATTCCTAGGCTTTGGAAACTTCTATCGCAGATTCATTGGCAACTTTGCCATGATCACGAAGCCACTCAACAATTTAACCAAAAAGGATCAGCCCTTTAGCTGGACAAATGAATGCCAAGGGGCATTTGACACACTGAAAAGGAAGTTCTCTGAGGCACCTGTTCTGTTGATGCCTAACACCGAGAAGCCCTTTGTAATTGAGAGTGACACCTCTAAATATGTGACAGGGGCTGTCTTAAAACAAACAGATATGAACGGGGATTGGCACCCTTGTGGCTATATCTCCCACTCCCTAATGGCAACTGAGTGGAACTACGAAATCTACGATCGGGAGCTACTAGGGATAATACGAGCACTAGAAACCTGGAGGCACTACCTCCAGGGATCCGAGCACCCCACGATGATCCTGTCAGATCACAAAAATCTCATGTATTTCAGAATGGCACGGGAACTGAATCGGCGACAGGCTAGATGGAGCCTTTTCTTATCACAATTTAACCTCCAATTGGTGCACGTCCCAGGGAAGATGATGATCCAATCTGATGCCCTATCACAACGGGGAGATCACATACCAGATGTCAACGATGACAACGATGACATCACGCTATTAAAGGATGAGATCTTCACATGAATGATTGATGCCGAGCTAAAGGAAATACTTGCAGAAAACATGATGTGCAATGACCTGCTAAAAGAAATAGTAAGGGCCATCAAAGAAGGAGGAATGCCACCGATCAAGTCGGCAGTAGAAGACTGGAGAATGGAGGATGATGGGACGGTCTTTTTTAAAGACCGATGTTATGTCCCAGATGACAAGGAGTTGAGGAGGAAGATCGTGGAAAAGTACCACAACAACATACTTACGGGGCACCCTGGCCGATTCCAGACTCTGGAATTGATATGGAGAGACTACTGGTGGCCAGGAATGACTATCTTCATTCGAAATTACATCAACAGCTGTGCCACCTGTCAACAGATGAAGGTAAACATGCATCCGACAACACTGGGGCTATCACCAATCAAGTCTGATGCCACCCGACCATTCGCACTAGTAACAATGGATTTCATCACAGATCTGCCAATAAGCGATGGATGTGATACCATCATGGTCGTGGTAGACCATGGCCTTACAAAGGGGGTGATTTTTATTTCTTGCAACAAAACCATCAACGCACTAGGGGCGGCAGATCTTTATCTGCACAACATGTTTAAAAGATTTGGCCTCCCAGACAAAATTATATCGGATCGCAACCCACGCTTTGCCTCAAATGCATTCCAGGAACTGGGGAGACTCCTGGGAATAAAACTGGTGATGAGCACAGCCTATCACCCTCAGACCGATGGGAAAACAGAAAGGGTAAATCAAGAACTTGAAATCTACCTCCAAATCTTCTGCGCAAACAAACCATCGCAGTGGAAAAGACACCTCACCACTGCCAAATTCACACACAATCAGAAGCACCATTCGGCGATCAAGAACACTCCATTTTACATTATGATGGGAACACACCCCAAGGCCATCCCCACAACTTACGAGAAGACGAATGTGCCAGCTACCGAGCAAAGGATAGCTGAACTAGGAAACATACAGCAGGAAGCCCTGGCAGTGCACGAACTGTCCCGACAAGTGATGATTGGATGGAACAGACGAGGCTTCCACCCATTTGCAGTAGGGGAAAGAGTTTGGCTTGACTCAAGGAACTTGAAGCTGGGATACCCAACCAGGAAACTCGCCCCAAAGCGCGAAGGGCCATTCCTTATTATGCAAGTAATCTCTTCCCATGCATACAAGTTGAGGCTCCCTTCTCAATGGAAAATACACCCCATGTTCCATGCCTCACTTCTCTTGCATTTCAAGGAGAATGAAACTCATGGGCCAAATCTTCTGCCTCCACCACCCGCTCTGATCGAAGGAGAATTAGAACACAAGGTTGAGGCTATTTTGGCTCACAAGGGGATAGGCCGAAGGACCCGATTCCTGGTGAAATGGAAGGGCTACAGCACAGTGGAGAATACCTGGGAGCCTAGGGCGCACTTAAAGAATGCTGCAGAAGTCCTAGCTGAATACCAATCTACCCATAACCTCTTACCAACATGAGTCGCCCGCTACATTTCTTCATGAATGCCACTACCAACCCCGACCCAATCAGAACTTTCAAATTAATCCTAAGCTTTGTCCGCGATGCTGATGACTCCAGAAACGAAGAAAGACTGCTCGCTGTCACCCAAGACCGAGCGTTACTCAACAGAACAGTGCACAACCTGTTCCAAACCTATCGAGCGATCTCTTCCCTCGAGCAGATATTCCGGTGCCTAACTGAGGAAGCATACTACCTAGATCTGCTCCCCCTCATAAGGAGCCTAGACGAGCAGGCTCTTAATTACAGGCCCGGAGAGCGAGTCCCCACCCCCAGCAAGTATTCATTATAGAACCCTTCGACGACAAAGACGACAAAGAATCTGAAATAACATTTGAGCCACCAACTTCACCATCTCCTTCTCCCCCACCTCAGTATCCAGCATCTCCACCCCCACCACCACGCGCATCTATGCCCCATCCCACGCGACCTACTCCTGAATACCCGCCCGCACCACCATGGATGTGGAACTCCGTATGTTTCACGTGCACATGAATAGGCCACTATTCATCACATTGCCCTGAGTACCAATGCCCGCACTGTCGACAATGGCGACCAGAGCACTCTGCGCTCTTCTGTCCCAGTAACCCATCACGTGACAACCCGCCACGTCACCATACGACTTGAACGAGAACCACTATGATCTCCAATTTAAATGTTATTATCGCTCTCAGTGCCATCTTCGGCACAGCTATGCTTACTATGTTGGTTTGTTACATCCTCATTTTATTTAAAATCATCACTGCTCCACCCCTGCCCTGACTCACCACATTTGTCACTGGCACCTTGGTGCAGTTCGTGAGGGAAGATGACATCAAATTACAGAATAGGGTCTACACACACGATGCCCCAACTGCAACAACCTTCGAAATGTTCACCATGACGACCAATGACATGGCATCTTTCGACCCCATGTGGACGATTAGATCTTAGTTTCGGTTGGAACTCGAAACTTTGAGAGGGAGCTAATGTTATGGGAAGTATTGCCGGGGATCAAATTCTTTTTGTTTTGTTACTATTGTCTTTGGCCAGCACGTGCTCATACTATTGTCTTCTAAACATAGTACCTACAATGATGGCGCCTACCTCTTTCAGCTTTACTATTGTTCTTTCACTATTGTTCTCACTTCGTTATTGTTCTTCTATTATTGTTCCTATTGTTCTCACTTTGTTATTGTTCTTCTATTATTGTTCTTATTGTTCTCTACACATGACTTACCCCATTGATGACCTCACATGTGTACTATTTAAGTTGTAATGCAATGACTGGTCAAGCTTAGCTTGACCTGGTCCTTTCTATGCTCTTAACGACCAGACATCTAAGACACTCTCAAGTCATCACTTATGAGGTTCGACAGTCTAGAACGCTCACAGATAAGTTGTCACTTAAGAGCTTCAACTCACAATTACGATTTAGGAGCTTTGACTATAACAAAAACAATGATATTACTACAATGATGTGCAATAAAAACAGAATACAGTCAAAAGCTCCCATCCCTGCTCCCATCCCCGCTCTCATACCCAGATGCAATTGCATTCAAACATTACTACTTTATTTGCTGTGATGTCAGTGCTTTTTCCTCATTCCTGTCCCCATCCCCATCCCCACTCCCATCCCCGCTCCCATCCCTGCTCCCATACCCAGACACAATTGCATTCAAACATTACTAATGTCTGTACTATGTTCTTAATGCACGTCTATCTATATGGTACAGCAAGTAAAGTAGTAATGTAGTCATTGGTTAATTAATAGAGTATGTACAAATATATATAGTGAGTTTAACAGCATCCATCAAAACAGATAATACAATGTACAGTCAATAGTATTCGTAGGTTAATATTGTGTTTGTACCCAATGGTGATGCTGTGGCTGTCCCCATGTCCATGCCCATTGCATTTCAAACATTACTAATGTCTGTATTACATTCCTAATGCATGTCTATTGTAAGGTATAATAATCAGTGTACAATATAGTCATTGGTTAATATAGTATAGTGACTTTATATAGTGAGTTCAACAGTGTCCATCGAACCTGCATCATTCGATACAATGTATGTGTTCAATAGGTCGTATCATTCAATACAATGTAGCTTACCTATGTGGTGCATACCAATTGCTGCTGACAATCAGGGGTCAATCTTTATTGGATCAAACCCTGTTCAGGAAAGAAGGACTAAACATATTGACATTCACTACCACTATACGCGTGAGTGTATTGAAAATGGCAAGGTCACTGTCATGTTTATAATGGGTAATGAAAACCCTGCTGATATGTTTACTAAAAATCTCACACGCATACCATTTGAGAAATTTAGAAGCTCCCTTGGGATTAATTTTGAGGTGCAAACTTAGCAGAATGATCATCTGCTGTACAGTTTGTGGGGGGGTATTGAAATCAATCCATACTATTGGTCTACCTATATTGATATATGACACATCTCAAACCTATATTAATATATGACACACCTCATTGCACTTATATTGACATGTGACGTGTCTCATAGCACTCATATTGATATATGACACACTTATTGGTGCATGTGTTTTTCCCTTGATCATGTGACCACATAGCCCTAGGTGTATATAAACCAGCTGTATTCCTCAGTAGCAATACAGAGAGTGTTCTACCCCTCAGCAAGCTAACCCAAGCAACAAGGTAAGTGGTAAGTGAACCTACATACACTACTACTGTGCAGCTATGCTGCTGCAACACTACCCTGGGGGTATTGTGTACCCTCCATACCCCTCCATACCCTGACCCATAGCCCTCAAAACCCTGACCTTTTCAAGGGGTAAGGGTTTTGGAGGGTAAGGGTAAGGGTAGCCTCAGAATACCCCATGGCTACCCCTGCCATTCTCTAGTAAAGAGGCTATAACAAAAAACTTGTATATAATGAAGTACTATGTATTGGATGAGATTGTGAATGATGTATAGATGTACATAGATACCATGAATATAAATGCTGCCCATGTGCCGAAGGCACATCTGAGAAGCTTGTATGAATAAAAGTAAATCAGGCTCCACTCAGTCAGTGTCAAACAGATTGAGGTGTTACTAGTACTAAAGGGTACACTTTTATGCACTCTATGCAATAGCCTTCAAATGATATACAGTAAGTAGGATACCATCTTTGAAATATGGTGCTATGTGCTTAGTCACCACTACTTTTGGACAGTGGCAGAATTGGTGGATGAAAAATATTCCAACTAGTACTAGTACTGGAGATCAACGGCAATGATGAAGTAATACAGTAGAGCAACATTTGAAATAGAAATTTTCTTCATCCTGTATGGCCCAGCCACAGAAAGTGTGTAAGGAAGCAGCAGCTTAAGCCCGCATGGGCAGGGCATGAAAGAGAACCATGCTCAATGATGGAGATGCCACGGAATCAAGTGTGAACAACACAGACCCAACCAAAGAAAGTGATATCAAATGCACTGGTTGGACTGGAGGTGTCAATCATGTTCTCTCAGATTCTGAGGATGATGAAACCTGGGAAACTCACTTGGTGATTAATGACTCAGCCTGGATGGAAAGTGATACTGATAGTAACAAGGACCCTGATCTTGAAGATCTTGAAGGCCAGGATCTGGTGGAGGGCTTAAAGAAGCGTTGGGAGCTGGAGCTGGAGCTGGAGTTGCAAATACTCACACAACTGACACCAAAGGAGTGGAAGAATGCTGAAAGGAAGTGAGGTCTGGGATATAATGGGTTATCAGATCGATGGAAGCATGAAATCAATCAGAAGCTGCATGAGAAGGAGAAGCAGGACAAGGACATGAGAAAGGTGTGTAATGACAACTTCTCAGTAACAGGTCACCTTACCCATCTGTTCTGATACAGTAAGCAAGCAGGGAGGTTCCGCAACTTTTTCACACTGGGTCCTCCTGATTCACTGCAAGCCCCTGACAGTGCACACAATGTCACAACCACATGAGCAATTGAGTCGATTACACCTGCATTGCCAAGGCCCCAGAATGATCCATCCAACAAGCCTCTCGCTGACTTGGATGCTGATGGTGTCTGCTATGGATACTTGTCGGATATGTCTGACAATGAACTTCAGGATGGTGACTGGAGTGATTTGGAAGATCACGCACCTGAGACAGCAAATCAAGACACCCATGCTTCATCCAACCTCATCCACTAATGTTATTCCACCTCCTCTACAAAAACAACAAAGGATTGATGTCCCAGCCCGTGAAGCACAAAAAAAATCGCAAGAGGTCTGCCACCAAATCCTGCAAAACAGTCTGCTTGACATCGAGAAGCTTATTGCATTGAAGCGAACAAAGTTTGATGCCGGATGGGATGGGTTGCAGGCATATTGCGCATGATCGATCCAAAGCTGGCTGCATATGGTTATCAACAATCATCAGAACTTGATTGATGCATCTGAACATGCTGCTGAAAGTCAGGGCTTCACAGCAAAATGGGGTGGCCAGATGGTGCAAAAATGGGTTGCAAGCTGGATCAAAACTCGTGAGCTGCCAAAATCTGAAAGAGGTTGCCACATGAAGGTCTTTTCCCTGTTGGATGATCCCAAGGTCGCAACCAAACTTTGGTCATACCTGCGAACAAATAAGTGGTCTATGGACCCACAAAAACTTTTAGCATTTACCAAAAACATGCTTCTGCCTAATGAGGCAAAGAAATACCTGCACCACATTGTCAAGAAGGAGATGCCAGCTGGTTTGAAAAAGTATTTGGAGGTTGAACTGTTTCCATGTGTTCAGATGAAAGTCAGCAAGGGGATCTCCCTGCAAACTGCACGTCGGTGGCTGCACAAGAAAGGGTTTCAATACACTGCACACAAGAAAGCACTGTATTATGATGGGCACAATGATAGGTCCAATACATGCTTTAAGGTCTGGAGAAGATTCCCACTCATATCGACACATTACGACATGCACTCCGAATCACTACGAAGGCCATGAAATCAACTTCAAATCTATTTTGCACTATTTTGCACTATTTCAGATGACTTCAAACAATTTTGCGACACTTCGAATGACTTGCAGTATTTCGAACGACATCGGCCGCCATATAGCTGTCTTGAAACACTTTTGATGCATGCTGCACATCCAGAACAAGCCAATTCACCGCATATCGAGTACTACTGGACACGAGGAGAGAGTACAAGAGAGTTAGAATGCAATAAGTGCATTTTTGTATTTCATTGATATATTGAAGTACTTTTACTATATGGGAACACTGTATGTTTCATCATTTATTATTTCTCATTTGTTTCAGGATCTACAAGTCCTCATTGTTTGATATATTTGCCTCATGTTTTACACATGTTCTTATTTCCTTTTTAGTACTATCCCTTCATTTTGTATATAGACTTGTATTAGTTAGTTAGAACAGACAATATAACAATGGGGAACAGCATAAGTTACCCTCTCGCTATTGTCAGATTTAAGAATCATTCTCTTGAGTCTTAGCTCACATCATATCTCTAAGTTCTGCGAAATATCGCTAACTTCCTCGAAACTATCATATTCGCTTCTCATGTCATCACCTATCACCATTCGACAAACACTTCACATTCGTTAAACTTGCTCTTCGATATACTTCGAACCATTTCGAACTTATTCAGACTACTTTGGATGACTTTGAACCTTTTTGAACCTTTTTCGAACCCCTTTGCACATATTTGAACCTCTTCCGAACTCTTTCGAACACCTTTGCATGCCCATACAGACTATTCGCCACAGCCCTTACCATTTTGCATTACTAAACATTACATTTTGGTCTCAGTGGTGATATTTAGTACCAACTCACATCCTTCCTCTGACTCGTGTTATACCATCCGAAGCCATTTAGTAGGTTTTGTTTGGGTTTCCAGGTTGAGTATCATCAACAAGCAAGAAGATGTCATTGAGTATCACCAGACTGTATTTTTGCTGAAGATGAAAGAATTTGAATCGCATTTGGTCAGTTATGTGGTGGGTAATGTGGGAATGCAAGTGGAGATGCAGCTTGCACTTGGTGAGTGCAAGGTAGTGCCGATGGCACATGATGAGATGACAGCACAGGCAAATGATGGGAAGACAATGTCATGGGTGTGGAAAGGTGAACAGCCATTGAAAAAGAAGGGTGTTGGACATGTGTTGCACCAGTCAGATGTGATCTGCTCCACTGTGGGATGGCTCAAAGATGCGAGTCAAACCCTCGAATATGGGAAAGATTATGATGGGTATTGGAATGGAGAACTCTTTGTTAAACAGGTCTGTCTCAGAGATCCTCAGGCACAACACTCAACTGACTTCAGATATGCATCGAAGTTGACTGAGAGGATTATACCAGCCTTTGAAAAATCTTACAGACCATTATATCAAGCACTCATCATGGTTGATAACTCCCAAGGCCATTCTGCATATTCCGAGGATGCTCTTCTAACATCATGAATGAACATGAGGCCTGGTGGTAAACAGGCAAAGTTGTGGGATGGGTGGTATATCAAGGATGTTGTAGCAGACTACATATGCTGCACAGAGGAAGAGATGACACATTCCTTATAACCTACCTGGGGTTTAGTTAGTCTTAGAGCTAGGGTTTAGCAGAGGTAAGAACACTATATATCTACTATGGTACAGGTTCTCCTTATATACATAATAGTAAGGATGTCACATGACTCAGGAATGTGATGTATGTGCAGTAAGCACAGTAACATGT
The DNA here is from genome assembly GCA_029959215.1 of Tricholoma bakamatsutake. Classification (NCBI taxonomy): domain Eukaryota; kingdom Fungi; phylum Basidiomycota; class Agaricomycetes; order Agaricales; family Tricholomataceae; genus Tricholoma; species Tricholoma bakamatsutake. Next base: position 13,694,858 of record CP114857.1, on the reverse strand, counting down.
GTGTGCTGCATGCATTGCCTCATGTATGCAGCATGTATCAGGATTTAATTTCAACACCCCCCCTCAAACTGTACAGCGCTCTAAGCAGCTAAGTTTGAATCTCAAAAGTAATTCCGAGAGAGTCTCTAAATTTCCTGAATAAGACAGCGCCAAGGTTCTTTGTGAACATGTCAGCTGGATTATCACTTCCAGGAATGACCATGACTTTGTCATTTTCTATGCACTCGCAGGTATAGTGGTAGCGAATGTCTATATGTTTGGTCCTTCTTTCCTGAACTGGATTTGATCCAATAAAGATGGATCCCTGATTATCAGCACAGATTGGTATGCGCTTCAGTACATATCCAAGTTCCTGGAATAAGGACTCTATCCACACTATCTGTCGACAAGTGTTGGAGAGAGCCATATACTCGGCTTCTGTGGATGACAGTGCTACAGTTTTTTGTAAATGGGACTGCCAACACACAATGCCACTCACTAGAGTAGCAAAGTAACCCGTTGTAGATTGGCGTTTGACAGTGTCAGCTGCCCAATCAGAATCTGTGAAGGCCTGTAGCCCCTCGGACTTCTCACCATTGTAGACAATGTTATATTTCTGGGTTCCCACCAGATAGTGCATGATGTACATCACTTTGTCTAGATGTTCTTGGCTAGGATTATCCAAGAATTGCGACATCTTAATTACCGCATAAGTGATATCAGGTCACGTTCCAAGCATCAAATACAATAAAGATCTGATCACAGACTGATATTTTGATCTAAGCATCACGTTGGGCATTGCTGTGTTTTCCAATGGTCTGTAGCCAGTCAGGAGTGGAGTGGGGGTCGCTTTGGCATTTGTCATCTCGAATCTCTCAAGCACTTTGGCAAGATATTCAGTTTGATTGAGTTTGACTTTGCTTGTAGTCTGGGTGATGTGCATGCCTAAGAATTCCATGACTTTTTCAGTACTATGGCACTTCCAATGCTTTAGACAAGCATTTTTCTTTTCATCTACAAGTTTCTTGTTCTTCCCCATGAACAAGCCATCATCAACATAGATGAGTGCAATAACAATGCTGCCTGTCTTAGGATCCTTGTGTATAAAAATGCTGGCATCGGAGCTGGTGCACACAAGCCCAATGGTGCGCATGAATGCCTCTAGCTCTTTCCACCATGCAAGTGAGGCTTGTTTAAGGCCATACAATGCTCAGCGTAAGCACAATACTTTGCGCTCTTTTCCCTCGAGTCTGAAACCCTCGGGTTGATCCATATAGATCTCCTCATCTAGTTTGCCATATAAAAATGCGGTTTTTACATCTAGGCCAGTCATATACATGCCCTCTAGAGATGCAAGTGCAAACATGAGGTGTACGGTCTCATAGCGGACTACCGGTGAGAAAATCTCATCAAAGTCAATGCCTTCGACTTGTGAAAAGCCTTTGGCCATGAGTCTGGCTCATTTTCTTCCATCCGATTTTACAGAGAAAACCCATCTATTTTTGATCATTTTTCAATCATGTGGAAGATTGACAATGTCATAGACTTGTCGCTTATGAAGAACCTCTAATTCTTCATGACAAGCTTGTTTCCACTCACATTGCTGCTGCCATGGTAGGCACGCAATATCATGAAATTGGTTTGGAACTTGGCTTATTTCGCTCGATGGTTTGACTGCTTTTGACAACAGCCAGCAAATAAGCTTATCTCCTCCTTCCTTGGTTATCTTTTTAATATAACCTGCTTCATCCAGTTCTCCCATTGGGTGATCATGTTCTTGATCATTGGAATTGGGCACACTCTCGTGGGGTGCCGAACTCGGTCCAGCAACCAGTTCTTTCTGTTGAGATTGTGGTCATGTTCAGTTATGATCCGAATCTTGACCTACAGATCTCTTCCAATATCGATCACATGCAATGTCTCTCTCTATGTCAGAGGGGAGTCGCTTCTCTCCATAGGTATTGCCAGGATGGTTTGGGATGTTCCTCTGCCTGCCTGATTGATAGGGCAATTGCTGCCATTCCTGTTGATCATCATGTCTTGGACGAAAGTCCTCAGTGGTTACTGGAGGCGGCGGAGGAGGAGCATCTGTCACATGGTCATGTGCCTTTTGCTCACTTGGTACATCATCATCATCATTTTCTGATGATGGAGGAAGGGGCAGATCTTGTGGTGGTATAGAATCATTGCCATCCGTTCCAGATGAGTGGTCATCATCTTCTGGTTCTGGAGGTGGAAAATCACCAAGGTCTGTATTGGCAGGAGTTTTAGCTCCGGGACAGCATGGGAACAACATTTCATCAAATAGTGCCATAGCACCAATGAATATTGCGCTACTAGGTTGCATGAAATGGTATGCTTTAATGCCATCTTCTAATCCAAGGTATGTCATCAACTCTGATCGAGGAGCCAATGTGTTTGGACGCTTTTCCTTGGGTAGGTAGACGTAAGCACCACAACCGAAAACCTTCAGATTGTTTAGATCTGGGTGGACCTTTGTCAGGTCCTCAACCAGTGTCAGCCATTTCAGGCGCCTTATCGGGGTTCGGTTGTATAGGTGTGTTGCATGTTCAATGCAAAATTCCCACCATGATTGTGGTAGACATGCGGTAAATTGCAGGGTTTGCGACTTTTCCATTATTGTCCTTATGGCACGCTCTGCGCGCTCATTCTGTTGGTGAATGTGGGGTGCAGACATCTCTATTTTGATGCCAAAGTCCTTGAGCACTTTTTGTAGCTCACGATCTTTGAACTCCCCCCCTGGATCAACATGCCAGTGCTTGATTGTAGTGCCATACTGTGTCAAAGCCACTGCCTGAAATTGTCTGATGGCCGCAGCAGCATCAGATTTCTTTTTAAGGCATTGGACCCAGATATGTGACGTCTTGTCATCCAGAAATACAATAAAGTATTTATGTTTATGGTACGATAGTACTGGGAGTTCCTTCAGATCGGAATGTATTAATTCAAAGGGTCTTTCTGCGTGTGAATCTGATTCAGGAAAAGATTTTGAGGTCATTTTCCCTTCAGCACACCCTGGACATATAATTTTGTCTTTAGGAATAATTAAATTCCTCGGGAATTTTATGGTGCTATTAGGCATCTTCCCTAGCGCCTCTTTGGATGGGTGTCCAAGTCGCTTATGCCAAGTTGAGTAGTCTGCGACATACATTGTCGCCACATCGATTCCTTTGGTGCTCAATATATGAGTCCGAGCCCAATAAATAGTGTCACGTTTCATAAGAGGGACACAATCCATAATTGGGTTTCCTTGCTTGAAAAATGAAATGTGTGTGGAGGAACCACGCACATCACTTCCATCTTGCAAGAAGATGCCCATTGACAGTAATCGAGCATTACAGTCGGGTATGTAGTAGACGGGGTATAATCGCATTTCATGCATCTCTGACTTCCCATGACATACTACCTGATGTTTAATAAAGACTGCTCCTTTCCCTACTATATGAGTAGTACCTGTGGCTGTTTGAACCAGAGTAGAGTCCTTTCTCGGTAAAGGCTCGTAAGAAGCAAAATCTTTAATTTCCCCAGTGAAGTGTTTTGATGCACCTGAATCCATGATCCAGTCAGCACCTTTCTTACAATTTCCATTTGCACACATAACACATATATTAAGATGTAAATTGTTCCATGATACATTTAGTAGCAGTAAAATTTCACATGAAAAGTTCGCTGTGATCAGTGGAATGTTTATTCTTGTGCTTGTGGCAAGGAAAAGGACTGACCTTTCATCATATGTACCTGTTTCAAGCGGTTCATCGACGAGCATTTCGTCGATGGCTTTCCATACTTCTTTATCAGAAACTGCAGGTTCCGATCCAAGGGAGACGCTATCATCTTCTACCTCTACGATCCTTGGTTCTGGTTCAATTCTCCTCCTCTTACCTTCTCGCACTGTTAGGTGCTCTTCCAGTGGTCGCAGATTTTTTGTGCTGCATGGGAGATTCATTTGCTCAAGGGTGTCTCGAGCCTGCTGATATTCGGTATAGACCAAATGAGAGGTAGAGGCCGTGCCCATGTATGCCTGTGCAGGCAGTCAGTGGCGAGGATCCCTTGTGGGAGTATGTTCACGCTTCTCAATGTGCTGGATGAGTGGCATCAGCGGTATGATGGTGCCATTACCATTTATGGTAGTAAAGGCATTTGAGGTGAGGTGAATATGTTTCTCTTTAGGCTTTTCCTCTTTAGTCTTTTTGTCCCCATGTTGTCCACGCTTTCGGGACGAATCTCCATTGTTGCCCTGAGATTGCCATTTGGGGTTTCCCCGTTTGCGCTTGACAGCGGAAAGCTTGGTGGCCTGAGGTGGGCAAATGGGCTTTCCAACTGCTGTGCGCCGTGAGGCTTCAGCGACAATGGAGTCCTTGACATGTTTAAACGTCAAGGCTCTAGTAGCAGTCGTGTTAAGGACTGTGGCGGATAGAGAATCATACTCGTGTGGCATCGCAGTGAGTAGAATCATTGCCTGTACTAATTCGGGGATGGCGACATTGGCAGCTGTAAGGTGCTTGAATTTATCAGCCATTTTGGCAATCTCTGGTGCAGGATTCACAGCCGGAATTTTGATTGCGATTGCAGACCTAAAGTCTGCAAAGACTTGGGAGGGGCCATCGACACCATAATCGGTGCGGATGAGATCCCACACCTCCTCAGCAGTGTTCTTGGTGTTGGCATGCTGCCGAATAGAGGGGGCCAGGTGGAGCACTAGGCTACCAATAGCCTGGTCATTCTTATTGTTCCAGGTCTGGAGCTTGGCATTAGCTTCTGCTACTAGTGCAGCATTTGTCGCCATCAAAGGAGGCGCCAGGGGTGGTTTTAGTTCCATCCTGCTAGTTATTTGCCAGAGGCCCTGAGACCTGAGCCACGCCTTCATTGAGTCGGCCCATTGAATGTAGTTAGAGCCATCGAAAGTTTGTACGAGTTTTTCAAGAGTTGAAGACATGATGTTATAGTGGCAGCTGGTAAAAGCGCTCAATCAGTCCTCTATTCAAGAAAACATGTTCCATAATCTCAGGCAAAAACACTCCTTCAGAGTGGTTAACCCTAGTCAACCTGGGTTTTTAAATGCAGCTCGCAGGGAGTGCAATGCAGCTCACGAAGAGTGCAAGGTTACAATTTGGAGACAATGAAGTCAATGTCGTTCGCAGCCAGTTAAGGCGCATTCGCGATGTGCCCAGCAGGGCCCATAACCTGTTGGAGCAGACTACATACGCTGCACAGAGGAAGAGATGACACGTTCCTTATAACCTACCTGGGGTTTAGTTAGTCTTAGAGCTAGGGTTTAGCAGAGGTAAGAACACTATATATCTACTATGGTACAGGTTCTCCTTATATACATAATAGTAAGGATGTCACATGACTCAGGAATGTGATGTATGCGCAGTAAGCGCAGTAACATGTGTGTGCTGCATGCATTGCCTCATGTATGCAGCATGTATCAGGATTTAATTTCAACAAAGGATGGCCAACAAATCACTCAGGAAATGTGTTTCCCTGCCAATCATCCAGAATTTCCTGGGCTCCCAAAGGGAATGCAGGAAATTCTCGTCAAGCAGGGTCTCTGGAAGAATGGCCTTGTGATGCAGTGCAAGAAGAGCAAAGACGGCTCAGGGGGGAAATGTAAACCAGGTGCCACTCACTGTTGTGCAAAGCGCATTCTTGATCTGCAGCCAGACTTTCAGGAACAGAAGTCACTCGTACAGGAGGTCATCGAGGCAACTGGCCATTTGTGCATCTTTCTGCCAAAATTTCACTGTGAACTCAATTTCATCAAGTTCTTCTGGGGTGCAGTAAAGAGATATCTCTGTGAAAATTGTGATTACAGCTTTCCAACCTTGCAAGAGAACATGCCGAAAGCACTTGCATCTGTCTCAGTCGAAACCATCTGAAAATGGGAGCACCGGATGAAGCGATGGATGGAGGCATACCGGGGTGGTCTGAGTGCAAAAGATGCCCAGATACAGGTCAAAAAGTTCAGTTCCAAGCGCTATACATCCCACAGGAGGATTCCCGAACGTGTTGCATCAGCCTTGGATGTGTAAGATACATTTTTCAGTGTGTTTACGTAATGGCGGCGGAATTGTGAGGGAACGAAATATATATCTCCCTCAGTTTTGAGTGTTGAGTAAAACTGTATAGGGATTTTGTTCTTCTCATCAAAACAAGCCTTTTGCGCATAAGAATAGTAAATCTGACAATTTCTAGGAGTGGAGTTTCCGTTGTTCAAAAGTAGCGGTGACTAAGCGCACAGCACCATAGATCGTCAGTCAGATCGAAAATAAGATTTATAACCGTGGGAATAATCATTCGCCCAATCAACTCCCAATCTCATCCAAACTGTGGCAGAGAATCCAATCATGTCCACCGACTTCCCTCGCTACCTCCAATCCAATACGCTGAATCATCTTGTAGCATCTCATGTTGGGACCAGTCGCGATGCGATCAAGGCTGATCTGGTTGACAAAATCGTCTACGATGACCTTGCTGTGTTCAGGCGTCTACGCATTGAACGAGTTAGCACCAATTTTGTCACGGCATGCACAGCGTCCTTCAATGCCAATAACACAGAGGATATAAATCTGTTGAAGGAATTGGTAGAAAGAGCATCAAAGAAAACCCCCGAGGCCTTGGAAATGGAGGAGATCAACGACACGGCCAACGATCTAAACAAGGAGGAGAAGAGCGGTAATCATGGATCTTTAGAGGAGAAGAAGATGTATGATCCTTTGGTGCGTGATATTCTCAGCGAATCTTTCCGTAATTCATATGTATCACAGGTGCGCCTGTTCAACTTCATAGCCGACTTTGGCAGCTTTGGTACCAAACCGCGTAAATTCCAAAAGACGAATGGTATGCTCAAAGCAGATGAGCCTTCCACGTTTGGCTTTCCCAGCTGCAGTCCCGATTTGACGATTTCTCCGCATGGGGTAGATGCGTCCAAATCGAAGGTATGGCGAGATCGGGACGCTTTTGGCGAAGTAAAGCCCTTATCGAAGCAAGGTCCAAAGCCTGCGATCGAGGGCACGATACCTTCAATCGTGACTCAATCTGCCGACTACGCGCGCCTGTTCATGTCCGCCCGGCCTTTCATGCTTTTCTGCGTCGGAATCCTGATCTTCGGAACGGAATTCTGCGTCGGGATTTTTGATCGCGGTGGAGTTGCATTTTCCCCCACCTACGACATGTTCCAGGACACTGAGACGTTCATTCGCGTTGTGCGTAGCCTAGCGTGTGACTTGTCGATACAGGAACTGGGTTTCGACCCCACAGTCCGCGTTTTGACTGATTTTGAGGGTCAGAAGCTCACTGGGAATACAGGGAGGTACCCACACGCCGTGGTGTCATCCGGTAGCAATGACCCCCGCAAATGGTGCACAATTGGGCCTCCGATTTGGACTTCTCTCTCGTTTCTGGGCCGTGGCACTAATGTCTGGAATGTTCGCGAGTACGTTGATGGCAATGACCAGGAGCCTTTTTTGCGGGGGAATGACATGATCATGAAGACGGCGTGGCGCAGCAGCGCCAGGACGCCCGAGTCCGATATCTACATGTCGATTGATCAACCTCCCGAAGGTCTAGCCAAGTTCGAATGTGGCGGAGATGTTAATTTTGCTGGATACCCCATTACTGTGCAGAATCTGCGCAGCGAACCCGTCCGCAATTTGCTACCTGAGGGCGACTTCCATCCGCCAACCCCCGTTCTCCACCGTCTGATTCTCCGTACTGTTGGGCGTCCGTTATGGGAGTATACGTCAGACCGCGATCTGCTATCCGGCTTCCGCGATGCCCTCCTGGGTGAGTGCTCGTTGCTCGTCATCAATCAATTGCGTAATTTTCTCACCTGAAGCACACAAGACCCTCTGTGATCAAGGCATCCTTCACCGCGATATCAGTGCGGGTAACGTCTTGCTAACCAAGACTCAGAATATATCGCTACGGGGCTTCATTACCGACCTGGAGTTTGCTCACATTGAAGCCTCTACCATCCCAAAGCACCGAGTTATCGTCAAAAGCAACATAAGCCCACAGAACAGATATGATGACCGGGGCCGCGTGCTTTTTACAACCGAGCCAACGACTCGGACGCACACCACATTTGAATCGACTGTTACCGTTAAACGGGGCGCGGGTATGACTGTGAGTTACCTTAAATCAGAAGCTTTTTTTTGCACTGAACACACTTCGTAGGGAACGGCTCAATTCATGGCTAGACGCATTTTGTTGCAAGATTTACAAATGACAACGGGACGCATCGTTCATGAAGCGTCCCACGATGTCGAATCGTTTATCTGGGTACTTTCGTACTGCGTTATGCGTAATCTCTACAACCGTGCTTCCCAACGATCTGCACCGAGAGAGGTCCGCGCCCAGTGCCACGCCTTTCGATACCTACTCCGCCAAACCTTCGGCCAAACCATTACCAAGGCCATTGCTCTCCAAAGGCAAAGTGGGTCTTATGGTCTGACTTTTCCAAGAGACCCTGAAGTCAACCGGATAATTACGAACTTCATGAGCAACGCTCTTGTCGCTCTTTTTAAAGATATTGAGGGCCTTATATACCGTGCTATGGACCCCTTCACTAATACAAACACTTTGACGCATGATGCCCTTCTTTCGATCGTTTGCCATAGGCTCGAGTTCCTGCCGTAGTTCAGAGTCTCTTTTGCAGTTGATACATACAGTAGTAACTACTCATGTAACTGGGGACATTCTGTATCAGCAATTGAGATATGTTCTAGTCACTTACATAAGGACTGTGCAGCTTTGATTAGCCCAGAGAAGCATGAAGACTGTATGTAATGATAGTTCGGGCTTTCTATTCCTCTAGAGTATCCACGTAGCAGGAGAGGCCATAGAAGGCACCAGAGAGCAGCTTGAACCAGATGTTCCCAAAAAGGCAATATTTCGAGACTAGCTCAACAACTCCTCGACGTGCTGTTAATCGGAGAGTGGGAGTAAACCCCAATATATAAATAAGCTGGTAAACAGTAATAATGAGAATAGGTGAGTGTGTAAAGACTCTACCCTGTAGGCCAAAGTATTGACTCTAAGATTGTATCTAGGCTATGCCAGTGTGTGATGGTATATGGACTATAATACTGGGGGGCTTCTGGATGATTCACAAATGGACTCAAGAGACCATGATGGCAGTTGACTGACAAGAAGTGTTCATAATATATACTTGGATGCTTGCATAATAAGGGTTCCAAACTGATGCAAAGAACCAGAACTGATAGAACCAAACTGACAGTTCAGTACAGTTCAGCTTTGGTCCAGCCACAGATGCAATGGTTCTGGTTCTTGGTTTGGGACATGGACATGGCAAGAGAACCAAGGTTTGGACTGTAAGGGGAAGGGAAGGCATCCCAGGCATCTGGGCAATTTTCTGCATTCATCCCATTTTTTATATATTTTATTTCACCCTATTCTGCCTTTTCTATGTTTTCTATGATTTTATTCCTATTTTATGATTATTTTTCAGTTTTTCCCTTGTTGGTACATGTTGACAGTTCTATTCTTAGAGGCAGGACCTCTTCTGGATGTTTATCCATCAAGGTGACATCATTCCACAGCTTGATCTGCCCATTTCCACCTTTTTGCTATTTTTAGCCTACTATTTAATTTTTGGGTCTATCACATATACTGGGCATTGACAGTTGGGTCCATAGAGTTCTCTCTTTGAATTCCCCTTTGTTAGATGCACCTGAAGTGTTTGTATTATGTAGTATAATATTAACTTTGGATTCCCCTCTGTTAGCTCATTATTAAGTGAGACTTTGAGGTTGCCCTTACAGTAGAAAACTCTCTCTCATGGCTCGAAATCTTGGACACACTGCCAAGATAGGCAGGTAGAGAGTAGAAGACGACTCCCAGACCTCCTCAGACTCCCTATACACTGTTCCAGACACTCCCATCTTTAGTGTGCACTGTTTTTCACCTGACCCACCACCTAGCACCATGGATGCCCCAGAGCACATCGACACACTTGAAGGCGATGTTGCTGGAATCTGCACACAAATTGACACACTCACCTCTGCTATAGAAGCCTTTGTTAGAGCCTTCCAGTTGAACCACACACCACCTATTTCAATCTCTAGCATGCCTAGCCTGGATGCCCTGCCCAATGCACTGATGATACTTGACCTGGAAACCTAACAAAAACCTGGTAAAAGGCTTAAGAAGTATAACACAGGCTAGAGGAAGGGTGTGAGTTGGTACTAAATATCACCGCTGATATCCAAATGTTGTTTTTAGTGAGGCAAAATAGTTAGGAATGGTGTGAATAGTCTGTGAGCGCATACAAAGGTGTTTGAAAGAGTTTGAAATAGGTTTGAAGATGTGCAAAATAGTTCAAAGTAGGCTCGAAGAAGTTTGAAGAAATTCATAGATGTCGGACTAATGTCGAGGTATGTCAAAAAGTGAATATAACAAATAAGGAGTGTTTGTCGAGAGGTGGTAGGTGATGTGCAATAAAATGAGGAGCGAATACAATAGTTTCAAAGAAGTTCACAATATTTTGCAGAACTTAGAGATATGACACGAGCTAAGACTCAAGAGATTGGCTCTTAAATCAGATGATGAGTGAGAGGGTAATTTATTCTGTGTTCCCCATTGCTCTTCTCTTTATTCTAAATAACTAATACAAGTCTATATACAAATTAAAGAGATAGTACTAAAAAGGAAATAATAACATGTGTAAAACATGACACAATATATCCAACAATGAGGACATGAAACAAATGATAAATGATAAATGATTGAAATGTGTAATGTTCCCATATAGTAAAAGTACTTATCTTTGCTTCAATATATCATTGAAACATAAAAATGCACTTATCATGTCCTAAGTCTCTCGTAGTCTCTCCTCGTGTCCAGTAGTGCTCGATATGCAATGAAATGGTTTGTTCTGAATGTGCAGCATGTATTGAAAGTGTTTTAAAACAGCTATATGGTAACTGATGTCATTTGAAATGCTGTGAAGTTGTTCGAGGTGTCGTGAAATGTCGCAAAATAGTTCAAAATGGTTCGAAGTCATCCAAAATAGTGCAAAATAGTTCAAAATAGTTCAAAAAGGATTTTGTAGGGTTCATAGCAGTTCAGAAAGTGTGTCATAATGTCTCGATATGGTTAGATCCTTCTCCAGACCTTATAGCGCATAGTGGACCTATCAGTGCATCCAAGCAAAGACACATGCATCAAACTGGCTCCCCCTGCCAAATTCAATGGTGCATATTCCCATGGACATGCCTTCCTAAATTCCTGTGAGTTATATATTAGTTTGCATCCAAATCAGTTCATGGATGATGCTGCTAAAATTTATTGGGCTCTAACATACATGAAATCAGAGTGCACCTATCTCTATGTTGATTGTATACTTTGCCAGACCAAAGAGCATGGTTCTCTTCTCTTCTCATCCTGGGGGGGCTTCCAAGATGGGTTCATATGACACTTCTGCCCCCTCAATGAATTCCAATGAGCTGTGACATGCCTTGAATCTGCTGCCTACGGCCAAGCACGTCGATCTGTGGATGTGTTATAAAACAGTCTCCTAACATGCCTATTACCTAATAATATTTTTATTTTATTTTATTTTATTTTATTTCACCAAAATATGCTACCAAATGCCTATACACGCTTTATTTGTCAGCATGGGAATTTTCTATTTACATGCATCAATATGTATGCACATGTATGCGCGCATCTGTAACAACATAGTACAATATCTGTAACATAGTATATAACCTTAAAATAAATACTAGAAGACCTCAGTTGTGTTCTCTTAGGTATTCCATCCACAATTGTGGTGCGAAATGCCTATTTCAGCCAACTAATCTATTTTTAACCCCTCGCATCAAAACCATCAAACCCCCCATCATGCGCCTGCGCCCTGCCACCTTCTTGTAGGAGAGCCCACACAGTCCAGCTAGCAGAACAGTAGGTGTTGCCCTAACAGAAGAACTCAACTACCCCATCAGTGCACCTTCTCTTACATGTGCATACATCATTGTTTCAGTGCACCACAACTGCTTACTCATCTTTTTGGCAAGAGCCAGAAATAATTGTATATATGTATTTACCTTGCTTTCATAAGCTGATGCCAGCCCTCGCCTTACATTGCGACTGCCAGTGGTTGAGAGGCAGTGCTCATCATTAGGACAGCTGCAACCAGACAACTGATTGGATCTGGTTTAGCCGAGATTTACATTACTCAATTTGGACAACTATTTTAGGTAGTTACTAGCCAAATTCAGTAATAACCCCAAGATCAGGCACTGTGCCCAAGTGTTGACAAATAGCCGAAATCACATGTTTTGCTGTGTTTGGTAACCAAATAGCTGGGTCACATGACTCGAAATTTTGCGAAAAAAATTCTGAAGCTGAAATCTTGACTCAGATGAAGAAGTGACTCATCACAGATTATGTCATCATGACAGAACGAGCAACTTTGAATCCTGGTCACAATCCTGTTCCCATGCCAGCTCTAGAAGCCAAAATTGATGCCCTTACAGCACAAATGTCCCAATTAGTGTCAGTATCGGCAGCATCACAGCCCAAACATGCAGAAACAAAAGCAGAGACAGTAGAAGATAAAGATGATGAGATGGAGGAGATAGTGGAATGGATGTCTCAGGAGGATGTGCATGCAGAGGAGAGGTCCGAGAGTGGAAAAATGTGTTTACCTAAGTATGTGTCCCTGCAAATATTTGATGGTACCATGGAGAATACAAAGTCCTTCATCAGCTCTATAGTGTTGTATATTCATGGGAGAAAGCCCAAATTTTGTACGACTGAGTCTAGGATTATGTTTGCTCTCTCATACATCCAGGGAGGGAAAGCACAGTTCTAAATAAACGAAGCCATTAATCAAATTGCCATGGGATATAAACCATTTGCAAGCTTCAGGGAAATTTTGGAGAGATTAGAGGCACAGTTTGGAGACCCTAACCCAAAGGCGACAGCTAATGCAAAATTAAAAACCATGTACCAAGGTTCTCTGACAGCAGACAAATTTATTTTGCAGTTCAAGGCAGAAGCATCACAGACCGATATGGGAGAAGCTGTGTTGGTAGAATTTTTGAAGGCAGGATTAAATCCCTCTTTATTCAAGTCTACCTATCGACTACCTTCTATGCTGGACAGGTTGGATGAGTGGTACAATTGGGCAATGTGCCTTGATTGGCAATACTGACAGGAGCAGGTGGAGTCAAAATTGATGTATGGAAATGCCAAATTTGGAAAGTCATCAGGAGGAAAGTTCGAGAAAGGAAGGGCACCTCAGGTACAAACTCTGAGTGCACAGCCACTGGCCATGGCAGTGATACCTATTGTTAAGGAGTCAGCAGCATCAGCAGATGCAATGGATGTTGATCAAGCAGGGAGACTAGCTCCACTTAAATGTTTTAATTGTGGACAATTAGTGCATATGGCTCGGAATTGTAGGCAGAAAAGGAAGATTAGGGAAGTGACAATTGAGGAAGTGAAGTTGGAGGAAGATAAGCAGAAGAATTTTGTGGAAGAGTCCCAGTGAAGGTTTCCCCATTAGTGACCCAGAATCAATATAATGTATTAGTATCTGAGGAAACCCAGAGTGAACCTGAAAGAGAAATTGAAGAGTATGACTATCATAATTTATGTGACAAAAAAAAATGCACAGCCTTATTTCCGAAGACCCCTAAATTCTTTATTCGCTCAGCATGGATAGAACCCAAAATCAGCTTGACAGTAGGATTGAAGACAGTGGACATGCATGCAGCAATTAATGTGGAGGCATTGCTTGACAGTGGTGCTACCAGATTATGCATTAATTGATCCTTAATTACTGGAAATGGTATTCGCACACATAAACTGCAGCAACCTATAATGGTGTACAATATTGACAGTACGATCAATTGTGGAAGAACTATTAAGGAGGAAGTGACAATGATATTGAAGTATCAGGATCATCAGGAATGAGCTGTATTTGAGGTGTGCGACCTTGGGAAAACCAATCTGATCATTGGATGTCCATGGTTATGTAAACATAAGCCAGAAATTGATTGGAAAACTGGGAAGGTGCACATGACTCATTGTCCTAAAGAATGTAATGTGTATGGGAGAAAAGTAAAAAAGGAGAAGAAGGAAAAGAAAGAGAAAGAACTCCAAGGAAGTATTCTGTTATGATGGAGGAAGTGCAAGATGAGGATATGCCAAACAGGGAAGTTCCAGTCATGACCAGTAAGGAAGAACAAAAGCAGACCTTTAGGGAAATTCATGGAGGACAGTCATGGGATAAAAATGCTGTGAAAGTGGAGAAGCCAGTGGAGGAGTGGGTGCTGAAAGCCTACCATAAATATTTGTCAGTTTTCAAAAGAAGGAATCGGAGTGGATGCCAGTGCAAAAGCCATGGGATCATGCAATTGAGATGAAGCCAGGATTTGTGCCGAAGCCGTCAAAAGTCTACCCATTATCTCTGAAGGAACAAGAAGAAGTGGATGCATTCCTTAATGAGCAATTGTGCAAGGGTACATACAACCTTCGAAATCACCACAGACATCACCAGTATTCTTTGTGCCAAAAAAGATCAGAGGAAGAGGATGTGTACAGATTATAGGTATTGGAATGAGTGGACAGTGAAGAACACATACCCTTTGCTGTTGATCTCAGAGATAATTGACAAGGTGGGAAAGGCCAAGGTCTTTACAAAATTGGATTTATGCTGGGGTACAACAATGTATGGATAAAGAAAGGAGATGAGTGGAAGGCAGCATTTGCTATGCTTCAAGGATCCTTCGAGCCACTAGTCATGTTTTTTGGGATGACCAATAGTCCCCCAACTTTCCAAAATATGATGAACAATATTTTCAAGGATGTGATAGACAAGGGTGTGGTAATAATATTTATTGACGACATTTTGATATTCACAGAGAATAAAGAAAATCATGAGGCGATAGTGCAGGAGGTGTTGAAGAGATTGGCAGAGAATGAAGAATGATTTATTCGTTAAACTGGAGAAGTGTGTATTTGGAGCAAGCGAGATCAAGTTCTTGGGATTAAAGATTGGTCCTGATGAATTAAGATGGATCCTATCAAGGTACAGGCAATTGTTGATTGGCCTGTGCCTACCCATATCAAGGAAGTTCAGCCTTTCTTTGGACTCGCCAATTTTTATTGTTGCTTTGTTCATAATTTTACCAAAATTGCTGCACCATTACACAACCTTATGCAAAAGGGAGTAGTGTGGAGATGGGGAGAACAACAGCAGACAGCATTTGAGGAGTTGAAGAGAAAGTTTGTGGAAGAACCAATATTGGTGCCAGTAGATTTCATGTGTCACTTACGAGTGGAATCAGACGCATTAGACTTTGCTACTGGAGCAGTATTATCAATGTTATGTGAAGATGACAAATGGCATCCTTGTGCATATTTGTCTCGAGGGTTGAATGATGTGGAGAGGAATTACGATGTGCATGATAAAGAGATGTTGGGAATAATATGAGCATTGGAAGCATGGAGACATTATTTGGAGGGATGTACGCATCAGATTGAAATCTGGACAGACCATCAAAATCTGCAGTACTTCATGTCCACTAAAAACTTAACCATCGACAAGTGCATTGGGCATTATTCCTATTGCATTATTCCTATCGCATTTTAATTTTCACTTAGTCCACAAAGTGGGAAGCTTGATGAGGAAAGCAGATGCATTATCCAGATGTACAGATCATAAAAGGGGAGTGGAGGAGGACAATAACACTATTACCCTACTCAAACCTGAATATTTTCATATTTGTGCTATGCATCAAGGGCATTTACTGGTGGATAGAACAGAGACGGAAATGTTGTCTAAAATTAGGCAATGTTCAGAGATGGATGATGAAGTGGTGGAAGCTGTGAAAGCTTTGAGGGGAGAGAAGAAAGGTAATATTAAAGGAGATGAATGGGTTGAAGAACAAGGGTTAGTGTTATTCAGAGGAAAGGTGTATGTACTGAAGGATCAAGATTTACACAGGGAGATCATATGGTTACATCATAATATGCCAGCTGCTGGACATCCAGGAAGGTGGAAGACATTGGAGTTGGTGATGAGAAATTATTGGTGGGCAAGAATTTCCAGGTATGAGTTGGGGTATGTGGATGGGTGTGATATGTGCATGAGGGGGAAGAAATTTCCAGAAAAGCCTCCAGGGAAATTAATGCCGAACTCTATACCTAAAGTGCCATGGCGAAATATATCTGTGGACTCTATCACAGGACTACCTGAAGCTCAAGGATATGATGCAATATTCATAGTATGCGACCACTTCACAAAGGAAGTCCATATTATTCCTACTACAGCAGAAACCTCATCGTTGGGCTTGGCGCGCATCTATTTAAATCAAATATGGCAGTTACATGGATTACCTGATATGGTTATCTCCAATCACAGATCACAATTTGCTTCTGCATTTATGTGAGAGTTAAATAACATATTGGGAATTCAAACCAAGTTATCTATGGCATATCACCCACAAACTGATGGGCAGACAGACAGAATGAATCAGGAGTTGGAGCAGTACCTACGCATGTTTGTCAATCACCTACAAACCAACTGCCCTGAATGGTTGGCAATTGCAGAATTTTCCCGCAATAATAAATTCCATTCAGCTACTTGCATGTCACCCTTCTTCGCTAATTATGGGTATCATCCCAGAATGGGAGTAGAACCTCAAAGGGAGGTCAAGGTACAATCAGTGGAGGACTTTGTGTCAAAAATGCGAAAGGTGCAGGAGGAAGCAGAGGTGGCATTGATGAAAGCACATGATGACATGATGCAACATGCAGATCATACTTGAGCTGTTGCTCCAGAGTACAAAGTTGGTGACTTGGTATGGCTAAGTACCAAGGATCTAAATATTCCATGACCTTCAAAAAAGCTCACGGAGAAGCAAGTTGGCCCATATCCGATTTCTAAAATAATGTCACCCAATGCAGTAGTGTTAAAATTACCTCAATCATTCAAGATTGATCATGAAGTGGAATAACTACACTGATGAAAATAACTCATGGGAACCTGAAGAGAATTGTAAGCGAGCACATAATGCAATAGCCCAATTCTTTAAACGTAATCCAAATGCTCTGTGTTGCATTGCTAGAATGGTGTATGAGGGGATGAATTTCTGGCCTTACCAGAATTTCACAGAGGGGACAGATACAATATGTTCTTGCCTGGAAGTCAAGGCATAAAAGGGGGGTAATGTTAGAAAACAGTCTCCTAACATGCCTATTACATAATAATATTTTTATTTTATTTTACCAAAATATGCTACCAAATGCCTGTACATGCTTTATTTGTCAGCATGGGAATTTTCTATTTACACGCATCAATACGTATGTGCATGTACGCATGCGTCCATAACAACATAGTACAATATCTGTAACATAGTATATAACCTTAAAACAAATACTAGGAGACCTCAGTTGAGTTCTCTTAGGTATTCCATCCACAGTTGTGGTGCAAAATGCCTATTTCAGACAATTAATCTATTTTTAACCCCTTACATCAAAACCATCAAACCCTCCATCACGCACGTGTGCCCCGCCGCCTTCTTGTAGGAGAGCCCACATGGTCCAGCTAGCAGAACAGTGGGTGTTGCCCTAACAGGATGACTACATCGATGAATTTTGAGACCTGGTGGATATGGCAAGGTATGGGAGTGGGTTGCCAGTGGTGGTGAAGTTCTGTTGAGGGTTGAACTGGGAAATTCAGGACCAGATTGCATAGATGTTGGAGGGGTGCCCAGCAGATGATGATATAAATGCATGGTATGAAGCTGCCTCCCTTTGTGATGAGGACCGACTCACAAATGTGGCATTTACTGCTGCATTCTGTACACCTACCACCACCCATGTCCTCCACACCTTCAGTTGAGTACCCCCTCACCCCAATCCCATCCCTATGCACCAGACTGCAGCACCAAACCCCAACACCCCAGCTCCAATGGATGTCAATGCATCCTGTTGATACATTACAACATCTAATTTTCAAACTGAGGTACAAGGCTAAACTATAGGCACTTAAATATTGACAGTGGGAAAAATAATGGGAAATGCAGAAGTTTACTAATGGGTCTTGGTAAGTGTCCATGACCATCATTGGTAAGACTGCATTAGAAATAAAGTCAATAAGCAAATTATTACTAAGGCATGTAAGGACTTGTCTGATGACTAAAAAGTGCTGGAGCCAGAATGCTGGTGGAGACTATCGAAAGAGTTGGAAAGGGGTCAGGGATTATCAGGAATCTGATCAGGTGAATCAGGTCTTGACAGGATTTCCCCTTAGTGCCAAGCCTACAAGGCACATGAGGGTTCAAGAATTTAACTTAAAAGCTGGGTCTGGGCAGAAAATTTTCAAGTTCCTAACTCTTAACACCAATATGAACACTTCATCACAAACCACTGCTAAATGCCTGGCTGCCCTTTAGGTCCAATAAGAGGAACTCATCCATGAGAAGCTCCAACTCAAGGAGGAGGCATGATGGGAGGAGGAGGAACAGCAAGTGGAGGCCAGGTGGGTGGAGGCTGAGTGGGTAGCAGAGGAGGAGAGAAAGAGGGTGGCACTGCCAAGTGGGTGGGAAAGAGAAAGGCCACAGAGGAGGATGAGGCAGAGGGTAGCATGTCATCCACTAAGAAGGGGAAGGGGAAGGCACAGGTCCAAGGGGGCTGTGCAGGTGGAGGCCACACAGCCCTGTAAAAAATGAGTAACTTACTCTCTTCACTGCTGAGTGTAATGCTGATGCCCCCTATGTAGATCTTCAAATCAAAAATTGTCATGTTTCTGGATGGGCACCTATGGCTGGGCATGTGAGCTCTGCACTAGGGCAAAACATAAGTGCGAAGAGGTGGTGTGGGAGGGGCAGGAGGCCCAAAAATGGAAATTGTCAGGGGAGTGTTAGGGTGACACCCACTGTTCTGCTAGCTGGACCATGTGGGCTCTCCTACAAGAAGGTGGCAGGGCACGTGCACATGATGGGGGGTTTGATGAATTTGATGTGACAGTTTAAAAATAGATGAGTTGGCTGAAAAAGGTGTTTCACACCACAAATGTGGATGGAATACCTAAGAGAACTCAACTGAGGTCCCCCAGTATATATTTTAAGGTTATATACTATGTTACATATATTGTACTATGTTGCTACTGATGCACATGTACATGCACATACATATTGATGTGTGTAAGTAGAAAATTCCCATGCTGACAAATACAGCATTTGTAGGCATTTGGTAGTGTATTTTGATGTAATAAAATAAAATAAAATGAAATAAAGTAAAAATAAAATATTATTATGTAATAGGCATGTTAGGAGATTGTTTTCTACCGTTACCCCCCTTTTATGCCTTGACTTCCAGGTGAGAAAATATTGTACCTGTCCCCTCTGTGAAATTCTGGTAGGGCCGGAAATTCATTTCCTCATACACTATTCTAGCAATGCAACGCAGAGCATTTGGATTATGTTTAAAGAATTGGGCTATTGCATTATGTGCTCGCTTACAATTCTCCTCAGGTTCCCATGAGTTATTTTTGTCAGTGTAGTTATTCCACTTCATTAAGAACTCCAATTTATTTTGTCAAAGACATGAGTCCAAAACCTCTTCCACAACATATTCTGGAGCACCTTCTACCATTATTGGAGGCTGCAGAGTAGTTTGTTGACCAGGAATAATGGGTAGGTGTATATTTATAGTTTATATACTATGTTACACATATTGTACAATGTTGTTACCAACATGCTCATACATGCATGCAAAATAAAATTCTCATGCTAACAAAGTGTAGTGTTCTTCAGCATAGAGTAGTGTAATTTGATACAATAAAATCAAATAAAATATTATTATGTAATGGGGCTGTTTCTAAACATTACCCCCCTTTTATGCCTTGACTTCCAGGTGAGAAAATATTGTATCTGTCCCCTCTGTGAAATGGTGGCAAGTGTTAGGAAACAGTCTCCTAACATGCCTATTACATAATACTATTTTTATTTTATTTTATTTTATTTTATTTTATTTTATTTTTTCATTTTATTTCATTTTATTTCACCAAAATATGCTACAAAATGCCTATATATACATTATTTGTCAGCATGGGAATTTTCTATTTACATGCATGAATATGTATGCGCATGTGCACATGCATCCATAATAACATACTACAATATATGTAACATAGTATATAATCCTAAAATAAATACTAGAAGACCTCAGTTGAGTTCTCTTATGTATTCCATCCACATTAGTGGTGCGAAAAGCCTATTTCAGCCAACTGTTCTATTTTTAACCCCTCACATCAAATCCATCACTCGTCCAACCTCTCCGGCATAGAAGGTGTTAGGGCGACACCCACTAATCTGTTAGCTGGACTGTGCAGGTCTCCTACAAAAAGGCGGCGGGGTGCACGCGCATGATGAGGGGGTTTAATTGGGCAATGCATCTTGATTGGGAATATCGACAGGAACAGGCAGAATCGAAATTGATGTATGGGAATTCCAGATTTGGAAAGTCATCAGGAGGAAAGTCTGAGAAAGGAAGGACACCTCAGGTACAAGCTCCGAGGGCACAGCCACTGGCCATGGCAGTGACACCTATTGTTAA
Organism: Tricholoma bakamatsutake; assembly: GCA_029959215.1. Taxonomy (NCBI): domain Eukaryota; kingdom Fungi; phylum Basidiomycota; class Agaricomycetes; order Agaricales; family Tricholomataceae; genus Tricholoma; species Tricholoma bakamatsutake. Next base: position 13,674,260 of record CP114857.1, on the reverse strand, counting down.
GGAGTCAGCAGCATCAATAGATGCAATGGATGTTGATCAAGTAGGGAGACTAGCTCCACTTAAATGTTTTAATTGTGGACAATTAGTGCATATGGCTCGAAATTGTAGGCAGAAAAGGAAGATTAGGGAGCAACAATTGAGGAAGTAAAGTTGGAGGAAGATAAGCAGAAGAATTTTGTGGAAGAGTCCCAGTGAAGGTTTCCCCATTAGTGACCCAGAATCAATATAATGTATTAGTATCTGAGGAAACCCAGAGTGAACCTGAAAGAGAAATTGAAGAGTACGACCATCATCATTTATCTGACAAAGAAAAATGCACAGCCTTATTTCTGAAGACCCCTAAATTCTTTATTCGCCCAGCATGGATAGAACCTGAAATCAGTTTGACAGTAGGATTGAAGACAGTGGACATGCATGCAGCAATTAATGTGGAGGCATTGCTTAACAGTGGTGCTACCGGATTATTTATTAATTGATCCCTAATTGCCAGAAATGGTATTCGCATGTGTAATCTGCCACAACCTATAATGGTGTACAATATTGATGGTACGATCAATTGTGGAGGAACTATTAAGGAGGAGGTGATGATAATATTGAAATATCAGGATCATCAGGAATGAGCCATATTTGAGGTGTGCAACCTTGGGAAAACCAATCTGATAATTGGATGTCCGTGGTTATGAAAGCATAATTTGGAAATTGATTGGAAAACTGGGAAGGTACACATGACTCATTGTCCTAAAAAATGTAATGTGTATGGGAGAAAAGTAAAAAAGAAGAAGAAGGAAAAGAAAGAGAAAGAACATCCGAGGAAGTATTCTGTTACGATGGAGGAAGTGGAGGATGAGGATATGCAAAATGGGGAAGTTCCAGTCATGACCAGTAAAGAAGAACAGAAGCAAACCTTTAGGGAAATTCATGGAGGACAGTCATGGGATAAAAATGTTGAGAAAGTGGAGAAGCCAGTGGAGAAGTGGGTGCTGAAAGCCTACCATAAATATTTGTCAGTTTTTCAGAAGAAGGAATCAGAGAGAATGTTAGTGCAAAAGCCATGGGATCATGCTATTGAGATGAAGCTGGGATTTGTGCTGAAGAAGTCAAAAGTCTATCCAAAATCTCTTCCACAATATATTCTGGGGCACCTTCTACCATTATTGGAGGCTGTGGAGTAGTTTGTTGACCGGGAATAGTGGGTGGGCAGTAAGGGCATAAACAGGAAATGTTAATTTCAGGATCAATGTTGAATGACTGAGATAATTTTAACACTACTGCATTGGGTGAAATTATTTTAGAAATTGGATATGGGCCAACTTGCTTCTCCATAAGCTTTTTTGAAGGTCATGGAATATTTAGATCCTTGGTACTTAGCCATACCAAGTCACCAACTTTGTACTCTGGAGCAACAGCTCGAGTATGGTCTGCATGTCGCATCATGTCATCACATGCTTTCATTAATGCTGCCTCTGCTTCCTCCTGCACCTTTCACATTTTTGACACAAAGTCCTCCACTGACTGTACCTTGACTTCCCTTTGAGGTTCTACTCCCATTCTGGGATGATCCCCATAATTAGCAAAGAAGGGTGACATGCGAGTAGCTGAATGAAATTTATTATTGTGGGAAAATTCTGCAATTGCCAACCATTCAGGCCAGTCAGTTTGTCAGTGATTGACAAACATGTGTAGGTACTGCTCCAACTCCTGATTCATTCTCTCTGTCTGCCCATCAGTTTGTGGGTGATATGCCATAGATAATTTGGTTTAAATCCCCAATATGTTATTTAATTTTCGCATAAATGCAGAAGCAAATTGTGATCTGCAATCAGAGATAACTGTATCAGGTAATCCATGTAACCGCCATACCTGTTTTAGATAGAGGCACACCAAGCCCAACAATGAGGTTTCTGCAGTAGTAGGAATGATATGGACTTCTTTTGTGAAGCGGTCACATACTACAAATATTGCATGGTATCCTTGAGCTTCAGGTAGTCCTGTGATAAAATCCACAGATATATCTCACCATGGCACTTTAGGTATAGGGTTCGGCATTAATTTCGCAGCAGGCTTTTCTGAAAATTTCTTTCCCCTCACGCATGTGTCACACCCATCCACATACCCCAACACATACTTTGAAATTCTGGGCCACCAATAATTTCTCATTACCAATTCCAACATGTTCCACCTTCCTGGATGTCCAGCAGCTGGCATGTTATAATGTAGCCATGCAATGTCCCTTCGTAAATCTTGATCCTTCAGTACATACACCTTTCCTCTGAACAGCACTAATTCTTGTTCTTCAACCCATTCATCTCCTTTAGTATTACCTTTCTTCTCTCCCCTCAAAGCTTTCACAGCTTCTACCACTTCATCATCCATCTCTGAACATTGCCTAATTTTAAACAACATTTCCGTCTCTGTGCTATCCACCAGTAAATGCCCTTGACGCATAGCGCAAATATGAAAATATTCAGGTTTGAGTAGGGTAATATTTTTATTGTCCTCCTCCACTCCCTTTTTATGATCTGTATGTCTGGATAATGCATCTGCTTTCCTCATCAAGCTTCCTGCTTTGTGGACCAAGTGAAAATTAAAGCGCGATAGGAATAATGCCCAATGTGCTTGTCGATGGTTAAGCTTTTTAGTGGACATGAAGTACTGCAGATTTTGATGGTCTGTCCAGATTTCAATCTGATGCATACATCCCTCCAAATAATGTCTCCATGCCTCCAATGCTCGTATTATTCCCAACATCTCTTTATCATGCACATCATAATTCCTCTCCACATCATTCAATTCTCGAGACAAATATGCACAAGGATGCCATTTGTCATCTTCACATAGCATTGATAATACTGCTCCAGTAGCAAAGTCTCATGCATCTGATTCTACTCCTAAAGGACATGTGAAATCTACTGGGACCAATATTGGCTCTTCCACAAACATCCTCTTCAACTCCTCAAATGCTGTCTGCTTTGTTGTTCTCCCCATCTCCACACTCCTCCCTTTCACGTAAGGTTGTGTAATGGTGCAGCAATTTTGGAAAAATTATGAACAAAGGGACGATAAAAATTGGCAAGTCCCAAGAAAGCCTGAACTTCCTTGATATGGGTAGGCACAGGCCAATCAACAATTGCCTGTACCTTGATAGGATCCATCTTGATTCCATCAGGACCAATCTTTAATTCCAAGAACTAGATCTCGCTTGCTCCAAATACACACTTCTTCGGTTTAACAAATCAATCATTCTCTGCCAACCTCTTCAACACCTCCTGCACTATCACCTCATGATTTTCTTCATTCTCTGTGAATATCAAAATGTCATCAATGAATATTATCACCATGCCTTTGTCTATCACATCCTTGAAAATGTCGTTCATCATATTTTGGAAAGTTGGGGGACTATTAGTCATCCCAAAAAACATGACTAGTGGCTCGAAGGATCCTCGACGCATGGCAAATGCTGCTTTCCACTCATCTCCTTTCCTTATCCATACATTGTTGTACCCCCAGCATAAATCCAATTTTGTAAAGACCTTGGCCTTTCCCACCTTGTCAATTATCTCTGAGATCAATGGCAAAGGGTACGCATTCTTCACCATCCACTCATTCCAATACCTATAATCTGTACACATCCTCTTCCTCTGATCCTTTTTTGGTACAAAGAATACTGGTGATGTCTGGGGTGATTTCAAAGGTCATATGTATCCCTTGTGCAACTGTTCATTAAGGAATGCATCCACTTCTTCTTGTTCCTTTGGAGATAACAAATAGACTTTTGACTTCTTCAGCACAAATTCCGGCTTCATCTCAATTGCATGATCCAATGGCTTTCACACTGGCATCCACTCCGATTCCTTCTTCTGAAAAACTGACAAATATTTATGGTAGGCTTTCAGCACCCACTTCTCCACTGGCTTCTCCACTTTCTTCACATTTTTATCCCATGACTGTCCTCCACGAATTTCCCTAAAGGTTTGCTTCGGTTCTTCCTTACTACTCATAATTGAAACTTCCCCGTTTGGCATATCTTCATCCTCCACTTCCTCCATCATAACAGAATACTTCCTCAGATGTTCTTTCTCTTTCTTTTCCTTCTTCTCCTTTTTTATTTCTCTCCCATACACATTACATTCTTTAGGACAACGAGTCATGTGTACCTTCCCAGTTTTCCAATCAATTTCTGGGTTATGCTTTCATATCCATGGACATCCAATTATGAGATTGGTTTTTCCAAGGTTGCACACCTGAAATATGGCTCGTTCCTGATGATCCTGATACTTCAATATCATCGTCACTTCCTCCTTAATAGTTCCTCCATGATTGATTGTACCATCAATATTGTACACCATTATAGGTTGTGGCAGTTTACATGTGTGAATACCATTTCTGGTAATTAAAAATCGATTAATAAATAATCTGGTAGCACCACTGTCAAGCAATGCCTCCACATTAATTGCTGCATGCATGTCCACTGTCTTCAATCCTACTGTCAAGCTGATTTTAGGTTCTATCCACGCTGAGCAAATAAAGAATTTAGAGGTCTTCAGAAATAAGGCTGTGCATTTTTCTTTGTTAAATGATGATGGTTGTACTCTTCAATTTCTCTTTCAGGTTCACTCTGGGTTTCCTCAGATACTAATACATTATATTGATTCTGGGTCACTAATGGGGAAACCTTCACTGGGACTCTTCCACAAAATTCTTCTGCTTATCTTCCTCCAACTTCACTTCCTCAATTGTCACTTCCCTAATCTTCCTTTTCTGCCTACAATTCCGAGCCATATGCACTAATTGTCCACAATTAAAACATTTAAGTGGGGCTCGTCTCCCTACTTGATCAACATCCATTGCATCCATTGATGCTGCTGACTCCTTAACAATAGGTGTCACTGCCATGGCCGGTGGCTGTGCCCTCGGAGCTTGTACCTGAGGTGTCCTTCCTTTCTCGAACTTTCCTCCTGATGACTTTCCAAATTTGGCATTTCCATACATCAATTTCGATTCCACCTGTTCCTGTCCATATTGCCAATCAAGATGCATTGCCAAATTATACCACTCATCCAACCTCTCTGGCATAGAAGGTAGTTGATAGATTGACTTGAATAATGAGGGATTTAATCCTGCCTTCAAATATTCCACCAATGCTGCTTCTCCCATATCGGTCTGTGATGCTTCTGCCTTGAACTGCAAAATAAATTTGTCTGCAGTCAGAGGACCTTGGCGCATGGTTTTTAATTTAGCATTCGCTGTCGCCTTTGGCTTAGGGTCTCCAAACTGTGCCTCCAATCTGTCCAAAAATTCCCTGAAGGTCGCAAACAGTTTATATCCCATGGCAATTTGATTAATGGCTTTGTTCCTCTAGAACTGTGCTTTCCCTCCCTGGATGTATGAGAGAGCAAACATAATTCTAGACTCGGTCATACAAAATTTGGGCTTTCTCCCATGAATATACAACACTATAGAGCTGACGAAGGATTTTGTGTTCTCCATGGTACCATCAAATATTTGCGGGGGCACATATTTAGGCAAACACATTTTTCCACTCTCGGACCTCTCCTCTGCATGCACATCCTCCTGAGACATCCACTCTACCATCTCCTCCATCTCATCATCTTTATCTTCTACTGTCTCTGCATTTGTTTGTGCTTGTTTGGGCTGGGATGCTGCTGATACTGACACTAATTGGGACATTTGTGCTGTTAGAGCATCAATTTTGGCTTCAAGAACAGGCATGGGAACAGGATTGTGTCCAGGATTCGAAGTTGCTTGTTCTGACATGATTATGTAATCTGTGATGAGTCACTTCTTCAGCTGAGTAAAGATTCGGCTGTAGAATTTTTTCGCAAAATTTCGAGTCATGTGACCCAGCTATTTGGTTACCAAACACAGCAAAACATGTGATTTCGGCTATTTGTCAACACTTGGGCACAGTGCCTGATCTTGGGGTTATTACTGAATTTGGCTAGTAACTACCTAAAATAGTTGTCCAAATTGAGTAATGTAAATCTCGGCTGAACCAGATCCAATCAGTTGTCTGGTTGCAGCTGTCCTAATGATGAGCGCTGCCTTTTGATCACTGGCAGTCACAATGTAAGGTGAGGCCTGGCATCGGCTTACAAAAGCAAGGTAAATACATATATACAATTAATTCCAGCTCTTGCCACAATAATGAGTAAGCAGATGTGGCGTGCTGAGACAAATGACGTATGCGCGTGTAAGAGAAGACATACTGATAGGGTAGTTGAGTTCTTCTGTTAGGGCGACACCCACTAATCTGCTAGCTGGACCATGCAGGTTCTCCTACAAGAAGGTGGTGGGGCATGCATGTTGAATTAAATCTGCACATGGCACCTATTCTGTGCCTCAGTGTAAACACATATACATGTAAATACATGTATACAAATATGTCATAATGACATGTGGACAGGAACCATGTGGTACACCGCCCTTTTCTCCACCCCACTGAGCCTCACGTGACCTGAGCCTCATGTGACCATGTGGGCGCTCTAGGTATATAAGTACGCTGTACCTCTACCTAGCAATACAGAGAGTTCTACGCCCTCTAACCTAAGTTACTTAGCACACTAACCAACTCAACAGGTAAGTAGTAAGATCTGTGAGCACTCTACACTGCGCATAGCACGCTGCTCAACAGGTTATGGGCCCTGTGGGCAACGTTGCACAGCTATGAGCTCCTCAGAGCTCTAGTTGGAAGGAGTTGTATTGTAGCCCCTCGGGGCTCCAACTCACACGTTGTGCACAGGTCTTACTACTGACATGCTTCACTGCGCTGAGCACCTCGTTGCTTTTGTGACAGGGTTAGCCTCTTTCTGACATGACGTCATGGAGTGATGATGCGCCCGTTTGGCACTCATCATGTGCTAAAACAAAAGTACTCTGACGGAGTGCTAAGTTTTGCATCTGGCATTTCTAATTTAAGAGCAAGTGACTGATTTGCTGCTTTCAACAGCTCAAATCTTAAAAATGTCCTCCTCGCTCAATAAACTCATCTCCTTGTTTGACGGCTCTGGCTACAAGGCCTGGGCCGAAAGTATGAAGGCATGGCTTATGTCACAAGGCCTTTGGAAAGTTGCCTCCGGTGCTGAAACAGTGCCAGTGGCAGCCGATGTTGCCGCACATAAGGTGTGGAATCAGGAGAATGATCAGGCATATGGAGCTATCTCCCTCCGCCTATCTCCTTCCATCAGATCCAGATCTGGATCTGCAACAGGACTTGCTAGTGCCCTGTGGCAAGCCCTGCAGGCCGATTTCAGCCAAGAAGGGCCTTCTCAGATATTTGCAGACTTTAAATCTGTGATCTCGATCAGAGTCCCAGTGCAAAACCCTGTGCCGACAATGGCTCAGATCTCTGAGAGATACCAGCAGCTAACTGCCAATGGTGTTGAAATCCCTGAGATAGTTCAGGCCTTATTACTCCTTTTGGCATTGCCAAAGGAGTACGATTCTTTATCTTCCACCATCTTATCCACAACCGGTATGACCAGTCTCTCCTATGCTGTAGTGAGGGACCATGTGACAGCAGAAGCCTCCTGTCGAGCTGCCTTTGCATGCTCCGGGGAAATGGCAAAGAAGCTGTTAGCTGTCAAGAGAAAGGGCAGCGACCCTAAGTGGAAAGGGAAGGGATCAGAGAAATCTGGTGAGAAGTCGTCCGAGCCTTTGGGCTCTGACTCGAAAAAGAAGTGTAGGTCTGGCAAGGCTGCCAGGGAAAAGCATGAGAAAAAGGAATCTCACAGCCACCTCGCCTCCACCAGTATGGTGGAACCCTTCATGGTGCCTAGTGCACCTTATGCGGGTGCAATACGCTCTGCCCATGTTGCTATGACCTTTAACGGTCAAGGTGTCATTTCGAATGGACTGGCACAGGCCAGCCCCTCTCGCCTCCCACTGATGTTTGACCAAAGTGTTCAAATGTCACGGCTACATGGGAAATCCATGGATTTCCGCACCACTGACCCAAGAAAGTGGCCTAATCAGCCCGAGTCAAAAATCACCAGAACTGTCTCCCCTAGCCCCTCTGTGTACAAAGACTACCAGGCGGCCCAGGACCTGCTCACAGACATCGAAGTGCCTAAAACGGCCAAGAATCTTTGAATCATCGAAGAAAATCAGATGAGTAAGCGGGAAGGTAAGCGCCACTGGGTGGAAACCCCCGAGCCATCAGCTCAGATTGAGGAGGTTCCTGAAATGGAACCTGAGCCTGAGGATGATGATGATGAAGTCTCCCTCGGCTCTGAAATGATGGTCCCAGATCAATCGATCTGGGAAAGCGTGGATAACATGCTCATGGATGAGCCAATAATCCCTTTTACAGGGGCTTACAATGAAATATCAGTCCTTTTCCCTGACCATTGCATCATTGCTAACAATAGCTTGACAGGGACGAACTATTCGGGCCATTCCCATAATATTGAGCATCCTATAGAATTTTTAATAAATTATATTGTCGCTTGTGATGCAAAGGCCCTAATCAGGCTGTGTGTGATGTGTGCTGGAAAGGAATGCAAACATGGTGCCCCTTGAATCTTAGATTCAGGCGCATCATTGCACTTCACTGGTGAGATGAAAGACTTTGCCTCCTATGAGGATTTGCCTATGTCTGAGAAATGGCAGGTCAAGACCGCTACCAGCGTGACTTTGATCAAAGGCAAAGGCACTGTCCTGATTCATCATCAGGTAAAAGTTAATGGGAAGACAGAGTTGCGCATCATGTGCTTATCCCCCGTTTTCTATCTCCCAGATTTGACAAGTTGGCTTATGTCAATGGGAGTGTTCCTTGTTGCTGAGGAATATACTGTAAAAGGAAACAGTAAAATAATTTCCTTTGTTGACAAAAAGGGAAAACCCCAGCTCGATGCGATGCCAATAATATGTGGTGAAACCATCTATGTGTGTGATTCGCACATTCAGAGCACTAAGAGATTAGAAGTCACGATTATCTACGTTGCTGACTATAACATTTGGCACAAGCAGCTTGGCCACCCGAGCGAAGCTGCCATGCGACAGATGCCAAAACACACCCATAAGTTTCCCAAAGATCTAAAAATTCCAAGGGACAGGCACATTTGTCCAGGGTGCGCCAAGGGAAAAATGACATCAAAGTCATTCCCTGGATCTGAGTCTCGGGCCGAAGAGGCCTTCGAGCTGATCCATTCTGATCTGAAGGAATTACCAACACTCAGTTATCACAAGTACAAATATTTTATCATATTTGTTGATGATCGAACTTCACACATATGGAGTCAGTGCCTGAGAAAAAAGTCCGATGCTGCTGAGTCAATCAGACAGTTCGAGGCGATGGCCAAAACGCAATATGATGCAAAAATCAAGCGTTGGCGTTTCGATCCTGGGGGGGAATTCCGTGATCGGGAACTCATAACCCAGCTCAAAGAGGCTGGGATTAAAATTGAGATGTTGGCGCCCCACGTCCACCAACAAAATGTTCGTGCTGAACGCGCAATCAGGACACTAATGGAGAAAGCACAAACATTGCGCTTTACTGCCTGCCTACCACAATCATGGTGGGAATTTTGTGTAGAGCATGCTACGTATCTCTACAACCGAACACCAATAAACCACCTAAAATGGCGAACTCCGATCGAAGATCTTGATGGCAAAAAGCCCGATCTGAGTGATGAGAAGGTATTCGGATGTGGTGCCTATGTTTACCTGCCGAAAGAGAAGCATCCTAATAAGTTAGCTGCAAGATCAGAGCTCATGACATACATTGGCCTGGCAGATGGCATCAAAGGTTGGCGCTTTATGCGCCCATCAGGGTCAATATTTGTCGGTGCTACAGCACTCTTCGATGAGACTCTGTTCCCTCATTGTCCCAGGGCCAAGACCCCAGCAAAAACTGATCTTGGGGATATACCCCCTTCTGGAGATGATGACCACTCTGGGGGATCAGGGGATAATAGTGATAGAGGAAGTGATGACAGCTTCTATCCAGGCCATGGGCATTATGCTCCACCGGCGCCGAATCCTCCTTCACGAGCTCCGTCCCCACCACCTTCACAATCAGGGTCTGGAACCCCTAAAATCTCTAGAGACCCGCTGTTCAGCTCCTTTGGCGATCTGCCTCAGGGTGCTGATCCATTTGCACCGGGTCCATCATCCCAGCCTAGTCCAGCACCGCCAGCAGTAGAGGCCCCCATACCTCCACTAAGGCAATCAAACAGGCAGCGATGAGTCCCAACTCGTCCAGGCAATATCTATGGTGAAAATTGTGACCCCATTCAAATCGAACGAGACATTGCGTGGGAGCGCCAATGGTGGGAACCAGTGGGACAAGGCAGGAGTCACACTCCAGCCCTCCCTCAGGTTGAAGAAGAGGTGCCAGCTGGGCCCTCTCAACCACCAGTGGCAAGTAGAACTCCTCCTGCACAGACCCCAGATAATTTGGGATTAGAGTATGCGACAACCCCTCAACCTCAGGAGTCTGAGGTGCCATGGATTTGGCACCAGAATCCCAATGAGGAGCAAGGACAGTGGTTACCCAATTCGGGTACCCCATCATATTGGGGCCCTAGAAGGGATAATTATGTTGCCGAAGGTGGAATGGATCTGATGTGCCTTCTGCTTAGCAAAGCAGTTGCACCATCTACAGTGTCAGATCCTGTCCCAATCCAGTATCGCGACATTGCATGCTTACCCAAGCCTGTGCAATCAGAGTGGAGAAGTGAATGCCTGGAGGAACTAGAGGCCCTCTGTAAATGGCATGTCTATGACATCATAGATCTCCCTGCTGGCCAAAAGGCCATCAAAAATAGATGGGTTTTCTCCATAAAATCTGATGGACGAAATGGGCCAGACTCGTGGCCAAAGGCTTCTTGCAAGTTGAAGGCATCAATTATGATGAGATAGTCTCTCCAGTGGTCTGCTACGAGACAGTGCGCCTCATGTTTGCCCTGAGTGCCCTGGAAGGCATGTACATGATGGGACTCGACGTAAAAACCGCATTCCTGTATGGCAAACTAGATGAGGAAATTTACATGCATCAACCTGAGGGATTTGTCATCCCAGGTAAAGAGTGCAAAGTCATGCGCTTACACCGAGCATTGTATGGCCTTAAACAGGCCGCCCTAGCATGGTGGAGAGAGCTAATGCGATCCATTGGATTTGAACGTGCCAGCTCAGACGCCGGCATTTTTATCTACAAAAATGGTAAAGACATTGTCATCACAATAATCTATGTCGATGATGGTGTGTTCTTGGGGAAGAACAAACACCTTGTAGAGGAAAAGAAAAATGCATGTCTCAAGCATTGGGAGTGTCGGGACACTGGTCATGTTACTGAATTCCTTGGTATGTGCATAACACAAGGTGCATCAAGAATCACTCTGAACCAAACAACCTACCTAGCCACTGTGCTAGCTCAGTTTGGAATGATAAATGCCAAGGCATCCCCCACTCCACTTCCCATGGGATACGTCCCTATGGAAAACCCTGATGAGCCTAATCCAGCTCTCAGAACTGAGTTTCAATCAGTAATTGGGTCTTTATTGTACCTGATGCTTGGAACTCGCCCTGATATCGCCTTCGCGGTAATAAAGATGTCACAATTCTCAGCTAATCCAAGTAAAGAACATCTCGATAAGGCATGTTACATAATGTGCTACCTAGTCGGTACTCAATTATATGAGCTTATCTATGATGGCCACAGCAAACAGGGCCTCCAAGCCTTTACTGATTCAGACTGGGCATCCGACATCGTGAAATGCAAGTCCACAATGGGTTACTTTGCCACCTTAGCAGGAGGCATCATGTGCTGGCAGTCCCGTATGCAAAAAACTGTAGCACTTAGTTTTACAGAAGCCAAATACATGGCTCTCTCTGACACTTGTCAGCAGATAGTGTGGATCACATCCTTATTTTCCGAATTGGGATATCCCTTGAGTAAGGTGCCTATCTGTGCCGATAATCAGGGGTCGATCTTCATTGGATCTAACCCCGTTCAGGAAAGAAGGACTAAACATATTGACATTTGCTATCATTATACATGCGAATGTATCAAAGACGGCAAGGTCACAGTCGTCTTCATCCTGGGAACTGAAAACCCAGCAGATATGTTTACTAAAAATCTCAGGAGGCAGCTCTTCGAGAAATTTAGAAGCTCCCTTGGAATTAAATTTGAGGTTCAAACTTAGTACCTATACATGGCACCTTGGATCGTAAAGCCCCTCCAGGTCGATGCCGGTACAGTTTGTGGGGGGGGTGTTGAATTAAATCTGCACATGGCACCTATTCTGTGCCTCAGTGTAAACACATATACATGTAAATACATGTATACAAATATGTCATAATGACATGTGGACAGGAACCATGTGGTACACCGCCCTTTTCTCCACCCCACTGAGCCTCACGTGACCTGAGCCTCATGTGACCATGTGGGCGCTCTAGGTATATAAGTACGCTGTACCTCTACCTAGCAATACAGAGAGTTCTACACCCTCTAACCTAAGTTACTTAGCACACTAACCAACTCAACAGGTAAGTAGTAAGATCTGTGAGCACTCTACACTGCGCATAGCGCACTGCTCAACAATGTGCGCATGATGGGGGGATTGATGGTTTTGATGCAAGGGGTTATAAATAGAACAGTTGGTTGAAACTGGCCTTTCACACCACTGTTGTGGATGGAATACCTAAGAGAACACAACTGAGGTCTCCTAGTATTTATTTTAGGATTGTATACTATGTTACATATATTGTAGTATGTTATTACAGACACATGCGCACATGCACGTACATATTGATGCGTGTAAATAGAAAATTCCCACGCTGACAAATAATGTGTGTATAGGCGTTTTGTAGCGTATTTTGGTGAAATAAAATAAAATAAAATAAAAATAGTATTATGTAATAGGCATGTTAGGAGACTGTTTCCTAACACATATGCCCTAATTGTCCACAATTAAAACATTTAAGTGGAGCTCATCTCCCTACTCGATCAACATCCATTGCATTCATCGACACTGCTGACTCCATAACTTTAGGTGTCACTGTCATGGCCAGTGGCTGTGCCCTCGAAGTTTGTACCTGAGGTGCCCTTCCTTTCTTGGACTTTCCTCCTGATGACTTTCCAAATTTGGCCTTTCCATACATCAACTTCAACTCTGCCTGTTCCTGCTGATATTGCTGATCAAGGGCCAAGATGCATTGCACAATTGTACCACTCATCCAACCTCTCTGGCATGAAAGTAGTTGGTAGATAGACTTGATTAGAGAGGGATTTAATTTTGCATTCAAAGATTCTACCAATGCTGCTTCTCCCATATCCATCTGCAAAGCTTCTGCTTTGAACTGCAAAATAAATTCATCCGCCATTAGAGACCCTTGGCACATGGTTTTTAATTTAGCATTAGCTGTCATCTTTGGAGTAGGGTCTCCAAACTGTGCCTCCAGTCTCTCCAAAAATTCCTTGAAAGTTGCAAATGGTTTGTTTATATCCTATGGCAATTTGATTAATGGCCTCATTTCTCCAGAACTGTGCTTTTCCTCCCTGAATGTACAAGAGAGCAAACATAATTCTAGACTCAGTTGTACAAAACTCTGGCTTCCTCCCATGGATGTACAATACTATAGGTTTTACTTCTGCTTGTCTGGGATGACATGCTGCCAATACTGACACTAATTGCAACATTTGCATCGTAAGCACATCAATTTTTGCTTCTAGCACTGGCATGGAAACAGGGTTAGGACCAGGGTTAGAAGTTGAAGGTTCAGACATAACAATTTTGAACTGTGATGAGTCACTTCTTCGACAGATCCAAAAGTTGGTTTTTGGGACCTCTCCAAACGTTTATGAGTCATGTGATTCAGTAATTTGGGTACCAAACTCAGTGAAACCCATGACTCAATAACTTGTCAACTGTTTGGCTTATAAAGCACTTCAGATCAATATCCCTTCCACCAGTGCCTGATCTTGGGGATAGTACTGAAGTCAGCTTGTAACTAAAACAGTCATCCAAATAGAGTAAGGTAAATCTCCACTAAATCAGATTTGAGTGGTTGTCTCATTGCAGCTGTCCTATTGATGAGCACTGCCTCTCGATCACTAGCAGTTGCAATGTAACCCAAGGCCTGGCATTAGCTTATAAATGACAAGGTAGATTATGTATATACAATTACTTCTGGCTCATGCTGAAAGGATGAGTAATTGGATGTGGCGCAGTGAAACAATGACATATGCGCAAGTAAGAGAAGGCGCATTGATTGGGAAGTTGTGTTCTTCTGTTAGGGTGACACCCACTATGTGTTAGCTGGACTGTGTGGGTTCTCTCTACAACAAGGGGGTGGGATCCACACACATGATGGGGGTTTTGATGGTTTTGATGAATAGGGTTATTAATAGATGAATTGGTTGAGAAAGGCATTTTGCACCACAAGTGTGAATGGAATACCTAAGAGAACACAACTGGAGTCCCCTAGGTGTATATTTACAGTTTATATACTATGTTACACATATTGTACAATGTTGCTACCGACACACTCATACATGTGCATACATATTGATGCATGCAAAATAAAACTCTCATGCTAACAAAGTGTAGCGTTCTTCAGCATAGGGTAGTATAATCAATAATAAAAGGAGGATGGTCAGGTGACTAGGCCATGGGAAGTGATGAGGCTGTGGGAGATGAAGAGGCCATGGGAGGTGAAGAGGCCGTGGGAGTTGCTCTGAGTGGGTGGGAGAGTGATGACCAACTCCGAGGGTCATGAGACAATGATGACAAATAGAAGTGAAAGGTGAGAACAAATGATAACAAAACTTTTTGGCTAATTTGGGGCCGGATCACAAATATAATTAACTAATGACATCAATTTCGGCTACAATATAATAGAATGCAGGAACAACATTTTCAGCTACATTGGGGGGATCAAAAATTTCGGGTAATTTTTTTTTTATTGGGCCTGATGACAAATATAATTTAATTACTGGGTGTTGCCATGATGATAAATTTAAACTTTTTGGCTACATCGTGGGATGAAAATTTTCAGCTAATTTTTTTGGTGGGGGCCTGATGACAAATATATTTTGATTACTGGGTGTTGCCATGATGACAAATATAATAACTTTGTGTAGGATCAATATTTTCGGCTGATTTTTGGCCTGATGACAAATATGATTACCAAGTGTAGAAACCAAATTTTCGGCTGATTTTTGGCCACTTCTACCTTTTCTGCTCTCTTTCTGGCTCTGGGCTCTTTTCCAGTGGGGTTGTTTTTGCATTCTTGGGGTATCTGTAGACCAAGGTGAAGCTCTGTGAAGTCCTACCTCCCTGGCTTCTCTTTTTTCAACAAAAAGAGTGTCTGCCAGTTGTTTTTTGGACCTCTCTCAGGGCACAGTGTGCAGGGAGATTGGGCTGGCGGGTTTGCAGTTGCCTCCCCTTCCATTTTTGGAAGTCGCTCCACTATCAACTGCCACTGTTTGCACCGATTTCACAGCCTCCTGCAAGGATCTCACATCCTCCATTGCTGTAAGAGAGCTCCCCGATTCCCATGGACCCAACTCTGCCCAACTCTCCTCGACGTGCCCGGACAGCCGCACAGCAAAATGAACGGGACCAACGGATCTTGGATAGCCCTACTCGCCACCGGACTCCACACCATGCTCGCACGATGGGCATTGCCCAGCCTTTGCTGCCAGTGCCACCACCCTATGGTGGTTTGCTGATTGGGAATGACACTGATCCTTTTCTTGCCCCTCCACCCCCACCTCCTCAATACAATCACCTTCCTCCTCATTTGGCACAGCAGCTGGCGGCACTTCCTCCCCTTCCACAGATTGCAAGAGGCAGGGGCAGAGGGAGGGGAAGAGGAAGGGGAAGAGGCTCAAGTCACACTGCTCCACCTCAGCCTGTTGTTGCTCCTTTACACAATGCAGCTTTCCCATATTATTTTAATGCCCCTCCTGTTTTTGACCCTCCTGTTCCTGCCCCTCCAATTCCTGCACCTCCCATTCCTGTGGCAGCTCCTGCAATGGCCTGGACCGAACTTGCTTTTCAGCATGCTGCACTGCCTGCTCTATTTCCTGCTGTATGTTGGTTTATCTTTCACATAATGTATGTTATCTGACAATATCATGATCTAGCCTCCTCCTCCTCCTCCTCCTCCTCCTCCTGTTTTTGATCCTCCTCCTGCTGTTCCTGCTGTTCCTGCTCCTATCGTCCCTCTTGCCAATATCCCTCTCCATGTAGGCTTATATATGTTCTTTTGAGTATATTAACTGACAATAATGATGATGTAGCATCCTGCTCCTGCTCCTCCTGTTTTTGATCTCCCTGCACCTGTTCCTCCCATTTCTGCACCTGCTATCCCTGTTTTTGATCCCCCTGCACCTGTTCCTCCTGTTTCTGCACCTGCTATCCCTATTTTTGATCCCCCTGCACCTGTTCCTGCCATTCCTGCTCCTGTTGTCCCTGTTTTTGATCCCCCTGCACCTGTTCCTCCTGTTCCTGCACCTGCTATCCCTGTTTTTGATCCCCCTGCACCTGTTCCTGCCATTCCTGCTCCTGTTGTCCCTGTTTTTGATCCCCCTGCACCTGTTCCTCCAGTTCCTGCACCTGCTATCCCTGTTTTTGATCTGCCTGCACCTGTTCCTCCCATTCCTGCACCTGTCATCCCTGTTGTTGATATTCCTCCACATGTATGCTTATGTCCTTTTTGGTCATGTCTTTATTTTATGACTGACTCGATTATCCCCAGGTGGCTCAACATATTGATCCTGCACCTGTTCCACTTGGGCCCCTCCCTCCTGCACGCCGTCCTTTTAGTCCTGACTGGCCTGTTCATTATCTGGGGAGAATGAATATTCAGTGTCCCAATTGTCATGCATTGCACTGGAAGGCCGAGCGTCTCACAGCATCCTCCAGTATAAATCCCAGATTTGGCATGTGCTGCTTGAGTGGAAAAATCATTTTGCCTCCTCTCCACCCTGTCCCACCCGAGCTTCTCCAGTTGCTCACTGCTCAGGATCACATTGGCAGGTCGTTTCGTGATCATATCCGCACATACAACAATGCTCTTGCCATGACTTCCATTGGGTGCAAAATCGATGAGTCTGTTAATGAAGGTGAAGAGGCTGTGAACGATGGTGTTGGCCCCTATGTCTTCAAACTGCATGGCGAGCTGTCCCACAGGATTGGCTCTCTTCTTCCACAAGAGGGTGAATCTCCAGTGTATGCTCAGCTTTACATTTATGATCCAGCCGATGCAGCCAACTTTCGCATGGCCAATGCCTGGAACACTCACCTCGATCACCACACTTTGCTCACCCTCCAGGACATGCTCCACCGTCTCCATCCTGCAGTTCAGATGTACAAGCAGGCCCATGAGCTCACCAGGAACTTGCCACCACACCAGCAGTGCAAGATAGCTTTGCGCTTTGATCAATCCTGTGACCGTCGCCGCTACAATCTTCCTGATGCCACCAACAATGAGATCGCGGTCATTCTTCCAGGTGATGGTGATCAGCCACAGAGCACACGTGATATCATTCTCTACCGCAGGCATGGCCCTCCCCTTCAGCACATCACCGATGTCCATCCCCTCTATCCTGCTCTTCACTATGTCCTCCTTTTTCCTACTGGCCAGCTCCAATGGCATCCTCAAATTGAGTTTGCAGCTGCTAATGAAGGCGGTGCAAGGGTTCGCAAGCATGTGTCCAAATCAGATTTCTACTGCTATCGTCTCCACCCCCGACCGCCTGCCATCGAGCCTCAGCATATATTCTTGAGTGGAAAGCTCTTTCAGGAGTTTGTTTGTGACCAGTGGGCAACTTCAGAGCAGGATCGGTTGCACTTTATCATGATGAATCAGGACACTATTCGTGGTGAAGTCTATATGGGCTTGGCTGATGCTGTGGCTGCAAATGTGGATGCAGACACAGAGTCTCTTGGTCAAAGAATCATCCTGCCTTCTTCATTCACAGGAAGCACACGTCATATGCAGCAGCTTCTTCAGGATGCCTTGGCTATCAATCGCTACTTCAAGGGTGGTGATCTCTTTCTGACCATGACTGCAAACCCCACTTGGCCAGAGATTCAGGATGAGCTCAAGCCTGGGCAGACTGCTGCCGATCGCCCTGACTTGGTCGTTTGTGCATTCCATGCAAAGCAGAAGGAGATGATCAAAGACATCGAGGCTGGGATCTTTGGCAAGGCACTCTCTTATGTGTTTGTGATCGAGTTTCAGAAGCGTGGCCTGCCTCACATGCACTGCATTATCTTTCTTGATGGGGAGTCCAAGCTTCGCACTCCTGAGCAGATAGACAGCCTCATGTGCTCAGAGTTTCCTGACGACAATCCTGAGCTGCTCGAGTTGGTTAAGAAGTTCATGGTCCATAAACCCTGTGGTGCAGAGAACCCTGCAGCTCCTTGCATGGTGAATGGACAGTGCTCCAAAAATTTCCCCAAGCCATTCAGGGATCAGACAACCATCTCTGAGGATGCCTATGCCTCTACCAGGCGTCGGAACACTGGAAAGACATATCAGGTTCGGGGAAAGCAGGTCGACAATCGCTGGGTCATCACTTATTCACCCTATCTCCTCTGGAAGTACCGCTGCCACATCAACATCGAGTCCATTGCCTCCATCAAAGCTGTCAAATACATCTACAAATATGTGTACAAAGGTCATGATCGCATCACCATGCAGTTTGGGACTTGCAACAATGAAGTCAAACAGTATCTGGACGCTCGCTATATTTCTGCCTGCGAGAGCATTTGGCGCCTCTTTCATTTACCTATGCACTCTGCTTCTCCCAATGTTGTCCGACTTCAGATCCACCTCCCTGGCCAGCAGTATGTCACTTGGAATCAGAACGGTCCACAGTCTATCCAAGAAATCGTCCAGCATGCTGCACAGCGTGACACCACCCTCACTGGCTATTTCAAAGCCAATCAGCAGTATCCAGAGCTGGCACAGGATCTTCTCTATCAGGACTTTCCCTCCAAATTTGTGTGGGATCAGAAAGCCCACAAGTGGAAGCCCAGACAGAGAGGGTTCGCTATTGGGAGGATGTACTACACTCAGCCTACTGCAGGTGAACGCTTCTACCTCAGGCTTCTTCTGACAGCTGTCAAGGGTGCAACATCATATGAACATCTGTGCACTTTTCAGGGAAATGTCTATCCCTCATTCAGAGAAGCATGTCTGGCACGTGGCCTTTTGAAGGATGACCAAGAATGGGTGCAGTGTTTGGAGGAAGCAAAGTCCATGGCAACAGGTCGTCAGCTCCGGCAACTCTTTGTCACTATTCTTCGTGATTGTGCACCCTCTGATCCTGTCCAGCTTTGGAACACATACTGGCCCCACATTTGCGATGACCTGCAGTATCAGCTCCAGCACAACAATATCCATCTCAACCCTACCGATGACGATGTGCAGGATTATGGCCTCTACTTGATCAACCAGCTTCTCTTATCCTCTGGCAAATCTCTCAGCAAGGATTGGCCATACATGCCTCAGATCACTCAGAATTGGGAAGCCAACCTCGAAAACCGGTTGATTGCAGAGCAGCGCAGATATGATGTTGTGGAGCAGGCTGAGTTGGCTGCACAGAACTTGGACACTTTCAATCCAGACCAGAGAGCTGTCTTTGAGGAGATCGTGCATGCTGTCGACAACAAGACTGGCCAGACCTTTTTCCTCCATGGTCCCGGTGGCACAGGCAAAACCTTTGTATACAACACTCTGGCCCATCAGCTTCGTTCTCAGGGCAAAATCGTCCTCTGTATAGCATCATCCGGCATTGCTGCACTCCTGCTCAAAGGTGGCTCCACTTCTCATTCATGTCTCCAGATCCCTCTCATCATCAATGAGTCATCCACCTGCTCTATCTCCAGAGGTTCAATTCGGGCAAAGCTGTTGCAGGAGACTGACTTGATCATTTGGGACGAGGCACTCATGCAGCATCGTCATCTCCATGAAGCTGTCAACCGCACTCTCAAAGACATTCTCCAATCTGATCAACCCTTTGGTGGCATTCCTATTATTTTTGGGGGCGATTTTCACCAGATCCTGCCTGTTATCGAGAGGGGTTCATGGCCTCAGATTGTTGGTGCTTCCTTGCAGCGCTCTGTTCTTTGGCAACATATTAAAGTTCTTCATCTCAAAATCAACATGCGATTGAACACGGATGATCTTGAAGAGCGACAGTTTGCAAAGTGGCAGCTGGAGGTTGGAAAGGGTGATCATACAGATGAGGGTGGCAACATCGAACTTCCCAACCATTTCAAGTGTCCTGAAAACACTCTGGCTTCCCTCATCGACACCATCTATCCTGGCATCTATAATCATGCTCAGCATCCCGATCAATACTTCTCAGAGCGGATTGTCCTGGCAAGCAAAAATGATGATGTGGATGATTTGAACCATTACATTCTTCAGAGGTTCCCTGGAGAGGAGCAAGTGTTTCACAGTGCAGACTCTATTGCAAACAATGAACTTCTGTATCCACCTGAATACCTCAACTCAATCAACTGCTCCGGTCTACCTTTGGCACACTTGGCACTCAAGGTTGGCATCCCTGTGATGATACTTCGCAATCTCAATATTGCTGGAGGGGTCTGCAATGGTTCTCGAGGGATTTTGACTCGGATTCGGAACAGAGTGTTGGAGGTTCGGTTGATTACTGGAGATCATGCTGGAGAGAAGGTGTTTATTCCACGGATGCGACTGCAGCCAATCGAAGGACAACTCCCTTTCACTCTGTCTCGACTTCAATTTCCTGTTCGACTGTGCTTTTCAATGTCGATCAACAAATCCCAGGGACAGTCAGTGCAGCATGTGGGATTAGATTTCAGGAGTCCTGTCTTCACTCATGGGCAGTTTTATGTAGCGATATCACGAGTAAGGTCTGTGCACAACATCAAGGCAATATGGCCAAGTGACAGTGGAAGTGCAAAAACCAAAAATATTGTATATAATGAAGTACTATTAGAGTAACATAGAAATGATAACATAGAAATGAAGTTGTGACAGTGGAAGTGCAAAAACCAAAAATATTGAATATATTACTTATTAAACATGTTAACGCGTGCTGGAGGCACATTCCCAACCTTGTTTGACATAATAAAATGAAATAAAATTGTATTATGTAATGGGGCTGTTTCCTAACAGGACTGGGTCTGACCAGAAGTCCAGTGTTTTTCCTGCCTCAACTCCCATCCTTGGTAGCAGCATTTGAACTCTGACAGTGTCCAGAGGAGGACAAAAGCAAGAATAAGCAGAGGTTTGAGATAGATTTAAGAAGTAAGTTTTGTTGGGATTAGGTTGAGAAACATAAGGGGATTCAGAGGATAAGATGATTAAATTTGGTTGGTACTTTGTTGAGACTTTATTGATTTACAAACTGAAGTACAAAGCTAAATTACAGGCACTTAAATATTAAAGGCTGGAAGAATAATGGAAAATGGAGAAGTTTACTAATGGATTTTTGTTAAGTGTCTATGACCATAATTGGTAAGACTGTATTAGGAATAAAATGAGTAAGCAAATGATTACTAAGGCATGTAAGGACTTGTCTGGTGACTAAGGAAAATGGTGGCCGGGATTGCCAGTGGAAATTATTGGAAAAGAATTGGAAAAGGTCAGGAATTATTGGGAAATCTGATCAGAGGAGTTGGGTCTTGACAGTGTTCAACAATGTCCACCAAACCCATATCATGTACACATTCAATTGATCATATCATTTGGTACATTGTAGCTTACCTTTGTGTTCTTAGTTAAGTTGCATTTTGCATCTAGCATCCCCCCTTCTCTACTAAACCAGGGCATGGTATTGCACTCCTAAATCCTGACATTGGAAACTATCATCTGCCATGTCACAGGGCTCGGTCCAACCCTCTCTCTGTATCCGGTGTTCATGCCACGAGTTCATGTAACATCGCTCTCCCCTGTGGGCTGATAAAGTTCATGGACAGACCATTAGGTACGCGCTTGTTTTAAAAATACTTCAAGTCAAGGCATGATGTACGAGAGGCAGAAGGAGGATTCGGCGAAATGGTTATAGAGGAACAGAGGTGGCGAAGTGTTAAACCATTACGCATATGACGAGGTAAGCACTGACAGCGAACGATTACACCGTTCTGGAAACATTTTGGAAAGAATGGACCCGCACAATAAAAAAGGAGGATGACCAATTTTTAAACAAAAAGGCCCAGCCAATGTAGAGATACGATGTGATGACCCCAATTCAGCGTGCTAAAGGATTCAAAGCAAAGGAATGGGAAGTAAGAACAGGCGATTTAAGGAGATAATTCGTGTTGAGGAAGTGAGTTGCGCATCAGGAACCAATACACACGAATGAATACGATGGTGGAACGCGCCATTTTGCTTTGGGCCAACCTTGCGCTATAAGAATAAAAGATTGATTGCATCTACAACGAAGGAAGCCCTAGAATCAGATTTTGCCAGATTCACTGATCATAACTTGACGGTGATGGTTTCGTATCGACTGATACCTTCGAGAAACGCGGCCCACCTTCCATCGTTCCATCTCGAGATATCTGTCCATTCTTCACTGTCCTCACCCCAAACCTTCTTCATCCACAGGATCATCCCCGCAATAGCGAAATCGGAAAAACATGGTGTATGTCCCATCACGTACGGGCCGTCGACTTGCCCCATCTGGAGCCACCCATCCAGCTTGTCAAAGCCTTCTTTCACTTGCATCCATTCCGCTTTCCTCTTCTCACCTTTCGGCAGGACATCCTCGAATTTCCTCCCCCCGAACATATTCGTTTCTCTCACTCTCCAAAAATATTCTCCGCTCCTCGCGTCCAATATGAATGTCGTTGCAGGCATGATGAATTGCCAAACCGCGCCTATCACGCTTTGGTACTGATCGAGGAAAGCGCGCTGAAGCGGACGCGTGCCACGTGGAAACAGTCTAGGCGTATTGGGGTATGTCTCATCAAGATATTTGGCAATGCGTGCGGATTCTGAGATTACTGCTCCGGTAGAAGGATCGTGTATGACGGGCAATGTGTAAAACGGGCGGCCGTCCCTGTGGGTGGAAGTCGGGACGGCGCCAATCCTTTTGCAAACCCCTTCGACGTCAGGATATTCAATCCACTCTGTCCTGTATGGGATGCATTTGAAATTGAGAGAATATCTGACTGCAGCTTTATATTGGCTCAAAGTCCAAGGGGCACAAAACCTACCTTGTCTTCCACGTCATAGGATTCCAGGCCATTCCAGGAATCTTGCAGGGAATATCGTACAGAGTAATTATGCTTGCCATGGGATCTGGTTTCCTGGTGAATTTGGAAGAAAACTTATCAGGGCAGCTATAACGGTTGGTTTGTAATCGTGACCGATATCCACATGGTCTGATTTCGTGTGGTGAGCATCGGATCCGATGTAGCTTTGTAGCTTCCTGATGACGTTGAGGAAATCAGCCAAACTCGGGTAGAAACTGTGGTGCAGCATCATATCACGTTTGGCAAAATGTCGCACCTACAACCAATTCCTTTCTAGAGCGAAATTAAGGTTAGCAACTATGGAAAAGCCATTCGTATGGCCTGAACACTGGGCATATATGACCCTAAGATGTTGACACGAGGAGCGATCGGAATGACCCACCCCGGATTCGGACAGACCGTCTCGTTCGATGTGCAATGACGTAACGCCGAACAATTTCGCGCTTACTTATCTGTTAAATTAAAACGGTACAGCCGATATCAGGTCGATAGGCCTACACACAGCTTTATTTGGTTGTTTGTTTGATCCAGTGATGGAAGCCCATGCCGAGCCCACGCGGCTGGCATACCTCAATGGTGGGACTTCGCTACTGGATTCGGATCGTCGGAGTGCACGGTTACCATAGGGTGAGAGAAAAAAGAACACGTTGCATGGCAACTACATCCAAGCTATGTGTAAGTCAACTTGACGCGTCGGCACGTAGTCCTAGTCAGTAGTCAGTCACGTGTCCAACTACCAGAATTACTTATTAAAATATGGCTTACACCTTACCTGAGTTACTCATGTTGAGGGTATGGTCTGTGCAGTGACAAGTGGAGTATCTCATAATATCAGACATTTCATGTTGTATATAAATCAAGGTTGAAACATAATAAGGATAATCCTCTTGTGCACCCACTTCCTCAGCATCAGAAGCCATCAAAACTATCCCTGCATATTATTATTTGCACAATCACCGATTTACATCACATACATCATATATCAACAGGTTATGGGCCCTGATTGCCCATACTAGGCATGTTACAGAAATTGCTCATCTGAGACATTTACATTCACCCTACAAGTCTACTTCCAATGTCAGCCCAGCAAGCTGATAATGAATATATTGAACCTCTTGAATACGAAGACCCAGCTGAGCAAGAACCTTATCCTGATATCACTATGGATGAAGTTGCAGACCCTCTGGTTACTCAGCCACAGCAGGCATTGAGTGTCCAACCATCCCAAGCTGTTCAAGTATCAATGGCCCAGTCTCCCACAATTACACAAGAGTCCCTCACTCAAGCTGCCCAATGTAAACTTACTGACATTAATTTGGGTGGACTTTCCACATGCAAAATTGATCCATTGAAAGCATGTAACTGGATATTGTGGAAGACGCGGATCTACAAATTCTTCTGGTTATTTGAGATCACTGATGTCATCCATGGTACAGAAATAAAGCCCGAGGATCCAATCGCAGCATGTAGATGGCTGGGGAAAGATGGTGTCACTCAGGCATTGATTACTAATAATATTAATGATCAACAAATGAATCATGTTGTTGAGGCTGATACCTCAGCAGAGATGTGGGAAAATTTACAAGCTATTCATGAGACTGTTGGATCAGTTGGTATGACTACAGCTGAACATTGTCTCCTCACTACTTGAGCACAGCATGACACAAATATTATTGACCACATCAATAATCTCTGAGAACAGCAATATGCACTTATTAATATGGGTGAGCATATCTCGGATCAAGAATTCAAGTCTATTTTGATCATGTTGCTCCCTGACACCTGGGAATCATTTACTTCCTCATACCAAGGAAGTAACACTAAATGGCTTCGAGGTGTACAGCAACCTCAAGCTCAAATGTCATTCCAGGAACTGTCATCCATCTTAATACAGCAGTACTACCATTGTGGACAAGACGATCAATCTAACAATATATCTTACTCCATTCAGCAAGGGGGAATGACTAAGAAGAACCAGAAAGCTGATTCCTCATCTAGTACCCCTAGGCCAAATTGCAAAATATGTGGGCGTTAGAATCACCTGACCTGTTAAAGTCAATACTCCTAGATCAAAGATAGATCATTACTCGTAAGTGACAATGTTTGATAGTGAGTAGAATCGCCGAGGCTCGTAAGCGACGGTTGAGCTGGGACTAGAGATCGCACCGGTATAGGAGTGTAGAAGTGACTAGGTCAAGCTGAGTTGACCAGTCGTGTATTCACCATATAAATACTACAGGTTTGGATCGAAGATATGAGACAAGTTAATAGAACAATAGAGAGGGTAAGAATAGAAAGACAATAAGAACAATAGGCATCCGCGGTACACTACAATAGTGTGAGAAGGTAAGAGTGTAAAGCAAAGACACGCGTTGTCGAGACAGAGGAGAATGAACAATAGTGTGGGACATACGTTGTTCAGAACAATAGAGACAAAAGAAAAATTGACTCCCAGCTCCCTCGTAGCCTTCCCATAACATTAGCTTCCCCCTAACGTTTCGAGTTCCACCCGAAACTAAGGCCTCATCATTCGCATTGGGTCGAAGGGTGGCGCATCGCCGGTCATAGTAGAGAACGTAGAAAACGACGTGGGGGTAGGTGTGTCATGAGCGTAAACTCGAGTGGGCAAATTGATGTTTTCTTCTCTGGCGAATCGCACAGAGGTGCCAGTGACGAAGGCGACAAGTCGTGGGGGGTGGGGAGCGGAGATGATTTTGAAAAGGATTAGCATATAGTAGAGTGTCATAATAAGAATGCATGCGCCAAAAATGGTGCTGAGGATGATAGCGATATAGAGGTTGTAAGTCATCGTGGTTTGATTCTAAGTAGTGCGATGACGTGGCGGTACATCTCATGTTGGGTTGTTTGGACAAAAGAGCACGGAGTGCTCTGGTCTCCATCGTCGGCAGTGGGGGCATTGATATTCAGGACAGTGAGACGAAAAATGACCTATTTGAGCACAGGTGAATCACACTGAGTTTCGCATCCAAGGTGGTGCGGGTGCATGCTCGGTGGTAGTTTCGGTAGGATAGGGGGTAGGTGCTCGTCTGGGTGGAGATTGTGGGACATACGGTGGAAGAGGTGGGTGTGGGGACGTGGTCATCGGTGTCTCTTCCTCTTCTTCGTCGCTCAGCGGTTCGATGATAAAGATTCGTTGAGGTGTCGGGACCCGTTCTCCAGGTTCGTAGCGAAGCGCTTGTTCGTCCAGGCTCCTCATGAGCGGGAGTATATCGAGGTAGTACGCTTCCTCGGTTAATCGTCGAAATACGCGCTGCAGGCGTGAGATGGCTCTATATGTCTCAAAGAGGTTTTGCGTGGTGCTGTGCAGCAGCGCACGGTCTTGGGTCACCGATAACAATCTTTCTTCATTTCTGATGCCGTCCGTGTCTCGGACGAAGCTAAGGATAAGTTCAAAAGTCCTGACTGGGTCAGGATCGGGTGTGACGTTCATAAAGAAGTGCAGAGGGCGGCTCATGATTGTGAGAGGTTGTGGGTGGTCTTGTATTCCCCCAACAGTTCAGCAGCGTTTTTTAAATGGATCACTGGTTCCCAAGTGTTTTCCGCCATGCTGTATCCCTTCCACTTCACTAGGAATCGAATTCTCTTGCCTGTCCCCCTATGTGCTAAAATAGCCTCAACCTCGTGTTCTTGTTCTCCTTCGATCAGATCTGGTGGCGGGGCAAGGAAGTTTGGTCCGTGGGTCTCGTTTTCCTTGAAGCGTGAGAGAAGGGAGGCGTGGAATACTGGGTGAATTTTCCATTGGGAGGGAAGCCTCAGTTCATAGGCGTGAGGTGAAATTACCCGCGTGATAAGGAAGGGTCCTTCGCGTTTGGGGGCAAGTTTTCTAGTCGGGTACCCTAGTTTTAGGTTTTTTGAGTCGAGCCAGACCTTTTCTCCTACTGTGAATGGACGGAATCCCCGTCCGTTTCATCCGATCATTACCTGTCGGGAGAGTTCATGAGCTGCTAGGGCTTCCCGCCGTACATTTCCTAGTTTGGCTATCCGCTGTTCGGTAGCCGGCATGTTCGTTTTCGGGTAAGTCGTGGGGATAGCTCTGGGGTGTACTCCCATCATCACGTAAAACGGGGTGTTCTTGATAGCCGAATGGTGCTTTTGATTGTGTGTGAATTTGGCGGTGGTAAGGTGGCTCTTCCATTGCGAAGGTTTGTTCACGCAGAAGATCCGGAGATAGATTTCGAGCTCCTGATTCACCCTTTCTGTTTCCCCATCTGTCTGTGGGTGGTAAGCCATGCTCATCGCCAATCTTATCCCCAGGAGTCTCCCCAGCTCCTGGAAGGCATTTGACGTGAATCGTGGGTCTCGGTCAGAGATGATCTTATCTGGGAGGCCAAATCTCTTAAATACATTATGTAAGTAAAGGTCGGCTGCTCCCAGTGCGTCGACGTTCTTGTTGCAGGGGATAAAAATTACCCCCTTAGTAAGGCCATGGTCTACCATGACCATGATGGTGTCAAATCCGTCACTTATCGGAAGATTGGTGATGAAGTCCATGGTTACCAGTGCAAATGGTCGAGTGGCGTTGGATCTGATTGGAGATAGTCCAGGTGTTGTCAGGTGAGTGTTTACCTTCATTTGCTGGCAGGTGGCACAGCCATCGATGTAGTTTTGGATGAAGATAGTCATTCCTGGCCACCAATAGTCCCTCCGTACCAGTTCCAGGGTTTGAAATCGGCCAGGATGTCCAGTTAGTATATTGTCGTGGCATTTTTCCACGATTTTCTTCCTTAATTCTTTGTTATCGGGGACGTAGCATCGGTCCTTGAAGAAGACCATCCCATCATCTTCCATCCTCCAATCTTCTACCGCCGACTTGATTGGTGGCATTCCTCCTTCTTTGATTGCTCTTACTATTTCCTTTAGTAAGTCATCTTTCATTATGCTTTTCGCTAGCACTTCTTTTAGCTCGGTATCGATCGATCGTGCGAACATTTCGTCCTTTAATAGGGTAATATCATCATTATCATTGTCGATATCTGGTATGTGATCCCCTCTCCGCGATAGGGCATCTGATTGGATCATCATTCTCCCTGGGACATGTACTAATTTCAGGTTGAATTGTGACAGGAAGAGACTCCATCTAGCCTGTCTTCGATTTAATTTCCGTGCCGTCCTGAAGTACATCAGGTTCTTGTGATCCGATAGGATTGTTGTTGCGTGTTCTGATCCCTGGAGATAGTGTCTCCAGGTTTCTAGTGCCCGTATAATTCCTAATAGCTCCCGGTCGTAGATCTCATAATTTCGTTCGGTCGCAGTTAGGGAGTGGGAGATATACCTGCAAGGGTGCCAGTCTCCGTTGCTGTTGGTCTGTTTTAGGATGGCACCTGTCGCGTATTTTGAGGCGTCGCTTTCGATTACGAATGGTTTCCCTGCGTCGGGCATCAGCAGCACTGGCACCTCAGAGAACTTTTTCTTTAGGGAGTCGAATGCTGTTTGGCATTCGTTTGTCCAGTTGAAAGGTTGGTCCTTTCTCGTCAGGTTGTTTAGTGGTTTAGTGATTGCGGCAAAGTTGCCAATGAATCTTCTGTAAAAGTTTCCGAAACCCAGGAATGATCTAACCCCCTTTACATTGGTAGGGGCTGGCCAATCTCTTATTCTGCTTAATTTGGTGGGATCCATGGCCAATTGGTTCGGGTGTAGGATCAGACCGAGGAATTCCACCTCTTGTACATCAAATTTAGATTTCTTTGGCTTTAGGTATAGATCGTTCTCCCTCAGTCTTGCCAAGACTCTCTTTGTTCTTTCCTCGTGTTCTTTTCTGTTTTTAGAGAAGATGAGGATGTCATCCATGTATATTACTAGCCATCCCTTGTTCAGCATGTCTTGGAAGATGTTGTTCATCATAGCTTGGAAAGTCGCCGGGGAGTTGCAGAGGCCGAAGAACATGACCTTGGGCTCGAACAGCCCCTTATTGGTCTTAAACACTGCCTTCCATTCGTCTCCCTTTCTAATCCTAACGTTATGGTACCCCCATCTGATGTCCAGTTTGGTGAACCATTTTGCCCCTTTCAGCTTATCGAGCAGATCGCCGATCAGCGGAAGTGGGTACGAGTTTTTGATGGTTCCTTCATTTAAGTACCGGTAGTCTTGGCACGGTCTGAGTGCATCGGAATCTTTCTTCGCTACAAAGAAAAACAGTGATGCCATCGGGGACTTGGACGGGGTGATATATCCTTTTCTTAGATTGTCGTCGATGAACTCGTCCAATTTCTTTTGTTCTGCCGGGGTGATGGGGTAGACTTTGCAATCCTTTGGGATAAAATCAGGTTTGAGTTCGATTGCGTGGTCCCATGGTCTCGATTCGGGAAACCTTTCTGATGCTGCCTTCTCGAATATGCTTCGATATTCCCTGTACTTCTTGGGGAGTAGGTCATCGAGTGATTGCTTTTCTCCGTCGTCCTTCCTCTCATGAGCAAGCCTTTGCGAGACGGAGGTCTTGGCTTGGATGTGGGTGGTGTGAGAGAAGGCAAATCTTCCGGTCGATCGGGATCGGGTGGTATGCCCGATGTGCCTGAGTTTCTGATAATTCGGGGGGATGTAGTCGTGTTCGATAGTAAGGGGGGATTCCTCGGTCCTGAATATCCCGATCATTGGTTCCCCCCGGATGTAGGCGAATAGAGCATCCATTCCGTCATTGTTCCCATTGAGTGATAAGCCGAAATCAGATCCATCTGAAAGAGAGATCTGAGGGTCGGTTTTGGATTGGGCACCCGTTACCATGTCCGTTGCCTGGTGAGATCCGTTTCCCTCGGGTTCGTTTGTAGCGCAGAGTCCTCTTGCGAGATGAACTGCCCCGAGCCTACTCTTCACGTGCTCGGCGACGGCGAGGTGGGTTTTCCCGAAGGTCTCCCCAGCACTCCTTTTAGGTAGCCTCTCGAGAGTCAGGCTCAACGTTACTCTCGATACAAGCGGCCCCTTGTCATCTATAGTAAGACTCTGCTTACCGATTGTGGTCCGAGTTCGCTCGATCATCGTCCGGATCTTTCCCATGATGGACCTTTCGGTCTGTCTGTCCGTAAGAGTCCCTTCTCTCCAATTGATGGCGGGGTTTCGTCGTTGGAGCCATGTGTATCCTAAGATCATCATCTCGTTTCCCAGCCCTGTCATTAACATCCTGATCTTCTCCTCCTTCCCTCCGATCTCGGTGTCGATGATGACATAATGTGAGATTGTTCCGTTTTTGTTTAGCGTTCCGTCGACATTTTTGGCGAGGATTCTCCTGCTGAGTGGGTGTTTTTGTAATCCGAGTTTTTGGACTACTCGGTGATCAATGAAGGTTTCTCCCACCCCTGAGTCAATCAGGGCGGGTATTTCGGCTTTCTGGTCATCTAACAAGCAGTAAACTGGGACGCGCATAGATTGTTTGCTCACGTCAGCTACCAGTACACTCGAGACGACTATTCTGGCGGCTCTGCTGCCGACGCAGGCCGCCGCTTCAAAAACCCTCTTCCACCATTAAGTCTAATACCTCCTCTTTCTGCTTTTCCTCCAGCTCGTTGATGAGTGCTCGGATTTTGGCGTAGTGTTCTTGAGACGTCTTTTTCGTCTCGATCTTCTTTTCTTCCTTGGCGGGTGGCTCTTTCCCGCCTCTGTGTTCGCTAGCTCTGTGTCCCGTTCTGTGGCAAATGAAACATTTTCCTTCTTTCATATGCTTTACCCTCTCTGCATAGGAGAGGCGCGTCGCGTCGATGTCCATGGCGTTGGGGTCTTTGGAGCCGCTTGCTCCCCCCCCTCCTACCTTACTATAGGTTCTCTCTTTTATTGCCTTCGCCCTTCTGAGATGCCCTTCTGCCCTCGCTGCATGGGTATACCATCCCTCGATCATGTGGGGTGGGTTCTCCATGCCGAAGACCTTGTCGAGGACTCAGTTGTTGAGCCCGTCGACGAAATACTCGATCAGTGCAGCGTCTTCCTTAATCTTTGTTCGGTAGGCCAGTGTCTTAAACTGGGTGATATACTTGTCAACTCCCTTTGCTCCTTGTGAGAGCGCTCTGAGTTGGGTTCGCGTGTTTCCTGCATCGTCGATGGGTGAAAAGGCTGCACGTACTTTGGCGATAAACTCCTGGAACGTGTCCCAGGGTTTCGATTCGATATACCTCTCCTCTAAGTATGCCTGCTTCCATGGCCCTGCCGTCCCCCCATTCATGTAAGATAGCATGAATAAAATTTTGTGGCGGTCGTCTGGGAAAGCGGCCGCGTTGGCATCTACGTATGC
The DNA here is from genome assembly GCA_029959215.1 of Tricholoma bakamatsutake. Classification (NCBI taxonomy): domain Eukaryota; kingdom Fungi; phylum Basidiomycota; class Agaricomycetes; order Agaricales; family Tricholomataceae; genus Tricholoma; species Tricholoma bakamatsutake. The sequence goes on along the minus strand of CP114857.1, from coordinate 13,642,802 downwards.
TCCGCATTCAAGCAAGAAGAGCATGGTTTTTGCTCTATCTCCCGAGAAATCGGTTGGCGACCTCATTTTGATCTCGGCAGGTCTGGCGGCGAGAGCAGCGGGTGCGGTGGGAGCGGTGGGAGTAGATGGGGCAGCCATTATTCTTCTGGTAGGGAGTGGTCTGGTGATTCTCGTAGGAATGGTGTCACAGTATGTGTGGGCTGCCTAGACTGTGGTTAGTCGGCAGAGGTTCTAATGCAGCTTGACCTTTTGTTAAAGTCAATACTCCTAGATCAAAGATAGATCGTTACTCGTAAGTGACGATGTTCAATAGTGAGTAGAATCGCCGAGGCTCGTAAGTGACGGTTAAGCTGGGACTAGAGATCGCACCGGTATAGGAGTGTAGAAGTGACTAGGTCAAGCTGAGTTGACCAGTCGTGTATTCACCATATAAATACTACAGGTTTGGATCGAAGATATGAGACAAGTTAATAGAACAATAGAGAGGGTAAGAATAGAAAGACAATAAGAACAATAGGCGTCCACAGTACACTACAATAGTGTGAGAAGGTAAGAGTGTAAAGCAAAGACGCGCGTTGTCGAGACAGAGGAGAATGAACAATAGTGTGGGACATACGTTGTTCAGAACAATAGAGACAAAAGAAAAATTGACTCCCAGCTCCCTCGTAGCCTTCCCGTAACATGACCAAGGATTGTCATTTCAAAGGGAAGCCTAAATGTGGCAAGTGTAGGAAGTTCAGTCATATGACCAACAAATGTTGGAGTGGGAAAAAACCCAATAATAAATAGGAACATGCAAATATTATGTGCGACTCCCAAGAAGATGAACCTGTAGTGTCTACATCATATGCATGTAATTAAAGGCAACAATGATGATCCCTTTAAAATTTATTCATGGATTGTAGACTCAGCAACCACATCACATATTACACATGACAAGTCAGCATTCACTGATTATACTCCTATGCAACCTATCCTCATAACAGGATTAGGTAATGCTAAGGTTCCAACATATGGGCAAGGAACCACTGAGCTCCAAACTTCTATAGGTCATGATGCCCACACTATAGTATTACATAATGTACTATATGTCCCTGACACACAAGATAATCTTTTATCTATATTTTTTAATTATTTTACCAAAATATGCTACCAAATGCCTATACATGCTTTATTTGTCAGCATGGGAATTTTCTATTTACATGCATCAATATGTATGTGAATGTACATGCACATCCATAACAACATAGTACAATATCTGTGATATAGTATATAACCTTAAAATAAATACTAGGGGACCTCAGTTGAGTTCTCTTAGGTATTCCATCCACATTTGTGCTGCAACCAGACAACTGATCAGATCTGGTTTAGCCAAGATTTACATTACTCAATTTGGACGACTATTTTAGGTAGTTACTAGCCAAATTCAGTAATAACCCCGAGATCAGGCACTGTTGGAAGGGTTATTGATCTGAAGTGCCCAAGTGTTGACAAATAGCTAGCCGAAATCACATGTTTTGCTGTATTTGGTACCCAAATTGCTGGGTCACATGACTTGAAATTTTGCAAAAAAATTCTGAAGTCAGATCTTTACTCAGCCAAAGAAGTGACTCATCACAGCTTATGTCATCATGACAGAACAAGCAACTTCGAATCCTGATCACAATCCTGTTCCCATGCCAGCTCTAGAAGCCAAAATTGATGCTCTTACAGCACAAATGTCCCAATTATTGTCAGTATTAGCAGCATCACAGCCCAAACAAGCAGAAATAAAAGCAGAGACAGTAGAAGCTAAAGATGATGAGATAGAGGAGATGGTGTAGTGGATGTCTCAGGAGGATGTGCATGCAGAGGAGAGGTCTGAGAGTGGAAAAATGCATTTACCTAAATACGCACCCCTGCAAATATTTGACAGTGATAAGTCCACTGTGCACTTTACAGTCTGGAGAAGCATTCCCACTCATATCGACACATTACATCAGATGCTCCGAATTACTATGAATGCCACAAAATTGACTTTGAACATTTTTGAATTATTTCACACTATTTCGGACGACTTTGAACTATTTCGAACCACTTCGCAACATTTTGCAACACTTCGAATGACATTGGCCACCATATAGCTGTGTTAAAATACTTTCGATACATGCTGCACATCCAGAACAAACTATTCCATTGCATACCAAGTACTACCAGACATGAGGAGAGACAACAAGAGATTTAGGATGCGATAATAGCATTTTTTATGTTTCGATGATATATTACAGTGAAAGATAAATACTTTTACCATATGGGGACACGTTTTTATTTTTGATCTACAAAGTCCTCATTGTATGATATATTGCCACATGTTTTACACATGTTTTACTTCCCTTTTCAGTACTATCTCTTCAAAAATGTATATAAACTTGTACTAGTTACTTAGAACAACAGAGAACCAGTTACCCTCTCCACTATAGTTGGATTTAAGAGCAGTTCTCTTGAGTCTACCTCGCATCATATCTCTGAAGTCCTGCAAAATATTGCGAACTTCCTCGAACTTTCATATTCATTCTCAATTCATCATCACCTACTGTCACTAAACACCCAGCTTACACCTTCTAACCCCCTCAAACTTACCCGAACAACCTCAAACTCATTCGAATTTATGTTGAACTACTTCACATGTCTTCGAACTGATTTCGAACATCTTCGAACATCTTCATACGCTTTAAAAAGCTGATTCGTCACATCCTTACCATTTCACATCACTAAAAACAACTTTTTGATATTAGCGGTGATATTTAGTACCGATTCGCACCCTTCCTCTAGCCTGAGTTATACTTCTTAAGCCTTTTAACAGGTTTTTGTTAGGTTTCTGGGTTGAGTATCATCATTTTGGAGCCCACTGTGAGGGGTTTCTAAATCATTTCATCATCTAATCCATCTCGAATCTCTTGGCTTAGGCCAACACAGGCTTGAAACCTTAGAATTGAGACTCGCCAGGCCTTCGAATCTCTTGAACAATTGGGGGATATTCTAATACCTGTTTCTGATGCCGAATCCACACATTGTCATCTGTTTCCTTCACCTATTTCCTTGTCTACAACTTCGTCTTCCTCTTCTTCCTCATCCTCTACTACATCATTCATTATTCCAGCTACTTCAACACATCTACCATCCTTTGCTCAGGTTCTAACTCCTCGAATTGGTACATCTATGGCCACCCAAGCAACAATTGCCAGCTCGAGGACATTCCACAGCACCTAAATTCGACCCTACTCAACCTTGAGAGCTACATCAATACTTTAATGAGCTCAAAATACTTTTCATCGACTGTAATGTTACGGATCCTGAACTTATGAAAAAGCATGCCTGTCGATATGTCGATATTGATACGTCCGAACTCTGGGAATCAATTCCTGAATATGGAACTGGCACTTCATCTCATGATTTTCACATTGCAATCCACAGACTATACCCTGGTTCCAAAGATGATCGAAAATGGTCGATTTTGGACATGAACAAACTCGTTGGTGAACAACTTCGGATGGGTATCTATAATGCGAGCGATTTAGGATTATATTACAGGTCTTTCTACAACATTATGAAGTTCCTACTTTCTAAAGGCCAAATTTCAGAAGAAGAACAAAGTAGAGCATTTGTTCAAGGTTTTCAACCAGGTTTATGGTCATGAATTGCATGACGACTCGAACTTAAATTTCCCGACCACTATCTGGATGATGCCTACCCACTTGATGACATTCACGCAGCAGCGAAATTTGTTTTAGCAGGGTCAATTAGCTCGAATTCGGCATCATTACAGTCTTCAGAAACATCAGCACTGACTTCGACATCTTTGACACAGATCAAATCAGAAGATTTATCGGCAATCCTCAAAAAATTTGCAACCACACTCATCACGGCTTTAGCAGGTTCGAAATCCACTAATCCTCCTCGAACTAACAGTGGATTTTGCTCAGACCAGCTCGAAAATTTAGCTTGTGTCTTTTGTGGACTCACTGGTCATTTCATTAGTGACTGCTTGGTTTGCCAAGCCTATATCAATGAAGGAAAGGGTAAAAAGAACAACAAAGAAAAAATCGTGCTTCCAAATGGATGGTTCACCCCTTGAAACATTCCTGGTCGCTTTATCAAAGACAGAATCGACAAATGGACTCAACGAAATCCTTCAAACACAACTGCATCATCGCTCATGTACAACATCGCATCCTCAACGGCTACTTCAACACCACCTAGGGGCATCTACCAGGTTTCCAAACAATCTGCGACACCCAAAGATCACATCGCAAAACTCGAACAAGAGATATACGCTTTGCAAAGTGGTAGGACCTTTGCTAAAGCTAATTCGAGCATACCAACAGTCCTTGTCTCTCGACCTTTGGTTTCCCCAAACACTGCGACAGTCGAACAATCAACTCCACATGTACCAGCATCATCCATCTCGTCCACGGCAACAAACCTACCAACCTCGACTTCGGCATCATCTTTGACTTCAAAAACAATTTTGCAGCCTGTTATTCATCCTTATGCCACTACAAAAGAAAATTCATACCTACCACCACACGAACAAAACTTCGGATCAACTGTGAAAGGTAAAGGCAAAGATGGTCCTTTGTACCATACCCAAGCACCAATTCAAAAGGATAAAATCATGGAAGATGTTTTCGCTCGTTTGATGAAGATGCCGATTATCACACTAATGCCTGAGGAATTGCTCTCTCTATTGCCCAAAGTTCATACAAAATGGAAGGAACAGGTCACTCCACATCGAATTCAGCAGTCTGAAGGAAATAATGCCACGAATCTGCTCCACAATGAAATTTTCATAATTGATGATCCATTCGAAACTTATATTAACAGTCTTCAACCTGGCAATATTCCTGAACCCTTTGTCGCTGCGAAGGAATCCCATTCGATTAGGTCGATTATTATGAATGTCAACAGAAGGAATCCAGTCGAAAGTGTCATAGACCCTGGTTCTTCGATTATCACAATGTCCGAAGAAATTTGCCATGAACTTGGCCTCGCTTATGATCCTTCAATCCACATTCCACTCCAATTGGCTAATGGAGGCATTGATGAAAGTTTGGGTTTAGCACGAAATGTGCCTTGCGAAGTGGGGAGTATCATGCTGTTCATGCAAATTCACATAATTCGCAACCCAGCCTATGATATCTTACTTGGTCAACCATTCAATGTGCTGACCGACAGCACCATTAAAAACTACAGGAACGAGGCTCAGACAATCACGATATATGATCCTAATTCGACACGATCATGTGCAATCCCCATGATTCCTCATTCTAATCACTGTCGAAAGGATTTTCGCAACTAGAGGACGAAATTTCGGACATTGACTAGTGCACTTTCATTATCTCATTCAATCCCTCTAATTTATCTATCAAAATCGAACGCACTGCAAATATTCCTGATATGGAGTCCTCGAACTCCTTGAAATCCGTTTCTTATTCTTCGATCCTTGTGAATTTATATTTAACAGCCAGTCACCAATACGAAACATATTTACCGACCTCGATGGCAACGTCTATGCCTTCTACACCTATCATCGATTCTTCATATCCGATTTTCATGGCTTCGAAAAAGAAATACAAACCTGTTGCACAAAACATTCGCCCAGTTATTACGGAACTACCCGATCGATTTCGCATTATTCAAACAATTACTGGCGACCCTCTCGAAAACATGCCAAATTTAAATCCTCATCCACTGTCATTTATCCCCACTTCATGATATACACTCGAATGTAAAGCTATTATCGACAAGAATCATCCTGGCGATTTCCTATGGCCAGAGGAATGAAAACTTATGCACGATTTTATTCAAAATCAGGAAACAGCTTTTGTGTGGACAGAACAAGAGTGAGGAAGTTTTCACTCTGACTTTTTTCCTCCTATAGAGTTCCCTGTCATTCCTCACACTCCATGGGTTGAGCGAAACATTCCCATACCTCCAGGTTTGTATGAACAGATATGTGAAATGCTGAAAAAGAAGATAGAGGCAGGAGTATATGAACCATCAAACTCTTCGTACCGATCACAATGGTTTTGCATCGTGAAAAAGGATGCAAAATCACTTCGAATTGTCCACAGTCTCGAACTGCTTAACCAAGTAACAATCCAGCACTCAGGCGTTGTACCGATACCCGAATACTTAGCAGAACAATTTGGGGGACGATCATGCAGAGGATTGTTGGATCTCTATGTGGCATTCGACAAAAGGAAAGTCGCAGAATCATCTCGTGATCTGACAACATTTCAGACACTGTTCAGAGCACTTCGCATCATTACCCTACCCATGGGTTGGACAAATTCTGTCCCTATCTTACACGACGATGTGACATTTATTCTACAGCCCGAAATTCCTCATATCACCATCCCTTACATCGATGACACACCGGTTAAGGGTCCGAAATCGGAATATAGAATGATCGGTGGATCCTATGAAATGATTCCCAAAACTCCAGCTATTTGACGCTTTGTCTGGGAGCATTTCGAAAATTTAAATCGGATAGTCCAGTGCATGAAGTATTGTGGAGGAACATTTTCAGGTCTGAAACTCTATCTTTGCATCCCTGAAATAATCGTTTTAGGGCATCGATGCAATATTGAAGGTCATATGGCTGACCCTACTCGAATCGCAGCTGTTAGCAAGTGGGGACCATGTCAAAGCCTTACCAAAGTCAAAGCGTTCCTAGGAACCATTGGAGTTTGTGATATTGTTATTAGAAATTTTGCTCAACGAGCTGCAGCACTGATCCAACTCACTCAAAAAGATGTACCTTTCAAATTTGAAGCAAAACAAATAGCAGCTCAAGAAGATTTGAAAGCAGCTCTAATCAATTCCCCAGCAATTCGAGCTATTGATTACTCATCTTCAGCCTGGTAATCCTATCAGTCGACACTTCGAACATTGCTATTGGTTTCTTTCTTGCTCAATGCAATCCCAAAAACCCTCAAAAATGATATTATAGTCGATTTGGATCAATTACGCTTAATGACCATGAATCCAGATTTTCACAGCCAAAACTCGAACTTTATGGTCTATATCGTGCGCTCGGAGCACTATGATTGTACCTAATAGGAGTTCGAAGGCTTATCGTCGAAGTCAATGCACGATATATTAAAGGCATGCTCTTGAATCCTGATATTGCACCTAGCGCTAGCATCAATCAATGGATCATATCCATCCCAACCTTTCATTTTACATTAGTCCACATCGCAGGGACACACCATGGTCCTGACAGACTTTCGAGACGACCCCCACAAGATGAAGATGTTCAGCTTGACAACAAAGATAATTTCGGAGACTGGATCGACCACCTTCATGGTTTCATACATCAAATAAATCCTATTACAACCCGACCATTTACTTCACATCAAATTTTGACCTTCTCCCTCTCTTCGAATCCCAGTAAGGGGGAGAATCTCACCTATAATGATGTCCCATGATCAAATAACACAAAAACGAATGACAAGAGGTTACTTCACATTCGAACATGGTTACATGACTTGGTGCGACCCCCTGAACTATCAGACGCAGAATATGCTACCTTTATTCGATATTGCACCAAATTCTTTTTAGACTTGGGGAAACTGTGGAGAAAAGACTTGTCCATTATTGTTACATGATTTCGATGTGTCACATCACGACTCATTGCCAAATGGTCACAGGTCACACCCCTGGCCGAACAATTCGAAATGCCCAAGGAGCTCACAAAATCGTTGCTCCTCCAGAACGTCATCTCGAAATCATTCATGCAGCTCACGATGACATCAGACACAAAATGGTTTTTGCTACTAAATCAGTTATTGCCCTTCGATTTTGGTGGCCAAACATGAAATTCAACATTGCATGGTATATTCGAACCTGCCACCTATGCCAAATTCAACAAATGCGAAATGTTCTAATTCCGCCCACAGTCACCACTCCAGCATCCCTTTTCAGCAAAGTCTATATTGACACGATGCAAATGCCACCTTTGAACAGATTTAAATACATCATCCAAGGGCGATGCTCACTAACAACCTATCCAGAATGGCGAAAACTTCAATGCAAAAATGCCACGTCTCTGGGTGATTGGATCTTCAAAGACATTATTTGTTGATGGGGCTCACTATATGAAATCATAACCGACAATGGCACTGCATTTATCGCAGCCATGGAATATCTTGTGAAGTGATATCATATTAACCATATTCAAATTAGTGGTTATAATTCGCATGCCAACGGACTCATCGAACGAGCCCATTTCAATGTTCAACAATCATTATTTAAAGCTGTCGATGGAGAACAAGCGAAATGGTCAGCAGGGGCGCACTCAGTATTTTGGGCAGAATGAGTCACGGTTCATAAATGCATGGGTTGTTCTCCTTACTTCACAGTTACAGGAGCACATCCTCTAATACCCCTTGACATCTCCAAAGCAACATACTTACAACTGCCACCCAATTCAATTTTATTGACAACTGATCTTATAGCTCGATGAGCCATAGCACTACAAAAATGATCTAATGACCTCGAACTGTTATATTCAAAGGTCTACATGTCCCGAATCGAAGCTGCGAAACGCTTCGAACTTGCGCATGAACATACAATGTGCGACTACAACTTTGCAAAAGGAGATTTAGTGCTACTTCAAAACATGCAAATAGAGAAGTCCCTCAATCGCAAGATGAAACCCCAATATGTCAGCCCTCTTATCATTATCGAACAAAATTATGGGGGTGTTTATATTCTCTGTGAACTCAATGGGTCAGTACTACACAGACCTATTGCCACATTTCATCTGCTACCATACCTCGCTCAAAAATCAATTTCCCTACCACCAAAATTCCTCGATATCGAATCTGAACATTTTGAACAACTTTGAACAAGTTCAAATTTTGATGAAGATACCTTCGAAGATTTTCAGGATGTCGAAAATAAATAATTATCCTCCCTTTTCTTTTTCACAATTACTTGCAAAGATTTTGATTACTTTTAGTGTATGATACAAGTCATGATATTGCATCATAGCATGGTTATGCAAACTCCAAAGGGTTTTTCGGCTATGATGAACTACTGAGCCTTTCCCTAAAAAATTCGATTTTTCATCTGTTATATCTTTATTTCTGCTTCATCTTACTTTCCAAAGACATTTAACAAAAAACAATTTAAAATAGACAAAACAAAAAACAGATAACAAAAAGTCCTACTCCTCCAACATCTCCTCCAACACCTCAACTTTCCTCCCAAACACCTCCATCTCCACCTTGATCTCGACCAATTTTCTTGCCAGCACTCAATGATGAGTGCCGATCTCATCTGAATCCCCAGCCTCTTCGATGTCCTCAACCATTCGAACAGCCCTCGCCTTCACCTTCCCTTTCAATGACCTCTTTCTCTCCTTTGATGCCTTCGATGGCCCCACTACCAGCTTGACATCTTTAAATGGGCCCACAATGCAAATTTGACATACTACAAAATTTGAAAGCAAGTTAGCAATTATTTCGAAACAACTCCGAACAATTTTCATACCTTTTCTGGGGTGCGAATCTCATTTTACACTTATGAACTTCTTTACTTCGCCTTTTCGAATGCCTCACCTCAACAACCCAGCCCAGTAACAGCCTTGCGCCTCCTGGGTGCACTTCGAACACTTTGCGGCACCCTCCCTAACAACACATGGTGGCTGGGACTTGAACCCAGCACACCAATCGCACTACAAAAGTATTTAGCAGTGTGAAAAACTTTTGAACATAAAAGAAAACACTCACTGGACCTTCGAAATTGAGCAACTCACTCATTTTGACTGGTGCACGCTTCGCAGCCTCTACCCCTGCGACATCCTCTTCCTCATCATCTTTGCTCTCGACCTCGACCACCTTTCACTTCGCCACCCTCACCATGGGCAGCTCATCTTCATCCTCGTTTTCGTCATCCTCGCCTCCTTCTGCCCTTTTGATCGCCTTTAATTCCACCTCGAACTTTGCACTCTGTGTTTTCAAGTCGTCCTTCGAAATCGTCTTTGCACAAAATGCAGCAAGAGCCGTGTTTCAAGTGTCCGCCAATGCTCTCCTCTGACCCTCGATTCCCGCCCTCTTCGCCTCCTCCTGCTCCTCTCTCACCTGCTTTTCTTCCTCCTCCCTTCTTCTGTGTTCTATCTCCTCAGCCAAATCTACGAACAATAGCTCTCCACCCCACAAAATCCATTCGTGTCATGCCATCAGTTTATACAGCTCGAATACTTCGTCCATGACCTTTTGAACAGCTGCTTCATGTTCTTCGCCAAGATCTTTGGCGAGTTCATTGTATTCTGCCTACACGAAACATTTTAGCATCTTTAACTATGAATTGATCAGCAACAGACATACCATTTTTGCACAAAAACCCTTCCCCCACAGTTCGAAATCTGAGTCCCCAGCGACGCTGCACTCAGGCATCGATATTCAAGGATTTCAGCGTTGAGTTTGATGAGGAGAGACATTATAGAAGAAAGAGTTGATGAATTTAGGAGGTGACATGGAAGAACGAGCAATATATTGAACCTTGCTAATGTCCTCACCCCGACCATGCATTTTGCACATGATTTCGATCAGCTAACTGGGACAGTTCAGATTTCAGTAAGGGGGAGGATAATAGGTCCACTGCGTGCTTTACAGTCTGGAGAAGCATTCCCACTCATATCGACACATTACATCAGATGCTCTGAATCACTATGAATGCCACAAAATTGACTTTGAACATTTTTGAATTATTTCGCACTATTTCAGATGACTTTGAACTATTTTGAACCACTTCATGACATTTCACAACACTTTGAATGACATTGGCTGTCATATAGCTGTGTTAAAATACTTTCGATACACACTGCACATCCAGAACAAACTATTCTGTGGCATACCAAGTACTACCAAACATGAGGAGAGATGACAAGAGATTTAGGATGCGATAATAGCGTTTTTTATGTTTCGATGATATATTACAGCAAAAGATAAGTACTTTTACCATATGGGGACATGTATGTTTCAATTATTTATTATTTCTCATTTATTTTTGATCTATGAAGTTCTCAGATATATTTTTACACATGTTTTACTTCCCTTTTCAGTACTATCTCTTCAGAAATGTATATAAACTTGTACTAGTTACTTAGAACAACAGAGAACCAGTTACCCTCTCCACTATAATCGGATTTAAGAGCAGTTCTCTTGAGTCTACCTTGCATTGTATCTCTGAAGTCCTGCAAAATATTGCAAACTTCCTTGAACTTTTGTATTCATTCTCAATTCATCATTGCCTACCATCACTAAAAACCCAGCTCACACCTTCGAATGCCCTTGAACTTACCCAAACAACCTCGAACTCATTCGAATTTATTTCGAACTACTTCGCACGTCTTCAAACTGATTTTGAACATCTTCAAACATCTTTGTATGCTTTAAAAAGCCTATTCGTCACATCCTTACCATTTCGCATCACTAAAAACAACTTTTTGATATTAGCGGTGATATTTAGTACCGATTTGCACCCTTCCTCTAGCCTGAGTTATACTTCTTAAGCCTTTTAACAGGTTTTTGTTAGGTTTCTGGGTTGAGTATCATCAATGGTACCATGGAGAACACAAAATCCTTTATCAGCTCTATAGTGTTGTATATTCATGAGAGAAAGCCTGAATTTCGTATGACCAAGTCTAGGATTATGTTTGCTCTCTCATACATCCAGAGAGAGAAAGCACTGTTCTGGAGGAACGAAGCCATTAATCAAATTGCCGCAGGATATAAACCATTTGCAACCTTCAGGGAATTTTTGGAGAGATTGGAGGCACAGTTTGGAGACCCTAATCCAAAGGCGACAGTGAATGCAAAATTAAAAACCATGCACCAAGATTCCCTGACTGCAGACGAATTTGTTTTGCAGTTCAAGGCACAAGTGTCACAGACCAATATGGGAGAAGCTGCATTGGTAGAATTTTTGAAGGCAGGATTAACTCTTGATCAGCAATATCGACAGGAACAGGCAGAGTCAAAATTGATGTTTGGAAATGCCAGATTTGGAAAGTCATCAGGAGGAAAGTCTGAGAAAGGAAGGACACCTCAGGTACAAGCTCCAAGGTCACAGCCACCAGCCATGGTAGTGACACCTATTGTTAAGGAGTCAGCAGCATCAATGGATGCGATGGATGTTGATTGAGTAGGGAGACGAGCTCCACTTAAATGTTTTAATTGTAGACAATTAGTGCATATGGCTCGGAATTGTAGGCAGAAAAGGAAGATTAGGGAAGTGACAATTGAGGAAGTGAAGTTGGAGGAAGATAAGCAGAAGAATTTTGTGGAAGAGTCCCAGTGAAGGTTTCCCCATTGGTGACCCAGAATCAATATAATGTATTAGTATCCAAGGAAACCCAGAGTGAACCTGAAAGAGAAATTGAAGAGTACGACCATCATCATTTATCTGACAAAGAAAAATGCACAGCCTTATTTCTGAAGACCCATAAATTCTTTATTCACTCAGTGTGGATAGAACCCGAAATCAGCTTGACAGTAGGATTGAAGACAGTGGACACACATGCAGCAATTAATGTGGAGGCATTGCTTGACAGTGGTGCTACTGGATTATTTATGAATCGATCCCTAATTACTGGAAACAGTATTTGCATGTGTAAACAGCCACAACCTATAATGGTGTACAATATTGACAGTATGATCAATCGTGGAGGAACTATTAAGGAGGAGGTGACAATGATACTGAAGGATCAGGATCATCAGGAACGAGCCATATTTGAGGTGTGCGACCTTGGGAAAACCAATCTGATAATTGGATGTCCATGGTTATGAAAGCATAACAAAATTGATTGAAAAACTGGGAAGGTACACATGACTCATTGTCCTAAAGAATGTAATGTGTATGGGAGGAAAGTAAAAAAGGAGAAGAAGGAAAAGAAAGAGAAAGAATGTCTGAGGAAGTATTCTGTTATGATGGAGGAAGTGGAAGATCAGGATATGCCAAATGGGGAAGTTCCAGTCATGACAAGTAAGGAAGAACAGAAGCAAACCTTTAGGGAAATTCGTGGAGGACAGTCATGGGATAAAAATGCTGTGAAAGTGGAGAAGCCAGTGGAGGAGTGGGTGCCAAAAGCCTACAATAAATATTTGTCAGTTTTTCAGAAGAAGGAATCGGAGCAGATGCCAGTGCAAAAGCCATGGGATCATGCAATTGAGATGAAGCTGGGATTTGTGCCAAAGAAGTCAAAAGTCTATCCATATATTGCCAACCATTCGGGCCAGTTGGTTTGAAGGAACAAGAAGAAGTGGATGCATTCCTTAATGAACAGTTGTCCAAGGGATACATATGACCTTCGAAATCACTGCAGACATCACCAGTATTCTTTGTACCAAAAAAAGATCAGAGGAAGAGGATGTGTACAGATTATAGGTATTTGAATGAGTGGACAGTGAAGAATGCATACCCTTTGCCATTGATGTCAGAGATAATTGACAAGGTGGGAAAGGCCAAGGTCTTTACAAAATTGGATTTACACTGGGGGTATAACAATGTACGAATAAAGAAAGGAGATGAGTGAAAGGCAGCATTTGCCATGCATCAAGAATCCTTCGAGCCACTTGTTATGTTTTTTGGAATGATCAATAGTCCCCCAACTTTCCAAAATATGATGAATGACATTTTCAAGGATGTGATAGACAAAGGTGTGGTGATAATATTCATTGACGACATTTTGATATTCATGGAGAATGAAGAAAATTATGAGGCAATAGTACAGGAGGTGTTGAAGAGATTGGCAGAGAATGATTTATTCATTAAACTGGAGAAGTGTGTATTTGGAGCAAGTGAGATCGAGTTCTTGGGATTAAAGATTGGTCCTGATGGAATCAAGATGGATCCTATCAAAGTACAGGCAATTGTTGATTGGCCCATGTCTACCCATATCAAGGAAGTTCAGGCTTTCTTGGGACTCACCAATTTTTATCTTCGCTTTGTTCATAATGTTTCCAAAATTACTGCACCATTACACAATCTTATGCGAGAGGGAGTAGTGTGGAGCTGGGTAGAACAACAGCAGACAGCATTTGAGGAGTTGAAGAGGAAGTTTGTGGAAGAACCAATATTGGTCTCAGTAGATTTCACATGTCCCTTACAAGTGGAATCAGATGCATCTGACTTTGCTACTGGAGTGGTATTATCAATGCTATGTGAAGATGACAAATGGCATCCTTGTGCATATTTGTCTCAAGGGTTGAATGATGTGGAAAGAAATTATGATGTGCATGATAAAGAGATGTTGGGAATAATACGAGCATTGGAAGCATGGAGACATTATTTGGAGGGATGTACACATCAGATCGAAATCTGGACAGACCATCAAAATCTGCAATACTTCATGTCTGCTAAAAAGCTTAACCGTCGACAAGCACATTGGGCATTATTCCTATCGCGCTTTAATTTTCACTTGGTCCACAAAGCAGGAAGCTTGATGAGGAAAGCAGATGCATTATCCAGACGTACAGATCATAAAAGAGGGGTGGAGGAGGACAATAAAAATATTACCCTACTCAAACCTGAATATTTTTGTATTTGTGCAATGCATCAAGGGCATTTATTGGTGGATAGCTCAGAGACAGAAATGTTGTCTAAAATCAGGCAATGTTCAGAGATGGATGATGACATGGTGGAAGCTATGAAACCTTTGAGGGGAGAGAAGAAAGGTAATATTAAAGGAGATGAATGGGTTGAAGAACAAGAATTAGTGCTGTTCAGAGGAAAGGTGTATGTACTGAAGGATCAAGATTTACGAAGGGACATTGTATGGCTACATTATAACATGCCAGCTGCTGGACATCCAGGAAGGTGGAAGACATTGGAGTTGGTGATGAGAAATTATTGGTGGCCCACAATTTCCAAGTATGTGTTGGGGTATGTGGATGGGTGTGATATGTGCATGATGGGGAAGAAATTTTCAGAAAAGCCTGCAGGGAAATTAATGCTGAACCCTATACCTAAAGTGCCCTGGGGAGATATATCTGTGGACTTTATCACTGGATTACCTGAAGCTCAAGAATACGATGCAATATTTGTAGTATGTGACAGCTTCACAAAGGAAGTCCATATTATTCCTACTACTGCAGAAACCTCATCGTTGGGCTTGGCACACCTCTATTTAAATCAGGTATGGCAGTTACATGGATTACCTGATACACTTATCTCTGATTGTAGATCACAATTTGCTTCTGCATTTATGTGAGAGTTAAATAACATATTGGGGATTCAAGCCAAGTTATCTATGGCATATCACCCACAAACTGATGGGCAGACAGAGAGAATGAATCAGGAGTTGGAGCAGTACCTACGCATGTTTGTCAATCACTGACAAACCGACTGGCCTGAATGGTTGGCAATTGCTGAATTTTCTCACAACCATAAATTCCATTCAGCTACTCGCATGTCACCCTTCTTTGCTAATTCTGGGTATCATCCCAGAATGGGAGTAGAACCATGAAGAGAAGTCAAGGTACAGTCAGTGGAGGACTTTGTGTCAAAAATGTGAAAGGTGCAGGAGGAAGCAGAGGCAGCATTGATGAAAGCACGAGATGATATGATGTGACACATGGATCGTACTCGAGCTGTTGCTCCAGAGTACAAAGCTGGTGACTTGGTGTGGCTAAGTACCAAGGATCTAAATATTTCACGACCCTCAAGAAAGCTTATGGAGAAGCAAGTTGGCCCATATCCAATTTCTAAAATAATTTCACCCAATGCAGTAGTGTTAAAATTACCTCAATCATTCAAGATTGATCCTGAAATTAACATTTCCTGTTTATGCCCTTACTGCCCACCCACTATTCCCGGTCAACAAACTACTCCACAACCTCCAATAATGGTAGAAGGTGCTCCAGAATATATAGTGGAAGAGGTTTTGGACTCTCGTCTTCGATGAAATAAATTGGAGTTCTTATTCAAGTGGAAGAACTACACCGACGAAAATAACTCATGGGAACCCGAGGAGAATTGTAAGCAAGCACATAATGCAATTGCCCAATTTTTTAAACATAATCCAAATGCTCCATGTCGCATTGCTAGAATGGTGTATGAAGGGATGAATTTCCAGCCTTACCAGAATTTCACAGAGGGGACAGATACAATATTTTCTTGCCTGGAAGTCGAGGCATAAAAGGGGGGTAATGTTAGGAAACAGTCTTCTAGCATGCCTATTACCTAATAATATTTTTATTTTATTTTATTTTATGTTATTTTATTTTATTTCACTAAAATATGCTACCAAATGCCTATACATGCTTTATTTGTCAGTGTGGGAATTTTCTATTTACATGCATCAATATGTACGTGCATGTATGTGCACATCCGTAACAACATAGTACAATATCTGTAACATAGTATATAACCTTAAAATAAATACTAGGGAACCTCAGTTGAGTTCTCTCAGGTATTCCATCCACATTTGTGGTGCAAAATGCCTATTTCAGCCAACTAATCTATTTTTAACCTGTTGCATCAAATCCATCAAATCCTCCCATCATGCCCATGCACCCCACCGCCTTCTTGTAGGAGAGCCTGCATGATCCAACTAGCAGAACAGTGGGTGTCACTCTAACAATAGCACATGTCAATCATGTTGGGGGGCAGGTACATTTTGTGAATGGACGAGCTTTCCCATTAGATAAAAATGATCAGCTGATTGCTGAAGCTCAGGCTACTAATTGGCTATATGTATTAAATTTCTATAGGAAAGCTGATCCAAGTGAGAAGTCCAATATAACATGTGCATACAAAAATAGTTGGACTGAGTGGCATACGAAATTTGGACATGTAGGAATTTCCAGACTAAAATGCTTCAAACAGGCAAGTTTAGTTGATGGATTTGATGTGGACATGGACTCACCTTTTATAGAATGTGAGCCATGTATAGCTGCCAAACAGGTACATGTATCATTTCCAGATCACATTAAGCTGAGGAATACTGTATCTGGAGAACTTACTCACACCAATTTGTGGGGACCAACCAGAATTCAAGCGCTAAATGGAGCGTATTATAATATGGTTCTTGTAGATGATAGTTCTCAGCATCTTACAACTGAACAAGCCAAAAAAAAAGATGAAACTTGTATTCAGTTACAAAATTATTTCATGTATATTGAGCAGCAATGCAATTACAAACCAAAAAGGGTGAGGTTAGATCAGGGATGAGAATTCCTAAACCAGAGATTTATTAATTGGTGTGCTGAAAGAGGCGTAAAAATTGAAACTACTGCAATATTCCCCTTCTCAAAATGGCATGGCAGAAAGATATAATTGTACTCTTGTAGAATTAGCATGAACTATGATAATTGCTCATAAATGTCCCTGAATTTCTTTGGCCTGAAGCCATTAATCATGCCACATACATAAATCACTTACTCATGCCATCAAAGAAAAAACTTCACATGAGGGTTTTATGGGGCAAAAACCAAATGTATCTCATCTCCAAGAATTTGGTGCCCCTGCATGGGTGCTAAACAAAGCATGCCAATCAAAGTTAGATCCAAAATCCCAAAAAATGATGTTCATGGGATTTATTGATGGAATATGTGCTATTAAATATTACATATAATGCATGTACTAGGCATATAGGTACCACATAAAATTACCACTTTGTGAATATAGGTACCACATAAAATTACCACTTTGTGAATAATCCTCCTGATACTCAATTTAAAGGGGAGGAACAGGATCAGCCTATTGGAAAAAAAATTGAATCAGTCGAGCCCCAGCATAATCAAAGAGAAAACGTTCAGATGATGATATTTCTCCTGTAGTGAGGAATTTGTGACCTCAAAAACAGGTCAATTATCGACTATTGGACGATTTTCTTCTGGCATATCATCCATCCCTGGAATTAACAGCATTAGCTAATAGTGATCCAGAGGAAGAGGCAGTGATCTTATTACCTAATGAGGTAATAAGTGCTGTTTTAGACCATGCCAATTTAGTATCAGAAGATCCACAGTCTTTGATCAAAGCCAAAAATCATCTGAATGGCCAGAATGGGATAAATTGATCCTGGATAAATTGAGTTAGACCAACTCAAGGATTGACAGACTTGGAAACTTACCGATCCACTGGATGATCACATTCCCATCAAAAATAAATGGGTATTCCTAAAGAAATATAATGGAGAAGGCATGCTAACAAAATATAAGGCTAGATTAGCTAAAGGATATTTCAAAATACCGGGAATGTATTTTGTAGATGTGTTCTCACCTGTTGTAAGGTTGGAAACCCTGTGAGCTATACTTGCATTAGCTGCTGTAGAAAATTGGGAAATATATCATATGGATGTTAAAGGTGTATACCTAAATGGAATCATAAAGGAGAAAATCTATATGAAGCAACCCGAAGGATTCACTGATGGCACAAAGAGTGTATGTAAATTAATCAAAATGCTATATGGAATTAAACAATCAGGACATAAATGGAATATTCAGCTTAATGCAAAGCTTACAGGTCATGGATTCACAAATTTGTATTCTGACCCTTGTGTCTATATCTGGAAAGGACTGGATGGTATGCAAATAATGACTGTATGGGTTGATGACTTATTAATTTTTAGAATCACTTTAGAATCCATGATGAATCTCAAATGCAAAAATTGCCATCAGCCACAAATATGCATTTAAAAACAAATCTAAATTTTGTAGGTTATTTTATATGCCACTGCACAATCCAGGTATTTAGTCACCCACCAGTTCACATCATCCTTCCAATTTTTTGGTATATTTATGCCTCCTTGAGCACAGGCTGGACAGAAATTGGCAAGTGATTTTGGTTTGGGATTCAAAGGATCTCTTTTATTATGTGCATACCCTGCCCACTTCAATCTTTGCATCCAACACCATAAGTGGGACATGTGCCAAAGCTCATGGTAGAGATTGACCACTTCAGCAGGCCTCATTGGCAATGTTATGTGCCAAATCAGCTGATAAAACTGATAGGCCGATGCCTTTCATTCCAGATTACAGAGCCAAAAATGGTCTGGGACCTGCACAGTGAAAAGAGTCCATATTCTGGTGAAGCTTGTGGGTAGTAAGTTTCTGGCTACTAGGTCCAAAGGAATTTGGTGTTTCCCATGACACTGGCAGGTAACCATTGCTAAGTGATGTATTCCATTTGTATGCACCACACAGATATAACTGTTGTTCAAGGCATTGGCAGTTGGCAGTGCAGTAGTCTGATTGGCATTGGCAGTTTGATTAGGATTAGGCAAGTATGGTTGAAACCCATGGATATATTCATCAGCATGTTCAACTTCATCCTCATCATTGTCATCGAAGTCTTGTAAACTATCATCAACATCAATATTCTTCTGTCCTTGATGCCCTCTGGCATCAAGGTAATAAAAAAATGCTGAGTTGGCCCCAGTTTCACCTTTGGCCCTGGGTTCCTCATCGGCTCTAATGCCATGTGCCATCATTCCTGATGCTGAGTCAGTTGAGGAGGGCTGATGCTAATTGTCAGCCTGTGAATTGATGGACTCTTGCTCTGCTTTGTCCTTCATGTCTTCAAATGTCTCTAGATATTTCATTTGGAAGTCAAGAGCATTGCAAATTGGCTAATCTGTATGGTGCTGGACTAAAAGGTATGTGCTGACCTCCCATCACTTAGCCTAGCAGAAGTGCATGCCAGTCCAGCTGCCCGACTCCAGCATTCAATGTGATGGAAGAGATTCTGCCTGTGGGTTACATGCATACATGTGTGGCAAAGCATGCTTCCAAGTGAACAATTGATGCATCTCCAAATTACCAGTTTATTGAATAGACAGTGGCTGCAAACTTGTTTGTTGACTGACCATGCCTGCCAAGATAGGAATGCTTGCAGCAATTCATCCACTCGCCCCACAAACTGCAATACATAGTCTTGCTGTCTCTATTATTTGGATATGAGCCTCGGTAGGTCAATCAGTGTCAAAAACTGACCATGCCAATGTGTGGCTGATTTGGCTCTTTGGCCACCCAAGGTTCTTGCATATCTCAATCTGGAGCAAGATTGGGATGATCATGTACAGTGGCTCAAAAAACTGTCCCAATGTTTTGCTATTTTAAAGAGGTTGGCTCACAACACAACACCGTCAACCTATTATATTTTGTAAAAAATACATATAATAATATATCTTCATAGCTTTCAGAATATGCAAGAATCATGTGATTCTGATCAAAACTGATAAAATAATGAATAGAACAAAATAGTCAATCATTGGGACAGTTTTTTGACCCTCAATTTTCTAACTAATTAATACTTGGTATGGCCTCCTTTTGTCTTGATAACTGCTTCTATCCTCCTGAGCATGCTTCTGGTGGAATTTTCTCTCACTCCTCAACTACTCTATCCCACAACTCATGCACTCCAGTTGGTGGTCCTGGGTATTGCTGCATGGCATGCTTGAGGTTGACCCACAGGTGTTCTATGAGGTTAATGTCAGGGGATTGTGCAGGCCAGACAAGCACCTGAATGACATTGTCTTCAAACCATTTTGTAGCCTTGTAGGAGGTGTGCTTGGGGTCATGGTCCTGCTGGAAGATCCTCTCCCCTTCTGCCATCTCCAGCTTTTCAAAGCTTTCTACCACTCCATCCTCCAAAATATCACAGTATTGTTATGGATCCATGATCCTCTGAGCCTCTGTGAGCTTCCCTACTCCATTCCACCCCATACAACCCCACACCATAAGATTATTCCCCCCTCCATGCTTGACAGTAGGTGTGGTGGTTCTATCTGAAAGTGGTTCCCCTCTTCTTTTTTTTAAGTGTAAACCTTCCCATCTGATCCAATCCTGTTAATTTAATCTCATTTAACCATAAGACCCTTTCCCAAATCTTGAAAGTCCAATTTTTATGGTATCTGGCAAACTTGAGATGAGCCTTTCAATGGGCTTTTTTGAGAAGGACACATTTCTTCTTGGTAATGGCTAAAATTATTCTTCTTTAGGGCATTTCTGACAGTCTGAGGAGTGACAGGACTGGGAATGATGTTGTTGATGAAATTGGTGGCCTGGATAGCATTGTCAAGCTTTCCAGTAGTGATTTGTTGAATGATGGATTGCTTGTCATGAGAAGAGAGCTTAGAAGGATGACCTCCCATGTTGTTTTCCTTGTTCCAATCCATCTCCTTTTTGATTCTGCCAATTGTTGACTTCCCAACATTGGTTTTTGACTGGATCTGATGCAAGGAATACTGGTCCTGGAGAAGAGAGATGATAGTAAAGTGTTGGGCAGAGGATATGGTTGAAAGGAAAGAAGATGGTTGAACCAGTTTCAACATGTCAAACTATAATAAACAAACTTTATGCAGACTAACATGGACTCCACATATTTTACTTGGATTCCATGGATTTCATCCATCCACATCTGTGATCAACCAGGTTGGATGAGCAAGGATGACCATTTGAGCATAGCAAAATAATGCTACCAGTGATATTTGAACCCATAGCCTCATGACTAACTAAGAGGCTACAGACATATATTACCATTACACTATGTAGCCATTGATATGTGATGGCATTGATGCAACTATATACCACTGTTTGGTTTTGTATGACAAAGCACATGCATGCCAAACTTTGTCTGTCTTATGTAGACAGAGTATATATAATTTCTAGGCTACATACTACTGACATATTGTGGAAATATACTAAGACATACATATTGTGCATAATTTAGGTGAGTGGGGCGCTTGAGGAAGGTCTAACAGCAGGGATGCAATGATTCATGAGCAAAATTGTAATTTTGGCAGGGGACCAAACAAAAGCAAATAGACAGAATTTGGCAGGAGATGCCAGTACCCCACCACCATCAAGGCCACCACCTCCCTCCACTCCACCACCACCTCCCTCCACTCCACTCTACCACCACCACCACTGCGTGCATGCATGCCACCACCATTCCCATGCCCACTCCCACCATCACCACCAGCTTCAAATGAGCCGACTGGATGGAACATGGGCCAAAATGAGGGCAACTGTCATTTGGGCCATAGATAAGTTTTTTTTTTCTTTTTTCCCTTGCTCCACAAAATTTTTACTTTTATTTTTATTTTTTTTTGACTCTTGCACCAAATGTGAGGTTTTAAATATAATTATTATTTGATTTTGAATATATAACAATGGACCTCATTTAATAATTGAGTTTTGAGTTTGAGTTTTGAGTGTCATAAATAAACTTTATATTAATAACAAATAATTCTCCTGTGGCTCAACTGGTTAAGGTTTGTTGTGCAATGTTAGCATGAGGTCTCAAGTTCAATTCTTGCTCTACACAATCTTATCTTGTAGGCACTTCATGACTTTCATACAGTTTCCAAAGCTTGGAACTCATAGGATATTAACTTGATAACATAAATCCTGCATAGTCTGCATGGACTAGCACTGATTCCACATAGTCCATGTGGATTGACAAGGATTCCGCATAGTCCATGCAGATTAGCATGGATTTTGTGCTAGTCCCTGCAGATTAGCACAGATTCTGTGCTAGTCCATGTGGAGTCCATGTAGTCCATATGGATCCATGCAGAACATATGGGGCAGTGTAAACTACTGATTTTCTCCTTTGAATTAAGAACTAGAGATATATCAGCAACATCAAGGGTGCAGGATAAGAGGTAAACACTCATACTCATTGACATAATGTATGCAAAAGATTTGGTTATCTTCTCATAGTACTCATCAATCTTCTTGCATGTGGCATGAAGGATGGAGTGAACAGCTAAAATTTGAAATGGCCAGCTTGACTAGACCATGCTTGTTGAAGGCCTTCCAGTGCAGGAATTGCATAATGCAGAGTTGGGATGTTATCAGACAAAAATGCCTGTTGAGGATTATTGGCATGCTAAAACATATCAGGCCTTGTTTTGTACACAAAATAGTAGACATACACCTAGCAAACCAAGAAAGATGTTTACCTGTGCCCACTCCTCACTTGTAAGCTTTAGAGTCATGTTCTTCCCAATGAAGATCATTGACAAAAGCATCAATGCACTGCATGAAAGATGTTATGAATATGAGTCCACATTTGGAACTAGTCATGCACAATCTTTTTCCTTTCAGCATAATCAAGCATCAAATATTTTGATGATCACTGCACCTTTATATAACTTGAAGTACAGGCCCATCATTTACCTTAATTTGAATGGTTCTCCACATTTTGTTTTGCTTTGATGAGGAGCATTGTGATCAGGGGTGAGTGACATCAACCAAAGTATGGATACAAAAATATAATCTTTTTTAGTGCTTAAAAGTCTGGTCCAGTCCTGGTCCTTACCCTCTTCAAAAGTGGACCAGGACTGAAACCGATCCTTATATTTTTTATCTACTAACAAAACTGAACTGGACCCTACAGGACCAGTTCATATTGGTTATATGACAGTTTGTAGACCAGTCAAGACTTGTCTACTGACTATATACTGTACAAAATAATAATAATATGACAATAAAGTAAAATGCTGAAAGAAAAACAGATCCACCCCATGAGCAGGGGCTCACGAGGCTGGACATGGTGGGGAAGGAATCATTAAAATAGATGAAAAGAAAATGCCCCCCTTACAAGAGGGCATGGTGTCATCATCCTCATCATTGTTGTTGTTGTCATCCTCATTGTCATCATTGGCATCTTCATCATCATCATCATCCTCATTGTCCCACCCCCCATTGTCATTGTTGTCCTCATTGTCATTGTTGTTGTCATTGTCATTGTTGTTGTCATTGTTGTTGTCCTCATCATTCATTGTTGGCATCTTCATTGTCATTGTCATTGTTGTTGTTGTTGTCCTCTTCTTCATTGTCATTGTCCTCTTCATTGACATGGTCCTCTTTATTGTTGTCATCTCTGTTCCTGCTGCTGCTGTCATCATCTCCACATTGTCATTGTCATCCTCATTGTCATTATCACCATTGTTCTCTATCATGTGTGGAGCTGCTGCTGTTGTCATCCCATTGGTGTTGCATCATCCAGGCATTAATATCATCCACCCTGCAAGCAGAGGCTCACAGCTGTGGTACACAGTAGGGGCAGGGGACATTGCTGTAATGTTGCTAGCATAAATATAGCACCTAAAAATAAAAACAAAAGTGTTAGTAAGATATATAGAATAAAATGATGAAGTTACCTGGGCCCAAATGACATCTATCATCATTCTGGCCATCCAAGGCTCATCTGTGGCCTCAGAAAGATTTTTTCGAGTAGCAGCATCACAGATACTCTGCACTGGAATCATATGGATCCATTTCTGTTTGGGAGGGTGCAGATCCTCATACATGCCAACAAATCTCACTTTATTGATGCTCATACTGATGCTGATGTCCATGAAGTAGTAGAACTGATCAAAATTTGATAGATAGTTACCATAGATTTTTTTTAAAAAAAAGCTTCTAGTTCACCCAGTTCAAACTGAGAATCAAACAGGACAGAACCATACAGAACCAGTTCTATCCAGTTCTGTTCAGTTCTCAGTTCAGTCCAGGAAAAGTTCTGTTCAGTGTTCAGCAAAAAGTGCTGAGAACTGGACTGAACTAAACTTTGGTAACCCTACTTTTTTTATGTGTTGCCCAGTCAAATGACATCCATCACACTCAATCTACTAATATATCTTGCCAAGGTGCTCTCAGTATGGGGTTCAACATTAATTTTTCAGCAGGTTTTTCTGGAAATTTCTTCCTCCTCATGCACACTGACATTTCTAGTATTAGGCCCATTCTTGGAGCCCTTGGGATGTCCAATGGTGTTTCCCCTCTGAAGTATGGAGGCATGGATTTACAGGCACCCATTTCATCGCATTGAGGTGGATAAACACTGGACGGTGATAGGTCCATTGCATGCTTTAAGGTCTGGAAAAGGATCCCACTTGTATCAAAACATTACGACATGCACTCCTAATTACTACGAATATCATGAAATCAACTTCAAATCATTTTCGCATTATTTCGCATTATTTCGGATGACTTCGAACTACTTCAAACCATTTCGCAACATTTCAAACAACTTTGCAGTACTTCAAACAACTTCGGCAGCCATATAGCTGTCCTCAAACACTTTCGATACACGATGCTTAACTGGAGTAAGCTATTTAGTCACATATCGAGCACTACTGGACACGAGGAGAGATTACAAGAGAGTTAGAATGTGATAAGTGCAGTTTTTATGTTTCATGATATATTAAATCAATAGGACAAGAATTCTTACTATACTGGGACAAAGTACATTTCAATTATTGTCATTTCTCATTTGTTTTTACAATTTACAAAGTCCTTTATTGTTGCACATATTGCCCTTTATTGTATTCCCCTTTTTGGCACTATCTCTTCAAAATGTATATAGACTTGTACTAGCTATGTAAAATGGCAGAGAATCAGTCACCCTCTCCACTATAGTCGGATTTAAGACCAGTTCTCTTGAGTCTTACCTTGCATCTTACCTCTGAAGTTCTGTGAAATATCACAAACTTCATCAAACTCTTGTATTCGCTCTCAACTCATCATCGCCTATCGCCACTCAAAAACCACTTCTTGATTTTTATATTTGTCTGTCGAACATATTTTAATACCAGTCGAATGGCTTCGAACCCCCTTGAACTTACCCGGATGACTTCAAACCCATTCGAATCTATTTTGGACTACTTCGGATGTCTTCAAACATATTTTGAACTACCTCGAACATCTTCGCATGCTTTTAAAAACTATTAGTCACATTTTTACCATTCTGCATTACTAAAAATGACATTCTGGTATTAGAGGTGATATTTAGGACCAACTTGCACCCTTTCTCTAGCCTGAGTTATACTACATAAGCCTTTTAACAGGTTTTTGTTAGGTTTCCAGGTCAAGCATCATCATTTTGGAGCCCACCACGAGGGGTTTCTAAATCATTTCATTGCCTAATCTACCTCGAATCTCTCGGCTTAGGCCAACACAAGCTTGAAACCTTAGAATCGAGACTCGCCAGGCCTTCGAATCTCTCAAACAATTGGAGGATATCCTAATACCTGTCTCTGACGCTGAATCCACACATTGTCGTCTGTTTCCTTCACCTATTTCCTTGTCTACAACTTTGTCTTCCTCTTCTTCCTCATCCTCTACTACATCATTCATTATTCCAGCTACTTCAACACATCTACCATCCTTTGCTCAGGTTCTAACTCCTCGAATTGGTACATCTATGGCTACCCAGGCAGCAATGCCAACTCAAGGACATTCCACAGCACCTAAATTCAACCCTACTCAACCTTGAGAGTTACATCAATACTTTAACGAGCTTGAAATACTTTTCATCGACTGTAATGTCACAGATCCTGAACTTATGAAGAAGCATGCCTGTCAATATGTCAATATTGATACATCCAAACTCTGGGAATCAATTCCTGAATATGAAACTGGCACTTCATTTCACAATTTTCACATCGCAATCCACAGACTATATCCTGGTTCCGAAGATGATCGAAAATGGTTGATTTTGGACATGGACAAACTCATTGGCGAACAACTTTGGATGGGTATCTATAATGCAAGTGATTTAGGATTATATTACAGGTCTTTCTACAACATTATGAAGTTCCTACTCTCTAAAGGCCAAATTTCGGAGCCAGAACAAAGTAGAGCATTCGTTCGAAGTTTTCAACCAGGTTTATGGTCACGAATTGCACGACGACTTGAACTTAAATTTCCTGACCACTATCCAGATGATGCCTACCCACTTGATGACATTTATGCAGCAGCAAAATTTGTTTTAGCAGGGTCAATTAGCTCGAATTCAGCATTGTTACAGTCTTCAGAACCATCGGCATCGACTTTGACATCTTTGACACAGATTAAATCGGAAGACTTATCGGCGATCCTCAAAAAATTTGCAACCACACTCATCACGGCTTTAGCAGGTTCAAAACCCACTAACCCTCCTTGAACTAACAGTGGATTTCACTCAGACCAGCTCGAAAACTTAGCTTGTGTCTTTTGTGGACTCACAGGTCATTTCATTAGTGACTGCTTGGTTTGCCAAGCCTATATCAATGAAGGAAAGGGTAAAAAGAACAACAAAGGAAAAATCGTGCTTCCAAATGGATGGTTCACCCCTTGAAACATTCCTGGTCGCTTTATCAAAGACAGAATCAATGAATGGACTCGACAAAATCCTTCGAATACAACTGCATCATCGCTCATGTACAATATCGCATCCTCAATGGCTACTTTGACACCACCTAGGAGCATCTACCCAGTTTCCGGACAGTCCTTGACACCCGAAGATCGCATCACAAAACCCAAACAAGAGATATATGCTTTGTGAAGTGGTAGGACCTTTGCTAAAGCTAATTCGAGCATACCAACAGTCCCTGTCTCTTGACCTTCAGTTTCCCCAAACACTGGGACAGTCAAACAATCGGCTCCACATGTACCAGCATCATCCATCTCGTCTATGGCAACAAACCTACCAACCTCGACTTCGGCATCATCTTCAATTTCGGAAACAACTTTGCAGCCTGTTATTCATCCTCACGCCGCTACAAAAGAAAATTCGTACCTACCACCACATAAACGAAACTTCGGATCAACTGTGAAAGGTAAAGGCAAAGATGGTCCTTCACACCATACCCAAGCGCCAATTCAAAAAGATAAAATCATGGAAGATCTTTTCACTCGTTCGATGAAGATGCTGATTATTACACTAATGCCCGAGGAATTGTTGGCTCTATTGCCTGAAGTTCATACAAAATGGAAGAAACAGGTCATTCCATGTCAAATTCAGCAGTCCAAAGGGAATAACGCCATGAATCTGCTTAACGATGAGATTTTCATGATTGATGACCCATTTGAAACTTATATTAACAGTCTTCAACCTGGTGATATTCCAAAACCCTTTGTTGCAGCGAAGGAATCTTATTCGATTAGGTCGATTATTATGAATGTCAATGGAAGGAATCCAGTGGAAAGTGTCGTAGACCCCAGTTCTTCGATTATCGCAATGTCCGAAGAAGTTTGCCATGAACTTGGCCTTGCTTACGATCCTTCAATCCACATCCCACTCCAACCCACGATTCCCCATTCTAATCACCGTTGAAAGCATTTTCACAACTAGAGGACAAAACTTCGGACATTGACCAGTGCACTTTTGTTATCTTATTTGATCCCTCTAATTTATCTATCACTATCGAATGCACTGTGAACATTCCCGATATGGAGTCCTCGACCTTCTCAAAATTTGTTTCTTATTCTTCGATCCTTGTGAAGTTATATTTAACAGCTAGTCATCAATATGAAATGTTTTTATTGACCTTGGTGGCGATGTCTATGCCTTCTATGCCTATTATCGACCCCTCATATCCAACTTTCGCGGCATCGAAAAAGAAATACAAACCTGTCACACAAAGAATTTGCCCAGTTATTACCAAGCTATCCAACCGATTTTGCATTATTCAAACAATTACTAGCGACCCTCTCGAAAACATGCCAAAATTAAATCCTTATCCACCATAGTTTATCCCCACTTCATGATATACACTCGAACATAAAGCTATTATCGACAAGAATCATCCTGGCGATTTCCTATGGCCAGAGGAATGAAAACCTATGCACGATTTTATTCAGAATCAGGAAACAGCTTTTGCGTGGACAGAACAAGAGTGAGGAAGTTTTCACTCTGACTTTTTTCCTCCTATAGAGTTCCCTGTCATTCCTCACACTCCATGGGTTGAGCGAAACATTCCCATACCTCCAGGTTTGTACGAACAGATATGTGAAATGCTGAAAAAGAAGATAGAGGCAGGAGTATATGAACCATCAAACTCTTCGTACCGATCACAATGGTTTTGCATTGTGAAAAAGGATGCGAAATCACTTCGAATTGTCCACAGTCTCGAACTGCTTAACCAAGTAACAATCCAGCACTCAGGCGTTGTACCGATACCTGAACACTTAGCAGAACAATTTGGGGGACGATCATGCAGAGGAATGTTGGATCTCTATGTGGCATTCGACGAAAGGAAAGTCACAGAATCATCTCGTGATCTGACAACATTTCAGACACTGTTCGGAGCACTTCGCATCATTACCCTACCCATGGGTTGGACAAATTCTGTCCCTATCTTACACGACGATGTGACATTTATTCTACAGCCCGAAATTCCTCATATCACCATCCCTTACATCGATGACACACCGGTTAAGGGTCCGAAATCGGAATATAGAATGATCGGTGGATCCTATGAAATGATTCCCAAAACTCCAGCTATTTGATGCTTTGTCTGGGAGCATTTCGAAAATTTAAATCGGATAGTCCAGTGCATGAAGTATTGCAGAGGAACATTTTCAGGTCCAAAGCTCTATCTTTGCGTCCCTGAAAAAATTGTTTTAAAGCATCGATGCAATATTGAAGGTCGTATGGCTGACCCTACTCGAATCGCCGCTGTTAGCAAGTGGGGACCATGTCAAAGCCTTACCAAAGTCAAAGCATTCCTAGGAACCATTGGAGTTTGTCATATATTTATCTGAAATTTTGCTCAACAAGCTGCAGCACTAATCCAACTCACTCGAAAAAATGTACCTTTCAAATTTGGAGTGGAACAAATAGCAGCCCAAAGAGATTTGAAAGCAGCTCTAATCAATTCTCCAGCAATTCAAGCTATCGATTACTCATTGTCAGCCCTGGTAATCCTATCGGTCAACACTTCGAACATTGCTATTGGTTTCTTTCTTGCTCAGTGCGATCCTGAAAACCCTCGAAAATGATATTATAGTCAATTCAGATCAATTACACTTAACGACTGCGAACCCCAATTTTCACAGCCAAAACTCGAACTTTATGGTCTATATCATGCTCTCGGAGCACTATGATTGTACCTAATAGGAGTTCGAAGGCTTATCATCGAAGTCGATGCACAATATATTAAAGGCATGCTCTCGAATCCTGATATTGCACCTAGCGCTAGCATCAATTGATGGATCGTATCCATCCTAACCTTTCACTTTACATTAGTCCACGTCACAGGGACACACCATGGTCCTGACAGACTTTCGAGATGACCCCCACAAGACGAAGATGTTCAGCTCGACAACAAAGATAATTTCGGAGACTGGATCAACTGCCTTCACAGTTTTGTACATCAAATAAATCCTATTACAACCTGACCATTTACTTTGCATTGAATTTCGACCTTCTCCCTCTCTGCAAATTTTAGTAAGGGGGAGGATCTTACCTATAATGATGTCCCATGATCAAATAATGCAAAAATGAACGACGAGAGGTTACTTCACATTCGAAAATGGTTACATGACTTGGTGCAACCCCCTGATCTGTCAGACACAGAATATGTTATCTTTATTCGATATTGCACCGAATTCTTTTTGGACTCGGGCAAACTATGGAGAAAAGACTCCCAAGGAGCTCACAAAATTGTCGCTCCTCCAGGATGTCATCTCGAAATCATTTGCACAGCTCATGACGATATCGGACACAAAATGGTTTTTGCTACTAAATCAGTTATCGCCCTTCGATTTTGGTGGCCAAACATGAAAGCTGACATCGCATGGTATATTCGCACCTGCCACCTATGCCAAATTCAACAGACGTGAAATGTTCTAATTCCGCCCACAGTCGCCACTCCAGCACCCCTTTTTGGCAAAGTTTATCTTGACATGATGCAAATGCCACCCTCGAACAGATTCAAATACATTGTACAAGGTCAATGCTCACTAATGACCTATCCAGAATGGCGGACACTTCGATGCAAAAATGCCACGTCACTTGGCGATTGGATCTTTGAAGACATTATTTGTCAATGGGGGTTGCTATATGAAATTGTAACCGACAATGGCACTGCATTTATTGCAGCTATGGAGTATCTTTTGAAATGATATCACATTAACCATATTCGAATTAGCAGTTATAATTCGCATGCCAATGGACTCATCGAACAAGCCCACTTCGATGTTCGACAATCATTATTTAAAGCTGTTGATGGAGATCAAACAAAATGGTCAGCAGGGGCACACTCAGTATTTTGGGCAGAACGAGTCACAGTTCGTAAATGCATGGGTTGTTCTCCCTACTTTGCAGTTACAGGAGCACATCCTCTAATACCCCTCGACATCTCCGAGGCAACATACTTACAACTGCCACCCGATTCAGTCTTATCGACAGCCGATCTCATAGCTCAATGAGCAATAGCATTACAAAAATGATCGAACGACCTTAAAGTGTTATATTCGAAGGTCTATGTGTCTCGAATCAAAGCTGCGAAACGCTTCAAACTTGCTCACAAACATACGATACGCGACTACAACTTTGCGAAAGAAGATTTAGTGCTACTTCGAAACATGCAAATCAAGAAGTCCCTTAATTGCAAGATGAAACCATGATATGTTGGCCCTCTTATCACTATCAAACAAAACTACAGAGGGGCTTATATCCTCTGCGAACTCGACGGGTCAGTACTACATAGACCCATTGCTGCATTTCATCTGCTACCATACCTCGCTCTAAAATCAATTTCCCTACCACCGAATTTCCTTGATATCGACTCCGAGCACCTCGAACACCTTCAATAAAGATACTTTCGAAGATTTTCAGGACATTGAAAACAAATAACTATCCTTCCTTTTCTTTTCGCAATTACTTACAAAGATTTTGATTGCCTCTAGTGTACGATACAAGTCGCAATATTGCATCATAGCATGGTCATGCAAACTCCAAAGGGTTTTTCAGCTATGATGAACTACTGAGCCTTTCCCTAAAAGTCATATTTTTTGTTCATTAAATTATATTCATTTTTTTTTTCTTTACTTTACTTTCCAAAGACATTTAATAAAAATTTGAAATTAAAACAGATATACAACAAAAGAAAAGCCTTTCTACCCCTCTAGCATTTCCTCCAACACTTCTATTTCCCTCCCCAATATTTCCAGCTCTACCTTTTTCTGTGAAGGTTTCGCAGCAATCAAGCCACAATGCACTCCCCATTCACCCTTGAAATCTCGCAACTTGTGCGCCTTCACCTTGCCCTTCCCCTTCGACAACTTTCTCTTTTCCTTTGATGGCTTCGAAGGCCCTGCTATCAGCTCGACATCCTCGACTGGGCCCACAAGACAAATTCGACGTACTACAATTTTCGAAAACAAGTTAGCAGTTGCTTCAAAATGATTTCGAATAAATTTTGTACCTGGTTTTGTGCATGAATCTCATTTCGCACCCCCGAACTTCTTTGCTTCGCCTTTACAAAGCCCCCTCCTTGACAGCCCCTCCCAATAGCAGCCTTGTGCATCTTGAGTACACTTCGTACATTTAGCAGCGCCATTCTTGACAATACAGCATGGCTGGGACTTGAACCCAGCACATCTATTGCACTATGAAAGTATTAGAACCTCGAAAATCTTTTGAATGTAAAAAAAAAACACTTACCAGGCCCTCGAAATCAAGGAGCCTGCTCGATTCGACCTGCACCCCCTTCGCATCCCCCGTGCCCTCAATCTCTGCCTCCCCATCATCTCCATCTTCCTCCTCTTTGACCTCCACTGCCTTTTGCTTTGCCACCTGCACTACAGGTAGCTCCTCTTCACTCTCATCCTCATCCTCATCTTCATCTTCCTCCCCAGCCTCCTCCCTCTCGATAGCCTTTACCTCTGCCTCAAACTTCACATTTCTCTGCCGCAACTCCTCCTTCGACACAATCTTTGCACAAAACTCAGCAAGGGCGATGTTTCGAGCCTCTGACGATGTGGTTTTTCGACCCTCGAGCTTTGCCTGCCTCATTACATCCTTCGCTCTTCAAACCTCCTCCTGCTCCTCCTGAATCCGTTGTTCTTCCTCCCCCCTCTTTTCGCATTCTACCTCCTCCGCTAAATCAGCAAAAAGCAACTCCCCACCCCACAAAATCCATTCTCATTGAGCCAAAGGTCGGTATACTTTGAAAACCTTGTTAATGACCTTTTGTATGGTTGCATGGCATTCCTCGCCTAGATCTTCGGCAAGTTCATCGTATTCCGCCTACACGAAACATTTTAGCACCTTTGACCACAAATAGACGAGCAGCAGATGTACCATTTTTGCACAGAAAGCCTGCCCCCAGACTTCGAAATCGGTATCTTTGGCAATGCCGTGCTTGGGCATCGACTTCACATGTTTGAGGATGTCGGAGTTGAGTTCAGCCAGGAGAGACATTATGAAAGCTAGTATTTGATGATGTAGAGAGGTGATGGAGGGAGAAAAAGAATGAGAAGTAATTTGAACCTCGCTAAGTTTTCAACATGATCACACATTCCACACGTGACTTCGATTGGCTGACTGGGACAGTCAGGATTTCAGTAAGGGGGAGGATGATAGGTCCACTGCATGCTTTAAGGTCTGGAAAAGGATCCCACTTGTATTGAAACATTACGACATGCACTCCTAATTGCTACGAATGCCATGAAATCAACTTCAAATCATTTTCACATTATTTCACATTATTTCGGATGACTTCGAACTACTTCGAACCATTTCGCGACATTTTGAACAACTTTGCAGTACTTCGAACAACTTCGGCAGCTGTATAGCTGTCCTCAAACACTTTTGATACATGATGCTTAACTGGAGTAAGCTATTTAGTTGCATATCGAGCACTACTGGACACGAGGAGAGATTACAAGAGAGTTAGAATGTGATAAGTGCAGTTTTTATGTTTCATGATATATTAAATCAATAGGACAAGAATTCTTACTATACTGGGACAAAGTACATTTCAATTATTGTCATTTCTCATTTGTTTTTACAATTTACAAAGTCCTTTATTGTTGCACATATTGCCCTTTATTGTATTCCCCTTTTTGGCACTATCTCTTCAAAATGTATATAGACTTGTACTAGCTATGTAAAACGGCAGAGAATCAGTTACCCTCTCCACTATAGTCAGATTTAAGACCAGTTCTCTTGAGTCTTACCTTGCATCGTACCTCTGAAGTTCTACGAAATATCACAAACTTCATCGAACTCTTGTATTCGCTCTCAACTCGTCGTCACCTATCACCACTCGAAAACCACTTCTTGATTTTTATATTTGTCTGTCGAACATATT
Source organism: Tricholoma bakamatsutake (assembly GCA_029959215.1). NCBI lineage: Eukaryota > Fungi > Basidiomycota > Agaricomycetes > Agaricales > Tricholomataceae > Tricholoma > Tricholoma bakamatsutake. The sequence goes on along the minus strand of CP114857.1, from coordinate 13,608,712 downwards.
TTAATACCAGTCGAACAGCTTTGAACCTCCTCAAACTTACCTGGACGACTTCGAACCCATTCGAATCTATTTTGGACTACTTCGGACGTCTTCGAACATATTTTGAACTACCTCGAACATCTTCGCATGCTTTTAAAAACTATTCAACACATTTTTACCATTCTGCATTACTAAAAATGATGTTCTGGAATTAGAGGTGATATTTAGGACCAACTTGCACCCTTTCTCTAGCCTGAGTTATACTACATAAGCCTTTTAACAGGTTTTTGTTAGGTTTCCAGGTTGAGCATCATCAACAGAGTATTTTTGACAGATTTGAAGCATCCAAAAACACCATGCCATGATGTTCTTCTTAGCCTCTCTTCAAACTAGTGATGTTCCAGCCCAGCTCAAAGCCCCCAAGCCGTCAAAGCCAGGCCCTGTTGAGCTGGGCCAAGCCCAGGCCATGAGACAGCTCAGTGAGGGCTCAGAGCCCAGCTTGCACTTCAGCAAAGCCTGAGCCTGGGGCTTAGGCCATGGCTCAATAGTAGTAAATTTTTCAAGCAAACATGCCTTCTCAGCTGCAGGAATCATGATTAGTAAATGGCATAATCAGCTTGGAGTGGATGTTGCTGAAGCACTTCAATTTCCGAAATGCTTTTTTCAATGTGACCTCCTCTTTCATGAAGCAGAAGATCCTTCAATCATATCAGAGACACAGTTGGATGGGCAAATGGCACTGAAGGACAATTCAAACGAGAGCGAAACAGGCTGGGATGAGTTGATAGAAGATATTGATGAGGAACCCGCCTTCAGTGTTCTCGACATGCAGGGTAACGATGACGATGATGTAGTCATACCTAACTTTGATTAGTGTATCTTCTTTCCTGCAATGAGCCGTGGCCTGAGCCGCTGAAAGCCCGAGCCAAGCCCAAGCCTTCGTTGACGGCCCGGCCTGAGTTTTCGACAGGCCCTAGCCCTACTAAGCCGAGCCCAAGCCCCGGCTTTCAGGCCAAGCCGGGCCCGAACATCACTACTTCAAACATGGCAGACACGATTTTGATAATCCATCACGCGTGTTTTTACGCATTATTTCGTTCGACATGTTGCGTTCCATGAGTCATCGACCAAAAAGAAAATTTTCTATTGACAAGTTCGGCTTGCACAAAGGTAAGTGATTGGCACCATATTTGGTACGGCTAAAGCGCTAACCCCGAATATTGATGCGCGATCTCAAGCATCTTCGATGCGACGTGACGTGAGAACCCAACTATATTGCGTATGTAATCCCGAGCTAAAAAAGTCATGTGTTACGATAAAGGTGAAGCAACGGTTGCCAGTGCTTCTCGTTAAATATTCTCTTCTCTGAATTTACAGCACCAACCAAGGGGGTGTCGGCCCGCGAATCCCGCACATCAGGTGGGGGGGGGGGGGGTCCCCTGGCGGGCCGCCAAAAAAAAAAAATGACACCAAAGCCAGAGGGGCTCGGGCCACCGACAGGTATACGTAAATTGTTGCTCAGTAGTCACAGAAGCAAGGTAATGACGTATAATCGAAAAATGAACCAAAAATCCGTATTTACTGTACCAACTGAGTGAAATGGCATGGAAAAAAAGGTATGAATACATTCCTATTGCACGATGAACCCTGAGCTAAATCCCAAATCAGATCCACCAATGAACCCGAATACACAGCCGACACCACCCTTCTTTGCCCTGTCTGTGGTGAGGAAGTGCACGTTGGCACTGGCGGCCAAAAAAAACTCGATATGCATCGCGCCTCATCCAAATGTAAGGCACTGCACGAAAGAGCTCAGGCAAAGCAAACGCAAAGACAAGACAGCTCACTTCTCACCTTTTTTGCGCCTCGGCAAACACTTGTTCCGTCAACAGTAACGGCGCCCCCATCTGTGCAAGTGCATGCATCCGCGTCGACCTCAGTACCAACGATGACAGGAGACGACGCGACACCTGAACCTATGGATAATCATCCTCCCCCTCTAATCGGCTGCGCACTAGGAAGGAGACTCCTTCAGCAGCTTCATGAGACGATGGGAAGAATTCCGCACAATGTACCACCTGCCAATGAGAGAGGCTTGTGATACGGTGATGAAGTGCAAGGCGCCTGGCTGTGAGACAGTCTGGGTGAGCAAACAATGCTGGATTTCACGCATCCTGTTACTCATGTTTACCAGTTCCACCGTGATTGCATGGGTTACGATTTTGATCCAAAGCAATGGGTCTGTCCAATTTGCAAGGTGGGAAAGCGGAATCGACGTTCATAGTCATTGCTCATAAGCGCGTGGATGATGCCACAACATGCTATCACACGGCATGCAGGCGGGACGTGGCAAGATTTGTCTTGAATTTTCTTGTTTTTAGTCGTAGTAATCAAAATTACCATATATAGAAGGAGGGGGAGGGGGTCTGCGAAGGCCTGTTAAAAAAAATTATGAGTGGATGTCTTAAATTCGGGTCCTGTCACCCCCTTGGCACCAACACGCCACAGTAAGAAACAACTTCTTGATAACGTAAGTTCTTCATCATCGCTGATCTACTCCGAGTCATACATGGTAAGTCACACGAAGATAAGACAGGCTAGGCAGACAGTCGCGTGGGTTTCTTTCCTAAATTTAAACAATAATTGATAAAGTTTCAAACGGGTCAATGCAATGAGAATTGGAAGTCTTGGACACTTCCCTAATCCTACCGTTCTTTATCCATCGACTCGGATGTTTGACTTTTACAGATTCTATGAAGAGAAAATCGTGATACGGAGCTACTCAAATGGCTTGAGTAACAAGGATTTGGACCCTGTTCCGCCAGCCAAGAAAAAGTGGGAATGGTATCACGTCGCTGGATTTTGGGTCGCCGATGGATTCAATGTTTTCACAATGCAAATCTCTTCCAGTGCCGTCGCTGTGGGATTAAATCCTGGTTATGCCATTATTGCCTGCCTCATTGGCAATCTCATAGTCACCATACCCTGCTGTCTTACCGGTTGGATGGGTTCGAAGGTGACTAGGGCTTTAGCGAATAATTTATTAAACTAACTGGCATTGTTGTGTAGTACGCGATTAACTTTCCTGTTATCGCAAGATCGTGGGCCAATTATTTTCCACTTTAACCCCTCACTAAGCCCCAACAATAGGTCATTTGGCATCAGAGGCGCGTATTTTGCAATGGTACGTCCTCAGTCCCATAACTCGTAATTTACCGATATACTGGTCGTCAATACAGGTAGTGCGTGCCGTAGTTTGCGTTATCTATTACGGTGTCCAGTCCTCTCTTGGAGGGAATGCTGTCCAGTGCATGATCGAAGCCATCTGGCCGTCATTCAAGACTTGGCATCTGAGCGCTCTGCCCACGAGCTCCGCAATCACTGCTCCGCAGTTGTTGGGATTCAGCATCTTTTGGATTGCATCTCTTCCTTTTCTCTACTTGAGCATTCCTGCTCTTCGTTGGATGCTCATGGTCAAAGTGGTGATCATGCCTTTTTTCGGTGTTGCGCTCTTTACGTGGGCACTCACTGCCGGGCATGGTTGGGGGCCGCTTTTCAGTATCCCGAACAAGATTGTCAGTGGACGAACGGTTGGGTACGTGTTCTGCTCTACCATTACAGCGAGTATCTCCTCGGATGCTAGTAAGTGAAGACGACGGATTCACATTGCAGGTGTTTATGACATCTGTAGCATTCGCCGTTAACATGCCCGACATTACGCGGTACACTCACAGTCCTCGTGGTGCATGGGTTTCGCAGGCTATCGCTCTTCCACTGACGATTACCTTGACGCAGCTTCTCGGAACGGTGATGGCTGCTTCAGCGCAAGTTTTATATGGGCAAGTGATCTGGAACCCACTGTCCGTTGTTACGCTGTGGGACAACCGAGCCGCCAAATTCTTCGCTGGCCTCTTCTTCGCCTTTGCCAATATGGGAACGAATATAACGGGCAACAGTATTCCATTTGCGAATGATTTAACGGGTTTGTTCCCGAAGTATATCAATGTCAGGCGTGGTCAGTTCCTCTGCGCTATTCTCGGCTTCGCCATCTGCCCGTGGGAGATTGAAGCTAAAGCAACGCGCTTGCTAAGTTTCCTCGGCGGGTACGCTGCATTTTTGGGTCCTCTTCTTGGAAGTGAATTCACCGTCGATTCGGAATTCGTTTATACTGACGCGTTTTTGGTTAAGTTATGTTGTCGGATTTCTTCCTCGTTCGGAAACGCAAAGGGTTTTATATCGACAGTTTATACCAGCGTAGTGGACTTTACTGGTTCACCGCTGGATGGAACTTCCGCGCCCTAGCTGCCTTTATCACTGGTGTAGCGCCGTTGCTTCCGGGTCTTGTCTTCAGCATCAACGCATCAATTGGTGGGATTGCTCAAGGCATCATTAACCTTTACACATTCTCTTGGCTTGTCGGCCTGGTTTTTTCCAGGTGAAACTCTTCTCCAAGCAATTCGCAATTGCCGAGTGTATGTGTCGCTGATTATAGGATCCCACAGCCTGGCATACTACATATTGTTCCTCGTCTTTCCATTCCAGACGGAGACGCATGAAGAAAACAAGGAAATAGAGCCTCTAGACTATGATGGCAGCTCAGCTCGAAGCGTCGAACGTAGCACCGACGGGAAAATGGTTCCTGTTATAGAAGAAGATGACAAGAGTCAAATCATCTCTCAGATTTCGGTGGTTTAGCTCAACTGGTGGCTGTGGCTGAACTGAAATTCCTGTCTCGATTATCCGATCTTCGCTGCTTTGTATTTCTCCCTCCTGGTTCAAAGACAATCCATTGGCTCCATATAACGCTCGAAACATAGAGGAACTCTTTTCTTCGTTCTTTGAACTACTATACTACGCCTCTTTGTATCAAGTACGTACAACCCGGTTGGGCGTGAGAAGTTGTGGCACCGCGTTGAACATGTTTGTGTATGTCACCCAAGTCGGGCATGAGCGATACCGTGGATGACAGTTGGCACATCAACACATAATAAGAAATTTTATTCCCATCTACATCAGAGCGTCAAGTTGGCCTACGCACAGGAGTACACAGCACCCGTGGTCATGGAACGAAGGAATACATCATTGCAATATTTACTTTGATCAACTCTGAAATTTCCGTGAGGAAGACCTAGAATATGCCAAGTATGGACAAATAGGGATGCCGAAGTTCGGTTCAGTTTGGTTCTTCAAGGATTTTGCTCAACCTTGAGCCGGACTTCAGGTTCGGTTCAGCTAATTAGCCGAACTTCAAACCGGACCATTAGTTCAGGTTCAGGATGGTCCGGTTCAGGTTCAGCAGGGGTTCAAACCCAGAACTGAACTTTTTTATACTGAAAACTCTGTAAAATAATTTATGTAAAGCAAGGATCTGCACAGGTAACCCACCTGTACTTCTGAGTGTACCCATATCTGTACCTGCGAAAGGTGGGCCACGAGCCACATGGGTTTCATCAGGGGTTGTAGTAACAAAAATACATTTATTTAATTATGTACAATCATGAAACCACCATACAAGCTAGGTGTGGGAGTGGATTGCAGGCCAGAGAAACAGAAAATAAATGGCCCAGGAAATGCATGTCCCCTGGCCAGATAAAAGAAAACACAGGGGATGACTGTCCCCTGGGCCTGGTGGTGGTGTCTTTGGTGGTGGTGTCCCCCCATCCCCTTGCCATTCATCATCTTCTTGTCCCTGTCATTGTTGTCCCCTTGCCATTCATTGTCTTCCTGTCCTCATCATTGTTGTTCCATCGCCATTCATCATCTCCTTGTCATCTCCACCTGTGAAGCACCCTAAGTAGACTAACACACTATTGAGAAGGTGAATTACCTGTTTCTTGTCTTTCTGTTTAGTGAGCTTTTCCTGTGTACTCACTTTACATTCTTCATGAAGTGCTTGCATAGCCTGTTGATGCTGAGTTGATAGCCTTTCTACGGTACAAGCAGCTTCATCAACTTGCTTCTTTGCATCTTTTGTTTCATTGCTGACCTCCACTAATTGATGTTCCAAAGCTTTGATGTGAGTGGCAGCTTCCATCTTTACCCCTCTCAAGGCTTCTTCATAAGCTCCTTTCATGGTATCCAGCTCTTCTATAGACTTCTCACTTCTACCTTGCCATTCTAACATGGTGTCATTGGCTGTTCCTTCATTGCCATCAGCTCTCCAGTAACCTGTGCTAGTTTGCATTCCAAGCCCATGGTTAAGGCAGCAACCTTGCCTCATGCAGCTGCCAGCACCTTAGCATGGGCTGCCTTCACTTTATCAAGCTCCACTGCAACTTTCTGGCTCTTGACTTTGTGTGCAGAGGAGACACAGGTGTTGTGATCTGCTTGCTTCTTCATCTCAGCTATTTTCTTCTCCAATGTATCGATGCAAGCAGCCTTTTATGTATCACCTTTGCCTGCTCACACTCAACTCTTTGACACCGTTCTTTCCACCCTGTGAAGCAAGAACTTGTGATTTCCAAATTATCCTTAACTTCTTGCAACTCTTTATGCAGGACAGCCAGAGATTCAGCCAATTCTTGTTGAATACATTTGATTTCTTCAGCATGAGCTGCTTGTAGTCATAGCACTCTTTGTGTGGCATCCTCCTGAAGATTCTGATTTTCTTGTTTGAGGTGCTTAACTGTAGCTTTTAGTCCCTGTGCCAGGGTAATCAACTCTGCAGCTGATTCCTGGGCTGCAGTTGACTGGTCAAATGATAGATTAGCTGTGAGCCATATCAGTTTGCACAAGACATACTGCCTCAAGAGATGCTGAGAGTGTTAAGTTCTGCTTTTGAAGAGATTTTTTTTTAAGAATGCAGAACTCAATTATTGTAACTGGAGCACCATCAATAAGTGGTGCACGGTGATGAGTAACCAAATGGCAACCTTCACATATGCTCTCTCAAGATCACTCAACTCCACAATTTTGACTTTGGTCTTCACTTATATGTCTAACAAATTTCAATAAGGATCCAAGCTGTAGTAAGATGGATTGGAATGCACTGCTTCCTCAAATTCTTCAACCAATCTCTCTCAGTGAGGGAAGTCTGGTTCTGCCTTATGGACATGCTTGCTCTGCCTATGAGTCCCATTAGGCTGTGCCACATGTGAAAAATCACCAGGGTTATTTCCAGAGAAAGGAGCTGCAGTGGAGTCAGTGCCAGGGGCCAACATTGGAGTGGATGATGTTGGAGTAGGTTGTAAGTCTCTTTCCCTGCCTGCATTGCCTGCAGAAGCTGCCAGAGAAGATGTCACCTGCAGTATGAGTACATCGGCTGGCAAGGTGCTGACATCCATGGACCATGATGGAATCTAAGTATGAGCTTGGAATAGGTGGTGGGACTGGATGATCAGTAGCCATGGTTTTATCTTTGTAAGGTGAGCTTTTGGGTGTGAAACAGACTGAGGAGGTGGAAGAAGTTTGCTAAGTTGGAGGTAGTGCAGGAGCACACAAACATGAACTTGTGTTGGCACTCAAAAAAGGGGAGGTGTTGTGGAGTTGACCCTTTATCAAAAGTGAGTCCTGAATGGACATGGAAACAAAGCTACTTACACTGAAAGGCAAATGAAATTCTTTCAATGCTTTCCCACTTGCCTTGACTCTCCCAACCATCTCTTCACTATTACCACCCAGAACTTGCTCACAAAATGGTATCAGCTCTTTGCCACTGCAAAGGCATGTTGTGCATCCTTCAATTTAAGTATGCTGCCTACACATACCTGCAAGTTTTTGACCCATGGTGTACTATCCTGCCTCAAACATTTTATCCTGCACATTACTGCTGTGAAGTTCTTCAATATACCAGATCCCATTGATTTTTGGCTTGAGGCTAATAGACTTGATGTGTGGAAGATGGACATTTTCCTTCAAGGGTACCTGCTGTTGGATGATGTCAAGAAGGATCAGGTTCTCTGTCTGGTCCAAAGGGAAATTCTCCAGGTGGGTGTTCATATTTCTCAACACATTCATTCTCAATACATGTTTAGGCTCCTGATGATCTTGACTCTCCATTCACCAAGTCTGACATTTACATTCTCTATATGACTGCCACTGTTTCTCCTGAACTCAATGTTGCAGTAGCCATGCAAACCAGCCTTGTATAGATCCTTGACTTTCACATGGGTTCTCTTGATGATTTATGAGCTCCTGACTGGGTGCACTGGATCTGCAACACTCTCAAGTTTTGCCAGTCACATGCTGGTTTCATTAGTTTGTTTTCTCAGATGGCATTATGGGTTGCCAATTTAGATCAGATGAGTATCTGAGAGTTAACTTGTTTGTATTGGGTTACCTATTGAAATTGTATTAAATTAGCCTGGACTCTCATCCTTGATGCTTGATTGGGCCTCTGCTGTCTCTGTGAGTTTAAAACTCTAATTTCTACATGATCCCTGATTAATTTGTTTTGTAGGAAGGTACATGGAAGAATCTTAAAACCTAGCCCCAACTACACTACCATCTTGTGGGTTGAACAAGGTCAACTTCCATGTCTGATGAGGGCAGTGGGATGAGGAGATTCTCAAGCAGGAGAAGGATGAGGGCTTGAGGAAATTTAAGAGGACACCAATGCATCTTGGTCCATGCATGTCACACATCATTTTCTGGTGTCATCATGTATCATATTCAAAATAGCAGATATCCAACCATCACAACCACCATTGATATGTGAATAAGCTTGTCTATTCAGTAGTGGATATTCCATGTAGCCTCCATATCTAGCATGTTCTATGAAGTGTAGCCTATCAG